>JAAALK010000282.1:39363118-39802502 GCA_019279435.1 Zizania palustris | reverse complement strand
TGGATTAGTGCTAGAGAGCCACAGCTCGGCATGATGATCCAGCAGTTCAAGAGACAAGATGGTTTTGGGGTAGGGTACACATATACCAAGGCTGATTTTGAGAGCGCCATTAGCCGTGCAGTGGAGTGGAGTAAGATGACTCCAGAACAGAGATATCCCAAGACTCACTCCACTGAGTCCTTTAAGGACAGTCAGCCCAAGGATGGAGTGATACAAGAACAACCTAAAGCTCCACCTAAGAAGCAGATATGGATTCCTAAGCCTAAAACTCTTCACACCTCTCTTGATTCTTTACCTGGACCCTCTCACACCAAAGATGCTTCACCCACCACCACCAAGCCTAAGAACCCTAAGCCACAACAACATTCCAAGAAGCCTACCTATCACTGTGAGTTTGTCAGAGAGATGGGCATCTTAAGGAGTTTTGCTTCAGGAGGAAGCGGGTTGAGCGAGCAGAGAGAGCTCGAGGTGGGCAGGAGCAGTTCTACCAGCAGGGTGGTAGACAAAGAGTCCCTCGACGTAGAGAGAGGCTAGAGGCCAGGCCACGTCGTGTAGGTGGTGGTAGTGGAGACGGTTTTTATGATCGTACTCTGGAGGGTGGTTTCCGTTCCGGCAGAGTTCCGTATCGTTCGGTATACGGTTTTGGATCTCGCGACCGTGATTTTAGGCAGAATAGAGGACCACGCTTTGATCCGTGCTTTAGTCCAAACTCATATGATTCCTTTTGCTTTCCTACATACGCGCAGATGGCTCGACACTGGTTCAACACTTTTACTAAACCTGGCATTGGACCGTTTGGTCCCACTCATGATTATTGATCGTGTTTTGGGAGCTGTGTATCTTTTTAGGATATTCTGAGTCACCTTTTCATTGGTATCAGTTTTTTCTTCTTCTTTATTTTTATTGAGTCTTTTTGTGTATGCGTTCATATCATGCATAATCATCAATGAAATTTTGAGCTTGCTTCTATTATATGATTAATCTACTTTACTTTCTCTAGCTAGTATATGTTTTTGATTACTGGTCGATGATCATGTTCTGTTTCAGTTCACATGATATGTCTGATTTTTGTCATATGCATGGCTTTTATGCTTTAAAATTGAAAAACGATCACCATTGCTTTTGGTAACTAGCATGTGTAAGCTGAATGCTTTCACTATCTTTTACATGCTTGATAGCTAGATCCTTACTTAGATGCAGATATGCAACTTGGACATTTATATGCTTTAAATATGAAAATGTGCTATAAAAATGATAGAAATTCAGAAAAAAATGAAAAATTTATGCATTTTTATAATTATTAGAAAAGATCCGTGTGGGTTTGCTTTGTCGCATTACATTGTTTTGGACTGCTTACCATAGCACTTTGGTATGAACTAGGACGGTGTAATGTATGCTAAGACCAATGTCTTAAGCTTCTGATGGTCTAGTTCTGGCCTAGGCTTGACTTGGTCAGTTAGCATAAGATTTGACATGCAAATAACCCCGGGCAGAAATGAAAAATATAAAGAAAAAGTCTGAAAATTTTAAAAAGATGACAAGTTTGCTGAAGCACTTTGTTTTTGGACAATGCTTATCTTGGTAGATATCAGTTAGCTTTTGCATATCATGCTTTACTTTGCTTGTTAACTAGAAAATGTGGTGATGCTTTTGTTTTGCAAAAATCGAAAAATGCGTGTTAATGTCTTTCTTAAGATATCATCTACTGCACTGATCATGTCATGTATCTTAGACAGTATATCTTTCGCTATACCTGTTAGATGTTGTTATTGCAGTTAATCATATCTAAGAAGCATGCTTTTCACACTCCACCTGCACCCCATCTGCATTCATAGCATATTTTGAGGGGGAGCTGCATTTCAGGGGGAGTTTGTGTTTATGTTTCTTTAAGTGCATTTAGTCTCACTTGATGAATCCAATTGTCAACAAGGGGGAGAAATTTTGGAGTTTACTTTTTAGTTTCCTTATTGGCAATTCTGAGATTTTCACTTATTTTTGAGTCTTTATTTTTGGTTAACTATAATGACCATTTTCGTGCTTTTATTTGGCTTTTGGTCATTAGGGTTAAACTTTCATTTTCTTTCTTCTATTTTCTTTTGTCTTTGTTTTCTGTTTCCACATGTTTTGCAGGTTCTGGAGATGAGCTGAAAAGGATGTTGACAATGCACTCATCAAGTGAGAAATTGAGAAACCATGTTGAAGAATATGGTTTTGATATTCCAGATGTGATGAGTGATTGTCAACGGAAGTCAAAGAAAGAGAGATGGAGACCTGCCGAGTCTGAGGCGCATGTGACTCAGGTACACGGGCAGTGAGCGACAGCCGGGCAGAGGAGCTACGGAGTCGGGCTGGCCCAATCCGGGTACATGGCTAGGAGCGGCAGATGATCCACTGGTCTGTTGACTGGGTTTGACTCAGGTACACGGGCGGCGAGCGATTGCCGGGCTGAGGAAGCTGCGGGGTCGGGTCGGCCCAATCCGGTTACCCGGTGCGAAGACGGTGGACGCTTTGTCAGTTTCGACGTAAAACTAACAATCTATCATTAATTCGTTTTTAGGATATTAATAATTAGTTTTTAAGTTTAGAATATTTTTATTCGAGTCAGTTAATTTTTCTAAGAATATTTTAGTAATTTTCGGAATTTATTTTAGAGTCAATTTATTTTATCCGAGGGTAAAGTAGTCTTTTCATGTATTAGGATTTGCCTATAAATAGGTCCCTATCCCCTTGGGGATAGTTGACTGTTTCTTTTTCAGATCAATCTACAATCTACAGCCCACATTTTATTCGTCATTCCTCTCTGTTTTCCGTAGCCACCGAAATCGATATGTGTTTCTGATCTCCTATTCTCGTCGCCGCCCACTCCCACGGCGATCAGGACTTTTCCACAGTTCTTTGCCTTGCCGTGCACAGGCTGCAAAAGTCACGGTGGCCGAAAGCCAGCGCACATGCGCCTTGACGCAGCACGGCTGCAAACTCCAGCGTGCGGTCAGAGTGGGCCCCACGGGCGTACAATGCATGAAGACTTTTGGCACGCCCACGGTAGCAAGCTTTCAGCATTTTTCCTTTTTTGTTGCAGAGTAGTACAGCTGCAGTAGTTCTGTTCAAGAAAAACAAGCTTCCAGCGAAATCAAAAGCATTTTTTTTGTTCTGCTGCACTGCGGCTGCGTTCCTTCGGCAGGGGCCAACTGGCGACACGTTTCTCCATGGCTCTAGTGCGCGACGACGTGACCGGCGAGGTAAGTTTTCTTGTTTAATCTCCTATAGTTTAGCTGGTTAGTTAAACCAATATTTATTCATATTTTAATTAGCTAAAAAATAATAATCTCGTAGTTATCTATTCTTAATTAAAAAAAATTAATCTCGTCGTTAAATTTTAATCTACTTATTAGTTAACTCGTATTATTTATTTAAATATATTTGTTTAATCTGCTCATATAAAAAGAACAGAAAAATTTATTAGTCACGGTTCTATTTTGATTCTAGTTTTTACCTGCAATATTTTCGGTTTAATTCTGAATTAATTTTTAGTGATTCATGTTCTATTCATTTGATTAGTATTTTATTTTTAGACCGCAATCCGAATTATTACTGTTTTATTTAGGTATTTTGCTTACGTCCTAGTACTGAATTTTATTCGGTGAAGTTATTTTAATTAATCTAGTTTATTTTTAAATATTATTTGAATTAGGACACATGTTATTTTTAGGCTAGACAACTTTTAATTCCTGAAATTTGCTTTGCAAATATTATTTATCTGGTTAAGTTTAGTTGGGTGTTGGGATTACGATATAGTTTAACAAGAAATTTTAGGCGTCCATTCACCCCCCTCTGGTCGCTACTTTCGGTCCTACAAGTGGTATCAGAGCAAGGTTAGGTTTTTTCTAGATATCTTAACCGATTCAAAACCTAGGTAGTGACCATGACGTCTTCTGGTAAAATCCCATCCCTAGAAGCTTTTGGCTACACTTATTGGAAGACTCGCATGCGAGCATACCTTATGAGCCAGAGCTCGGACATATGGGAGATTTGTGTTCATCCTAGTTTCACCATTACGACTATTGCTGTGGATACTGCTGAAAATATAATTACCCAGCATCAAAATAATAGTAAGGCGGTGAACATTTTATTTTCTGGTCTAGGTCCTAGTGAGTTTGAGCGTGTTAGCCATCTCACCATTGCTCGTGAGATCTGGGCTACCCTCCAGGCACACCATGAGGAGACATCTCAGGTTAAGGCTAGGCTATATCAGACCTATCGGCGTGAGTATGAAAATTTCTCACAAAAGCCAGGTGAGACTGTTGAGGCTTTGTTTGGTCGTTTTCAATCGATCATTAACAAGCTTCATGTTAATAAGGCCGAGAGTGATCAGCTGGTCTCGGATCATGAACAGGCTCTTGAACAGGCTCTTAAGGTACTCCATACCTTGGACCCTAAGATCTGGGAGATCAAGGTCTCATCTATTGTTGAGAGCACATCATATGATACCTTGACCATCGCAGAGCTTTTTAGTAAGCTCAAGGCCTCAGAGGTCAATATTCAGTTGAGATCAAATCTCACTGATTCTGGCTCAAAGACTCTGGCGCTTGTGACACCGTCGGCTGATCCTAATGCCATGAGTTGTACTGCTTTTTCCTTGTTGTCTATCTCCGAGGAACAACTTGATACTCTAGGAGATGATGATTTGTGCCTATTTAACAACCGGGTGCGACGTGTCTATGATAAGCGAATGTTTAAGAGACATGGCACAAAATCCGGATGCTTTGAGTGTGGTGACCCAGGTCATTTCATTGTCGACTGCCCCAAGCAGAAGAATTACAAGAAGGGCACCGGCGACAACTCCTACAACTCCGGCAAGTATGACAACTCCACAAAGGGCAAGCCCAAGACAAGATTTTTTCGAAAGGCTCTGAAAGATTACAGGCATGAGAACAAGAAGCGAGACAAGACCTTCTTCGCCGAGATGGAGAAAAGATACTCCAAGAGATCCTCGTCTTCCTCCTCGTCTTCAAGTTCAAGTGATGAAGAGATCAATCTATAATCTACAGTCCACCGAAAATTTTCCTTCTTCTCCGATAATCTTCGTCGGCGTTGTGATCGAGACTGCGTCCACACATTATTTCTCGCGTTCTTCTCCTGGTATAATCTTTTTAGCAAACTGGGATCACACACGGCGGCGGGACCCACTGGCTGTTCGGCGGCAAGTGCTCCCAGGCGGGTCCCATCAGGCATTGCCGTGCAAAACCTTTCCGCTGCACACGACAGATTTCTTCGCACGGCAGCCAAGGGAAGAGCACTTTTCTGTCCATAGCATTTGTTAGGTACAGGAGATAGCCTGGCAACGCAACAGGACGTGGGGCCCCACGGATTTTATTTCCACCGCAAGCACATTGTTCTTCAACAAGGGACCCACCTTGTGCACTGCTCAAGCGACGGCGACAACTCGGCTTCTGGCGAGAATTTTTTCAATGCAAATGCAAGTTAGTTTCCTATTTTTTAGTAGATCATTTTCAGAAAGTTAGTTTCCTATTTTTTAGTAGATCCTTTTTAGAGATAATTATCTATTAATTAATTAGCGAAAACTTGTTTAGAACTTTCGTGGTAATTTAATCTGCCTAAATATTTTAGTACTCATATATGTTTATTTCAATATTCTTTAATCAGTTCGTATAAACAGAAAAATATTATTAGTCGCAATAATATTTTTTATTCTTGTTTTACGTGCAATATTCTAGGTTTATAATGATCTATATTTTATTCAGTTAATTATTATTTTATTCTTAGACTGCAATCTGAATATTTTATTAAGATATTTAATGTTTTTTTATTACGTCATTAAATATTTCTAGTGTCCATTTTTATTTACCACAGTATTTCTGTTTAGTTTATCTTTAATATCATTTTAATTAGGACACCGGTCTTTTTTTAAGCTAGACAACTTTAATTATTTGGGTGGTGGGATTAAAATATAGTTTAGCAAGAAATTTTTAGGCGCCCATTCACCCCCACTCTGGTCGCTACTTTCGGTCCTACACGTGTGCGCCGGATCGCGGATCGCCGTTGGATCACGATTGGGCGGCCATGGGCGAGGCGGGGGCGTTAAGTGGACGCAGACGGACATGATTAAAACGCCGAACCGGTACGTGATGGATGGCCTAGTTTCGATACGGGTTTTAAATATAAGTGGACGGTCTAGATTAGAACGTAACGCTTCACTGAGATTTGATGGTTCTGATTAAACCAGGTGAATGATTTAATCACCACCGTTGGATCCAAATCGCATGCTCGCGATTGAATCCGACACGGCACAAGCACTTTACCCGTGCCGGTAATCTTCTCCGGCGACGGCGAGGGCCAAGCGGCCACGGCGAGCGACAGCGACCGGGGCTAAGTGCAAAAATAGAACAAAGGTAATACGGTGGTTAGGATGGTACCGTTGGCGAGGCTAGAGGTCGTCGGAGCTTGGCTAGTGACGAGCGGGGGCGGCAAAGACGTTCGGGTCCTCGTCGGCGGTGGGGTTCCGGTGGGTCTCATCGTCGATGGAGTGGTGGCCGAGGTCGGGGTGGCGCCTGCGGTCACGATGGTGGGATCGCAGAGGACGGGGGAGAACTCCGGTGACGGAAAGCGGCGGTTGGAGCGAGGGCGGCAGTGTGGCATTAAAAGAGGTGTCGCAGGCGCTCTGTTTGGTCTAAGTGTAATTGGACATGCGGGCTGGATGCGGTGGTGGCCGAGGGTTTATATAGGGGTGTCGGCGGGGGGAAAACAGGCGGCGAATACAAGGAAAGCCGAGGGGGTCTTCAATGGCGCCGGTGAGGCTAGCCATGCACGCGCAGCGCGATCCCAGGGGCATAATCATGAGGTTTAACAAGGGGTAACGGTCGGCGGGCCTTGGGGGACATTTAAATGGCGCCAATTTAAAGGGAGGGGACTAGCGGGAGCGGATCGCGGGATGGGGTCGTCGGCCGGTGGCATTTGGGGAGGGGTGGCGTGAGGTGGACGATAGATCCAACGCGTGGGCCAAGGCGGTCAGTGGGCGTGGGGACATGGGTGTGGCGACGGGCGCGGTGACAGGTGGGGTTGGGCTTCGACCGAGGGGGGGGGAAGTTGGCACCGACAGGTGGGGTCAGGGTGTCGGGCGCGCGCGTGGAGGGTGTAGGACCGAAAGTAGCGACCAGAGGGGGGGTGAATGGGCGCCTAAAATTTCTTGCTAAACTATAATTTAAACCCAACACCCAAATGGACTTAACCAGAAAAATAATATTTGCAAAGCAAAACTCAGGAATTAAAGTAGTCTAGCTTCAAAATGACCGGTGTCATAAATAAAGAGATATCAAAGATAAACTAAACAGAAATACTGCGGTAAATAAAAATACCTAGATGAAATTTGAGATATTAATATTTCAGTCTAGAAATAAGGTACTAATTAAATTTAAATACAAATGGATCAATAAAAAATTAATTCAAAATTAAACCGAAAATATACAGGTAAAAGCTAGTATAAAAATATAACTGCGATTAATAAATTTTTCTTTTCTTTTTATATGAGCAGATTATACAGATAAAAGATAACCTGAGATAACTAATAAATTTTAACAGATTAAAATAAAAAACAAGATTTCAAAATAGACTTTCGGCTAATTAATTAATGGATGATTATCTCTAAAAATTGATCTACTAAAAATTAGGAGATTGAAACACTTACCTGACCGGGCGCCTCGATTCGCGTGCTTGGGAAACTCCGTCTGGCGACCGCCGTGGAGATCAACTGTGCGGCGCCGGCTTCTGCCGTCCTGGCGTCCTGCCGCACAACAGCACCACAGTGCCCGCCGCTCAAGCCAGCCGTCCTACCCGTCCACGCGTGGAGTTTTCTCGCTTCGCTGCTGACGCACGAAATTTGCTACTGCTGTAGCTTCGTGGAGACCAGCGCCCAAATCAGAAAAGCTGCTGTGACTCCTGTCCTACACAGAGAAAAATAAAACAGGGGCTTGCTGCGTATCTGCGCCAATAAAAAAAACAAAACTGTCGAAAGCCCAAAACGCTGATGGCTCTGTGTTGCTGTTGGAATCGCAGATTAAAAAAATCCTTGAGGCTGCTGCCGAATGCCTGACACACGCCGTGAGACTTGCTGCACGTTCGCCGAGGTCCAATGCACGCCGAGTCGAAGCTGTGCAGGCCGCACAGTGGGAGAGAAATCTCGTTGTAGAACAATTTCGCTGGCGACGAAAACGAAGAAATTGGTGATAAAAAAAACTTGATCGACTGCAGATTGATCTATCTAAAAAAACAGTCAACTATCCCCAAGGGGATAGGGGCCTATTTATAGGTAAATCCTAATGCATGAAAAGACTACTTTACCCTCAGGTAAAATAAACTAACTCTAAAATAAATTCCAAAAATTACTAAAATATTCTTAGAAAAATTAACTGACTCGAATAAAAATATTCTAAACTTAAAAACTAAATATTAATATCCTAAAATGAATTAATGATAGATTGTCAGTTTTACGCCGAAACTGACAAAGCGTCCACCGTCTTCGCACCGGGTACCCGGATTGGGCCGACCCGACCTCGCAGCTCCCTCAGCCCGGCAATCGCTCGCCGCCTGTGTACCTGAGTCAAACCTAGTCAACAGACCAGTGGATCATTCTACCGCTCCTAGCCATGTACTCGGATTGGGCCAGCCCGACTCCGCGGCTCCTCTGCCCGGCCGTCGCTCACTGCCCGTGTACCTGAGTCACATGCGCCTCAGACTCGGCAGGTCTTCATCTCTCCCTTCCTTTGACTTCCGTTGACAATCACTCATCACATCTGGAATATCAAAACCATATTCTTCAACATGGTTTCTCAATCTCCCCCTTGATGAGTGCATTGTCAACACCCTTTTCTGCTCATCTCTAGAACCTGCAAAACATGTGGAAACAAGAAAACAAAACAAAAGAAAATAGAAGAAGGAAAATAAAAGTTTAACCCTAATGACCAAAAGCCAAACAAAAACACGAAAACATGGTCATCATGGTTAACCAAAAATAAAGACCCAAAAATAAGTGCAGCAAATCTCAGAATTACCAACAAGGAAAGTAAACTCCAAAATTTCTCCCCCTTGTTGACAATTGAACTCATCAAGTGAGACTAAATGCACTTAAAGAGACATAAACACAAACTCCCCTGAAATGCAGCTCCCCCTCAAAATATGCTATGAATGCAGATGGGGTGCAGGTGGAGTGTGAAAAGCATGCTTCTTAGATATGATTGACTGCTATTACAACATCTAACAGGTATAGCAAAAGATATACTATCTAAGATACATGACATAATCAGTGTAACAGATGATATCTAAAGAAAGTCATTAGCACGCATTTTTCGATTTTTTCAAACAAAAGCATCACCACATTTCCTAGTTGACAAGCAAGGTAAAACATGAGATGCAAAAGCTAACTGATATCTACCAAGATAAGCATTGTCCAAAACAACGTGCTTCAACAAACTTGTCATCTTTTTAAATTTCTCAGACTTTTTCTTTATATTTTTCATTTCTGCCAGGGGTTATTTGCATGTCAAACCTTATGCTAACCGACCAAGTCAAGCCTAGGCCAGAACTGGACCATCAAAAGCTTAAGACATTGGTCTTGGCATACATTACACCATCCTAGTTCACACCAAAGTGCTATGGTAAGCAGTCCAGAACAATGCAATGCGACAAAGCAAACCCACCAGGATCTTTTCTAATAATCATAAAAAAATGCATAAATTTTTCATTTTTCTGAATTTTTTATCATTTTTATAGCACAATTTTCATATTTAAAGCATATAAATGTCCAAGTTGCATATCTGCATCTAAGTAAGGATCTAGCTATCAGACATGTAAAAGATAGCGAAAGCATTCAGCCTACACATGCTAGTTACCAGAAGCAATGGTGATCGTTTTTCAATTTTAAAGCATAAAAGCCATGCATATGACAAAAATCAGATATATCATGTGAACTGAAACAGAACATGATCATCGACCAGTAATCAAAAACATATACAAGCTAGAGAGAGTAAAGTAGATTAATCATATAATAGAAGCAAGCTCAAAATGTGATTGATGATTATGCATGATGTGAACGCACACACAAAAAGAAAATATCCTAAAAAGGATACACAACTCCCAAAAAAACACGATCAATAATCATGAGTGGGACCAAATGGTCCAATGCCAGGTTTATTAAAAGTGTTGAACCAGTGTCGAGCCATTTGCGCGTATGTAGGAAAGCAAAAGGAATCATATGAGTCTGGACTGAAGCGCGGATCAAAGCGCGGTCCTCTGTTCTTCCTAAAATCACGGTCGCGAGATCCAACACCGTATCCATAACGAAAACCACCCTCCAGAGCATGATCATAAAAACCGTCTCCTCTACCACCACCTACACGACGTGGCCTGGCCTCTAGCCTCTCTCTACGTCGAGGGACTCTCTGTCTACCATCCTGCTGGTAGAATTGCTCCTGCCCACCTCGAGCTCTCTCTGCTCGCTCAACCCACTTCCTCCTGAAGAAAAACTCCTCAAGATGCCAGTCTCTCTGACAAAACTCACAGTGATAGGTAGGCTTCTTGGGATGTTGTTGTGGCTTAGGGTTTTTAGGCTTGGTGGTGTTGGGTGTAGCATCTTTGGTGTGAGAGGGTCCAAGTAAAGAATTAAGAGAAGTGTGAAGAGTTTTAGGCTTTGGGACCCAGATTTGCTTATTAGGTGGAGCTTTAGGTTGTTCTTCGAACACTCCATCCTTGGGCTGACTATCCTTAAAGGACTCAGTGGAGTGAGTCTTGGGGTGTCTCTGTTCGGGAGTCATCTTACTCCACTCCACTGCTCGGCTAATAGCACTCTCAAAATTAGCCTTGGTATAGGTGTAGCCTACCCCAAACCCATCTGGTCTCTTGAACTGCTGGATCATCATGCCGAGCTGTGGCTCTCTGGCACTAATCCAACTCAGGATCTGACAGAGGTAAAAGTTCTCGTTCTGAACATCAGCTAGATCCTTTCTCAAAGAAGCTAACACCTCCACCTGAGACAAGCAGATCTCACACTCTTTATCAACTACGACAGACTTCTCAGCTTTTAGCTTAATCAACTCCATTCTAATGGATAAGCAGTTCTCACAAACAGTGGATGAAACTGACAAGGTCTCAAGCTCTAGCTTAGTCTGCTCCAACTCACCTCTCACTCCAGCTAACTCGCTCAACTGCTCATCACTCTTGGCTCTCAGCTCAACTATACTAGCTAAATGAGATGGGCAGTCTACACAAAGTGCGACGACAGTGGCATGAGCATCTTTTAGCTCCTGCTGAGCGCTCTCAAGCTCAGTGGCCAATGCATCTCTCTCATCTACTCTCTCTATGTACCTGGACTTGAGAGTCATCAGGTCACACAACAACACCTCATAGTTAGGGCACTCACCACTATCACCCAAGCAAGGGGAAGAAGATAGACTCTCAATCTTGCCATTTGCTGTGGCAAGCTCACTCTCAAGCTCATCTATCCTCTTCTTAGCCCCTCTAAGCAGTTTCTCCCTATACTTCAACTCCTGACTGTTCTGTTCTAGTAAATTAACAACTTCTTGTTCATAGAATGATACATTCTCATCGTCGTCGTCGGAGTCGTCGGAGTCATCGGAGGAGTCCTTCTCTTTCTTCTCCCCAAGAGCCATTGAGCAGAAGCTGTTGTGGGGTCTTCGGTTGTGACATGAGTGACTCTTCGGCTTGTGCCCGAAGCCCATGAAATAGAGGCCCGCCAGATTGTCCCTGTCCTTCCCCTTCCTGATCATGATATCTTCATCACTTGAACTTGAAGACGATGAGGAAGACGAGGATATCTTGGAGTATCTTTTCTCCATCTTGGCGAAGAAGGTCTTGTCTCGCTTCTTGTTCTCACGCCTGTAATCTTTTAGAGCCTTTAGAAAGAATCTTGTCTTGGGCTTTCCCTTTGTGGAGTTGTCGTGCTTGCCGGAGTTGTAGGAGTTGCCGCCGGTTCCCTTCTTGTAATTTTTCTGCTTGGGACAGTCGGCGATAAAATGACCTGGATCACCACACTCAAAGCATCCGGATTTTGTGCCGTGTCTCTTAAACATTCGCTTATCATAAACACGCCGCACCCGGTTGTTAAACAAGCACAAATCATCATATCCTAGAGTATCAAGTTGTTCCTCGGAGATAGACATCAAGGAAAAGGTAGTACAACTCATGGTATTAGGATCGGCTGACGGTGTCGCAAGCGCCAGAGTCTTTGAGCTAGAATTAGTGAGATTTGATCTCAACTGAATATTGACCTCTGAGGCCTTGAGCTTACTAAAAAGCTCTGCGACGATCAAGGTATCATAGGACGCACTCTCAACAATAGAAGAAACCTTGATCTCCCAGATCTTAGGGTCCAAGGTATGGAGTACCTTAAGCACCTGCTCATGATCCGAGACCAGTTGATCACGCTCGGCCTTGTTAACACGAAGCTTGTTAATGATCGATTGAAAATGACCAAACAAAGCCTCGACAGTCTCACCCGGCTTCTGTGAGAAATTTTCATACTCACGCCGGTAGGTCTGGTAGAGCCTAGCCTTAACCTGGGTTGTCCCCTCATGGTGTGCCTGGAGGGTAGCTCAGATCTCTCGACCAGTGGTGAGATGGCTAACACGCTCAAACTCACTGGGACCTAGACCAGAAAATAAAATGTTCACCGCCTTAATATTATTTTGATGCTGGCTAATTACATTAGAAGCAGTATCCACAGCAATAGTCGTTATGGTGAAACTAGGATGAACACAAATCTCCCATATGTCTGAGCTCTCACTCATAAGGTATGCTCGCATGCGAGTCTTCCAATAAGTATAGCCAAAAGCTTCTAGGGATGGGATTTTACCAGAAGACGTCATGGTCACTACCTAGGTTTTGAATCGGTTAAGATATTAAAAAAACTAACCTCGCTCTGATACCACTTGTAGGACCGAAAGTAGCGACCAGAGGGGGGGGGTGAATGGGCGCCTAAAAATTTCTTGTTAAACTATAATTTAAACCCAACACCCAAATGGACTTAACCAGAAAAATAATATTTGCAAAGCAAAACTCAGGAATTAAAGTAGTCTAGCTTCAAAATGACCGGTGTCATAAATAAAGAGATATCAAAGATAAACTAAACAGAAATACTGCGGTAAATAAAAATACCTAGATGAAATTTGAGATATTAATATTTCAGTCTAGAAATAAGGTACTAATTAAATTTAAATACAAATGGATCAATAAAAAATTAATTCAAAATTAAACCGAAAATATTACAGGTAAAAGCTAGTATAAAAATATAACTGCGATTAATAAATTTTTCTTTTCTTTTTATATGAGCAGATTATACAGATAAAAGATAACCTGAGATAACTAATAAATTTTAATAGATTAAAATAAAAAACAAGATTTCAAAATAGACTTTCGGCTAATTAATTAATGGATGATTATCTCTAAAAATTGATCTACTAAAAATTAGGAGATTGAAACACTTACCTGACCGGGCGCCTCGATTCGCGTGCTTGGGAAACTCCGTCTGGCGACCGCTGTGGAGATCAACTGTGCGGCGCCGGCTTCTGCCGTCCTGGCGTCCTGCCGCACAACAGCACCACAGTGCCCGCCGCTCGAGCCCGCCGTCCTGCCCGTTCACGTGTGGAGTTTTCTCGCTTCGCGCTGACGCACGAAATTTGCTACTGCTGTAGCTTCGTGGAGACCAGCGCCCAAATCAGAAAAGCTGTTGTGACTCCTGTCCTACACAGAGAAAAATAAAACAGGGGCTTGCTGCGTATCTGCGCCAATAAAAAAACAAAACTGTCGAAAGCCCAAAACGCTAATGGCTCTGTGTTGCTGTTGGAATCGCAGATTAAAAAAATCCTTGAGGCTGCTGCCGAATGCCTGACACACGCCGTGAGACTTGCTGCACATTCGCCGAGGTCCAATGCATGCCGAGTCGAAGCTGTGCAGGCCGCACAGTGGGAGAGAAATCTCGTTGTAGAACAATTTCGCCGGCGAAGAAAACAAACAAATTGGTGATAAAAAACTTGATCGACTGCAGATTGATCTATCTAAAAAACAGTCAACTATCCCCAAGGGGATAGGGGCCTATTTATAGGCAAATCCTAATACATGAAAAGACTACTTTACCCTCGAGTGAAATAAACTGACTCTAAAATAAATTGCAAAAATTACTAAAATATTCTTAGAAAAATTAACTGACTCGAATAAAAATATTCTAAACTTAAAAACTAAATATTAATATCCTAAAAATGAATTAATGATAGATTTTCAGTTTTACGCCGAAACTTACAAAGCGTCCACCGTCTTCGCACCGGGTACCTGGATTGGGCCGACCCGACCCCGCAGCTCCCTCAGCCCGGCAATCGCTCGCCGCCCGTGTACCTGAGTCAAACCCAGTCAACAGACCAGTGGATCATTCTGCCGCTCCTAGCCATGTACCCGGATTGGGCCAGCCCGACTCCGCGGCTCCTCTTCCCGGCCGTCGCTCACTGCCCGTGTACCTGAGTCACATGCGCCTCAGACTCGGCAGGTCTTCATCTCTCCCTTCCTTTGACTTCCATTGACAATCACTCATCACATCTGGAATATCAAAACCATATTCTTCAACATGTTTTCTCAGAGGGAGAGGGGGTCTCTGATGAGCGGGGCCCATCTATGAATGAGGGGCGTGGGGAGAGAGTGGGTTGGGCCTGCTGGCTGAGGGAGAAGAGAGGATGGATGGCCGTTACTGTTTAAATCCTTTTCCAAATAAAATAATTGCTGAAATTGGTTTAAATTATTTGGGTTGCTTCCAAGGGTGATAAAAATTTGTAAAAACTCTCAAAAATATGTCTTGGCCTTGGGATCACATACAAATTTTCTTACCCTCTGGTTTGGACATCTCCTCTAAGTTTCAGTTCATTTGGGCATAAATAGCATTAAAGGAGATTCAAAATTAATCATTTCCAGAAAAATATAATAAATGGTATTTTTATTTATTTGAAAAATTTGGGGTGTTACAAGGGCTGACTGTACTCCTAGAGTTAGAAGATGTTGCATTATTCATGTTTATTATTCTGTACAATTAAACTTAACTACATTAAATGCTGCAATTTAAAAATGTATTTTCCCACACTTTAAACCATTATCCCTCCTTTGTCATTACCCTGCATTACTATTGCATTCTCGGTGGCTTGTTGAGTATGTTTGTACTCATTCCCATTGAAAACACACTTCAGAGGCTACGTACTACGATGAGGATGGTCTGGAGTAGTGACCCAGTTAAGGACGCGAGACTGGTGGAGATGTTCATCGCATAGTTTTATTTTATTAGTTTCTTTTATTTTTACACTTTTGTAATAATGTGGTCTACAAACCACAGATGATTGTCATATGCACGTTGTCATGTGTTGAACATCTTGTTATTATTATTTTTTTTGGAAATTCAATAAGGTCTGGAATTGTTAAATTTCAGGCATTTCATTTTTCCATACCTTAACTAGTTCTAACCCAAAGTAGCGATCATGAGTTCTGCTAGGAAGGTTCCATCTCTTGAGGTATTTGGCTATAATTATTGTAAGAATCGCAGGCGAGCCTATCTATTGAGCCAGAGCTCAGGAATATGAGACATGTGTGTTCATGCCACTTTCACTGTGCTTTCGTCTGCTGAGCGTACTACCTCTAAGATAGTCTCTCAGCATGACCTGAACAACAAATAAGTGAACATTCTCTTTTCTAGTTTAGGTCCTAGTGAGTTTGAGTGCTGTTAGCCATCTCGACACTGCCGGAGAGATCTGGGCTACCCTCCAAGCACACCATGAGGGGACAGCTCAGGACAAGGTTAGGCTCTATCAGACCTACCGGCGAGAATATGAAAATTTCTGACAGAAGCTAGGTGAACTTGCTTTGTTTGGTCTCTTTCAATCGATCATTAACAAGCTTCGGCCAACAAGGCCAATAGAGATCAGCTAGTCTTATATCATGAACAGACACTCAAGGTTCTTCATACCTTGGACCCTAATGCCCAAGAGATCAAGGTATCTTCCATTGTTGAGAGTGCTTCTTATAATATCTTGACTATCGTAAAGCTTTTTAGTAAGCTCAAGGCCTTAGAGGTTGATATCCAGTTGAGATCAAATCTCACTAGTTTTGACTCAAAAACCCCGGCCCTTGCGACACTTGCTGCTAATGCTTTTTTGAGCTGTGCTTTGTCCTCTTTGATGTCTATCACTGATGACTAGTTGAATCTTTTAGGAGATGATGATCTATGCTTGTTTAATAGTCAGGTTTGCCGTGTTTATGATAGACACATGCTTAAACAACATGGCACAAAACCTGGATACTTTGAGTATGGTGATCCATATCATTTCATTGCCGACTGCCCCAAGCGAAACACTCACAAGAAAGGCACAAATGTTGGCTCCTATGACTCTAACAAGCACAATAGCTCTAACAAGTACACCTTCACCAAGGGCAAGCCCAAGACGAAGTTCTTCCTAAAGGCCCTAAAGGACTACCAATGCGAGAACAAGAAGCGGGACAAGGCCTTCTTCGCTGAGATGGAGAAAAGCTACTTCATGCGTCATCCTCTTCTTCCTCTTCATCGAGCTCAAGTGATGAGGAGATCATGATCAAGAATGGGAAAGAGAATTACATGGATGATTCAGCTGGCCTCTGCTTCATGGCTTTCGGGGACAAGCCGAGGACTCGCTCACACCGCAGCCGAAGGTCCCGCAAGAGTTTCTTCTCATTGGCTCTTGGGGATAAAGAAGACAAGGGCTCCTCTGACAACTCCGATGACGATGATGAAAAGGTATCCTCTTATGAGCAAGAAGTCGTTGAATTATTATAAGAGAACCATTAGGAGTTAAAGTATCAAGAGAAACTGCTTAGGAGGGTAAAGAAGATGGTAGATGTGCTAGAGAGTGAGATTGCTATGGCCAATAGCAAGATTGGGAGTCTATCTTCTTTCACTTGGTTGGGTGAGAGCAGTGAGTGCCCCAACATTGAGGTGTTGCTTTGTGACCTGACTTCTTTGAAGTCCAGGTATATTGAGAGGGTGGATGAGAGAGAAGCTTTGGCCACTGAGCTTGAAAGCGCTCAGCTGGAGCTGAAAGATGCTCATGCCACAGCTATCGTGCCCTATAGAGACCACCCATCCCATTTAGCTGAGCTAGCTGAGCTTAGAGCGAAGGGTGATGAGTAGTCGGGTGAGCTTGAGCATCTTAGAGTTGAGTTAGAGCAGACCAAGCTTGAGCTTAATACCTTCTCAGTTCCACCCACTATCTGTGAGAACTGCTTGTCTCTGAGGATGGAGCTAATCAAGATGAAAGATGAGGTCCAAAAGCTTGAGAAGTATGTTCAAATCGATGGAGAGTGTGAGATCTGCTTATCTCAGGTGGAAGTGCTAGCTTCCTTGAGAAAGGAGTTAGTTGATGCTCAGAATGAGAACTCTTACCTCCGTCAGGTCCTAAGTTGGGTGAGTGCTAGAGAGCCTTAGCTCAGCATGATGATCGAGAAGTTCAAGAGGCGGGATGGGTTTGGAGTAGGTTATACTTACACCAAAGCTGACTTTTAGAGTGCCCTGAGCCGTGCAGTGGCATGGAGTAAGATAACTCCAGAGCAGAGATATCCCAAGACTCACTCTACTAAGTCTTTTTAGGCCAGTCAGCCCAAGGATGGAGTATTCCAAGAACAACCCAAAGCTCCACCTAAGAAACCTATCTAGATCCCCAAGCCCAAGAGCCTTCTCACTTCTCATGACTCTCTACCTAGACTCTCTCACACCAAAGAGCCAACACCCAACACCACCAAGCCCAAGAAACCCAATACTCAACCATATCCCAAGAAGCCTACTTAGCATTGTGAGTTGTGTTAGAGAGCAGGGCATCTTGCGGAGTTTTGCTTCAGGAGGAAGCAGGTTGAGAGAGCAGAGCGAGCTCAAGGTGGGCAGGAGCAATTCTACTAGTAGGGTGGTAGACAGAGAGTCCCTCGATGTGGAGAGAGGCCAGATGCCAGGGCGCGTCGAGTAGGTGGTGGTAGAGGAGATGACTTTCGTGCTCGTGCTCCTGTGGGTGGTTTTCGCTCCGGCAGAACTTCAGTTCGTTGTCGATACGGCTTTGGACCTCGTCACCGTGAATTTATGCAGAATAGAGGACTATCCTTTGAGCCGCGTTTTTGTCTAAACTCTTACACGTCTTTCTGCTTTCCTACTTTTGAGCAAATGGCTTGACACTGGTAAGGAGCCATGCTGAAGAGCGTGGGCCTCATGGCTCCAGATGTGATGAGTCATTATCAACGGTAGTCAAAGAGGACTGAAAATAGAGAGAAGACATGCTGCGTCTGGGCCGCGTGTGACTCAGGTACACTAGCAGCGAGCGACTGTCGGGCAGAGGGGCCGCGAAGTCGGGCTGGCCCAATCCGGGTACATGGGCTAGGGGCAGTAGAGGATCCACTAGGCTGTTGACCAGGATTGACTCAGGTACATGGGCGGCGAGTGATTGCCGGGCTGAGAGAGCTGCGGAATCGGGCCGGCCCAATACGGGTACCTGGTGCAAAGTCGGTGGATGCTTTGTCAAGTTTCGGCGCAAAATTGACAACCACTGATCTCGCATCGGACTATTCAGAGGCAAAATTGTAGTCGCTATTAAAGCTCCGCTTCCGGATAAGTCATCTGTAAATAGGAGTTTACTATTTTGTCCTTAGGCCCACAGTCAGTCAGTCGAGTCTGTAAAAATATCCTAAGGGCAGTTTGATCTTTTCCATTTATTTCAGCGTCTATAAAAACCCTAAGGGTCTTTTGGTATTTTTCCTAGTCTATTGGGCTTCCTATAAATAGGGCTCCAATCCCTAGGGTTAGGGTTAACTCACTTAATGACAAATTGGAGTTCACTTTCCCCACGTTTGGTTCCTGTGCATTTTTCTGGTTCATCGTGAGCGCCGCCACATTCAGGCTTTCCCTGTTCATCACGAGACCAGTAGTAATCGCTTAAAACAGGTTTTATTTCTCCTGTCTCATCAATCGAGTATTACTGTTTTTTGATTAGTTTATGCCTGGTTATGCGTACCTTCTTCTTTCATCTGTGCGAGATCGATGCTGTTATGCGGTTCTGCGCTAGAGATTTCTAGAGCTCTGTTTCATTCATATTTGCCTATCGAAATCTCTATTTCTTGCGCCATGAGTTTATTTCTCCAAGAAGTTTTATTCTCACTGGTTGTTCTTTGATCAAGAGTACACAGGCTAGCAAGTAGGCCTGTCATCTTGTGTTTCTCTCACAGCAGTTCTGAGAGAGCTACATAGTCTTGCAGTCTAGAGCTAGCCCTGCAGTTTTATTTATAAAGTCTTTATGCTTGTGTGTTCAGCAGAGAGAGTTTCATCTTTTGCATCAGCAGGTAGCAGTTTTTCACAGCTATTCCTTGTCATAGCTTCTAGCTGGCAGAGCTAAAATGTTGGAGTTAAGCACTGCTGCAGCGTAAAGCTTCTAGCAGCCGGCCAAAGCTTTGTTATTTTATTCCTGAAGACGCTGTGTGAGCTGCACCCGTCTTGTTTCTTCTATCTACTCAAGTGCCTAGGTGTCCTAGCTTTGCATAACTATTTTTCAGTCTTTCAGTAGCAGCTGTCTGTCACAAGTTTTCTCTTGGTTTGAAGTCTCTCATGAGCTTCCTAACAAACGTGTTGTTTGGCTAAAGCTTTCTCTGTTCGAAGATTTTAGTGTGGGTCCCACTAGTTGTAATTCTTTAGTTTTTGTCTTCGAGTCTGTGGTCAGGATTTTGAAGTACAATTTTTCGGAGTATAGACTCTATCGGATTCCTTTTTCGAAGCATGCGAGATCTTCAAGGAATTCGAAGTTATCAACTTCTGCAGTCGTTGTCTTCAGGGTGTTTTGGCGAGGCTGTCAAATGGCTTCGTTCTTGACTGAGCGAAGGTCATAACGTGTGCTGGCTTTGTTTGTTAGTACCTTCGACATTTGTGAATTGATTCGGAGTTGGCGCATCTCGAAGGTTCTATTCACAGACTTCGGCTAAACCATCACGGGCTTCAACAAATCTGAAATACACTCCGAAGGACTGCTCTTCACACTTTGATTCCAGAGCGTGTTCATTTCGAACGTGCAGGCTTCGTTTGGAACGCTTCGAATTTTTGTTTCAGTAACTTCGAATCAGAAACTGTGTGTTTTTTAATTGATGTTTCGTTTGATGATGTGTGAACTGTTTATGAGTTGAAGGATCTCTTAATCTGTCTTTGAGCACTACAGTGGTGTCTCTTTGATTAGGACACCGGTTGTTTCTAGGCTAGATTATTTTAAGCTATGATGATCTGTTCTACTTCCACCTGTTAGTTTGTTGAGGTGCGTTGGGTTTTGGGAGCAGGCACCCATTCACCCCCCTCTGGTCGCTACTTTTGGTCCTACAAGTGGTATCAGAGCCTGGTTTTGGTTTTTCCATACCTTAATCAGTTCTAAACCCCAGTAGTGATCATGACTTCTCCTGGAAAGGTATAATTATTGGAAGACTCGCATGCGAGCCTATCTCATGAGCCAAAGCTCGGACATCTGGGACATTTGTATTCACGCTACTTTCACAGTGTTGCCTGTTGCTGAGCGTAATTCTCCAGATATTATTGCCAAGCATCAGAACAACAAAAAAGCGGTGAATATTTTGTTTTCTGGTTTAGGTCCCACTGAATTTGAGCGTGTGAGCCATCTCTCTACTGCCCAGGTCAAGGCTCGGCTCTATCAGATCTACCGACGTGAATATGAGAACTTCACACAAAAGCTGGGTGAATCTGTTGAAAGCATTGTTTGGTCGTTTTCAATCGATCATAAACAAGCTTGGAGACAACAAGGCTGAGGGTGTTCAGTTAGTCTCAGATCATGAGCAGGCGCCCAAGGTTCTCCATACCTTGGACCCTAAGATCTGGGAGATCAAGGTATCCTCTATCATTGAGAGCACATCTTATGATACCTTGACCATTTCTGAGTTGTTTAGCAAGCTGAAGGCCACTGAGGTTGATACCTAGTTGAGATCAAATCTCACTGGCTCTGGTTCAAAAACCCTGGCTCTTGCTACACCTTCTGTTGATCCCTCTTCTGTGAGCTGTGCTGGGTTCTCTTTGATGTCTATCACTGAGGACCAGCTTGAGTTGTTAGGAGATGATGACCTGTGTCTCTTTAACAACCAGGTGCCTCGTGTTTATGACAAGAGAATGTTCAAAAGACATGGCACAAAATCCGAGTTCTTTGAGTGTGGTGACCAAGGATACTTCATCGCCGACTGCCCCAAGTGCAATGGTCACAAGAAGGGCACCGGTGGTGTCTTCCATGACTCCGGCAAGCACGACAACTCTTCCTTCACCAAGGGCAAGCCAAAAACCAGATTCTTCAGAAAGGCCCTAAGGACTACCGGCGAGAGAATAAGAAGCGCGACAAGGCGTTCTTCGCCGAGATGGAGAAGAGCTACTCCAAACGTTATGTCTTCTTTACTTTTTTCTTGAGTCTTTTTGTGTGTGTTCATATCATACATACTCACATATCACACTTTTGAGCATGCTTCTGTTATATGATTAAACTGCTTTACTTATTCTAGCTGGTACATGTTTTTGATTACTTATCGATGATCATGCTTTGGTTCAGTTCATTTGATATGTTTGATATCTGTCATATGCATGGCTTTTATGCTTTAAACTTGAAAAATGATCACCATTGCTTCTGGTAACTAGCATGTGTAGGCTGAGTGCTTTTGCTATCCTTTACATGCCTTGTAGCTAGTTCCTCACATAGATGCAGATATGCAACTTGGACATCTTTATGCTTTAACATAGAAAATGTGCTATAAAAATGATAAAAATCAAAAATGAATGAAGATTCCATGCCTTTTTATGCTTAAAAAGATCCAGGTGGGTTTGCTTTGTCGCATTGCATTGTTTTGGACTTCTTACCATAACACTTTGGTATGAACTAGGACAATGTAGTGTATGCCAAGACCAATGTCTTAAGTTTCTGATGGTCCAGTTCTGGCCTAGGCTTGACTTGGTCAGTCAGCATAAGGTTTGACATGCAAATAACCCCTGGCACAGATGAAAAAGGAAAAAGAAAAAAGCCTGAAAATTAAATAGATAACAAGTTTGTTGAAGCACTTTGTTTTGGACAATGCTTATCTTGGTAGATATCAGTTAGCTTCTACATCTCATGATTTACCTTGCTTGTCAACTGGAAAATATGGTGATGATTTTGTTTTAAAAAACTGAAAAATGTGTGCTAATGACTTTCTTTAGATATCATCTGTTGCACTAATCATGCCATGTGTCTTAGACAGTATATCTTTTGCTATACCTGTTAGATGTTGTAATTGCAGTCAATCATATCTAAGAAGCATGCTTTCTACACTCCACCTGCACCCCAGTTGCATTCATTGCATATTTTGAGGGGGAGTTGCATTTCAGGGGGAGTCCATGTCTCTTTCGAGTGCATTTAGTCTCGCTTGATGAGTTCAATTGTCAACAAGGGGAGAAATTTTGGGAGAAGAGTTTAAGGGGGAGTTTTGGCTTTCTCTGGGATTTGTTTCAGGGGGAGTTTTTGTCCCATTTGTCCTTGCTCTTTTGATATCCTTGTTGATAATTCTGAGATTGCACTCGTTTTGAGCTACCTTTGGTTAACCATAATGACCGCTTCTTGCTTCTGTTCGGCTTATGGTTTTTAGGGTTAAACTTTTACTTTATTTTCTTCTTCTCTGTTTTCTTGTGTTTTTGTTTTCGTGTTTCCACATGTGTTCGCAGGTACTGAAGAGCTGATGAAGAGAAGTGTTGACAATGCACTCATCAAGGGAGAGATTGAGGAGCCGTGCTGAAGAGCGTGGGCCTCATGGCTCCAGATGTTATGAGTCATTGTCAACAGTAATCAAAGAGAACTGAAAAGAGAGAGAAGACTGCTGTGTCTGGGCCGCGTGTGACTCAGGTACACGGGCAGCGAGCGACTGTCGCGCAGAGGGGCCGCGAAGTCGGGCTGGCCCAATCCGGGTACATGGGCTATGGGCAGCAGAGGATCCACTAGGCTGTTGACCAAGATTGACTCAGGTACACGGGCGGCGAGTGATTGCCTGGGCTGAGAAAGCTGCAGAATCGGGCTAGCCCAATCCGGGTACCTAGTGCAAAGTCGGTGGACGCTTTGTCAGTTTTAGCGCAAAACTGTCAACCACTGATCTCACATCGGACTATTCAGAGGTGAAGCCGTAGTCGCTACGAAAGCTCCGCTTCCGGATAAGTCATTTGTAAATAGGAGTTTACTATTTTGTCCTTAGGCCCACAGTCAGTCAGTCGAGTCTGTAAAAATATCCTAAGGGCAGTTTGGTCTTTTCCATTTATTTCAGCGTCTGTAAAAAACCCTAAGGGTCTTTTGGTATTTTTTCTAGTCTATTGGGCTGCCTATAAATAGGGCCCCAATCCCTAGGGTTAGGGTTAACTCACTTAATGACAAATTGGAGTTCACTTTCCCCATGTTTGGTTCCTGTGCATTTTTCTGTTCATCGTGAGCGCCGCCATGTTCAGGCTTTCCCTGTTCATCACGAGACTAGCAGTAATCGCTTAAAACAGGTTTTATTTCTCTTGTCTCATCAATCGAGTATTACTGTGTTTTGATTAGTTTATGCCTGGTTATGTGTACATGCTTCTTTCATCTGTGCAAGATCGATGCTGCTATGTGGTTCTGCGCCAGAGATTTCTAGGGCTCTGTTTCATTCGTATTTGCCTATCGAAATCTCAGTTTCTTGCTCTATGAGTTTATTTCTCCAAGCAGTTTTTATTCTCACTGGTTGTTCTTTGATCAAGAGTACACAAGCTAGCAAGTAGGCCTGTCATCTTGTGTTTCTCTCACAGCAGTTCTGAGAGAGCTACATAGTCTTGCAGTCTAGAACTAGCCCTGTAGTTTTATTTATAAAGTCTTTATGCTTGTGTGTTCAGCAGAGAGAGTTTCATCTTTTGATCAGCAGGTAGCAGTTTTTCACAGCTATTCCTTGTCATAGCTTCTAGCTGGCAGAGCTAAAATGTTGGAGTTAAGCACTGCTGCAGCGTAAAGCTTCTAGCAGCCGGCCAAAGGTTTGTTATTTTATTCCTGAAGATGCTATGTGAGCTGCACCAGTCTTGTTTCTTCTATCTACTCAAGTGCCTAGGTGTCCTAGCTTTGCATAGCTATTTTTCAATCTTTCAGTAGCAGCTGTCTATCACAAGTTTTCTCTTGGTTTGAAGTCTCTCATGAGCTTCCTGACAAACATTCCGTTTGGCTAAAGCTTTCTCTGTTCGAAGTTTTAGTGTGGGTCCCCCTGGTTGTAATTCTTCAGTTTTTGTCTTCGAGTCCGTGGTTAGGATTTTGAAGTACAATTTTTCGGAGTATAGACTCTGTCGGATTCCTTTTTCGAAGCATGCAAGATCTTCAAGGAATTCGAAGTTATCAATTTCTGCAGTCGTTGTCTTCGGGGTGTTTTGGCGAGGCTGGCAAACGGCTTCTTTCTTGACTGAGCGAAGGTCTTAACTTGTGCTGGCTTTGTTTGTTAGTACCTTCGACATTTGTGAATTGATTCGGAGTTGGCGCATCTCGAAGGTTATATTCACAGACTTCGGCTAAACCATCACGGGCTTCAACAAATCCGAAATACACTCCGAAGGACTGCTCTGCACACTTCGATTTCGAAGCGTGTTCATTTCGAAGGTGCAGGCTTCGTTTGGAACGCTTCGAATTTTTGTTTCAGTAACTTCGAATCAGAAACCGTTCGTTTTTTAATTGATGTTTCGTTTGATGATGTGTGAACTGTTTATGAGTTGAAGGATCTCTTAATTTGTCTTTGAGCACTGTGGTGGTGTCTCTTTGATTAGGACACTGGTTGTTTCTAGGCTGATTATTTTAAGCTATGATGATTTGTTCTACTTCCACCTGTTAGTCTATTGAGGTGCGTTGGGTTTTGGGAGCAGGCCATTGATTCAAAAGAATTTTTAAGGCGCCCATTCACCCCCCCTCTGGTCGCTACTTTCGGTCCTACAACTGGTTTAGCTCTTTTGCTAAACCTGGTGCCGGACCGTTTGCTCCCCCTTATGACCATAGATTTTGTAGGTTCGAGGCTTGGAGGACATATGGATCTTGGATTTAAGATGTTCTCACCACAAGACAGGACATCACAAATGGTTCTCCAGCCTCACTTCCCCGAGCTCTAAAGAGTATATCACTTTTAGGAACAATGGTCAACGAAAGGTACACGGTTTTGGCTCAATTTAGATTTCTGAGCATTTCAGAATGTTGCTTTGGTTGGAAATTTGGGTTTTAATTTGGTTTCTGTATCGCAACTTCTTGAGGAGGGCTTAGAAGTTCATTTTAAGAAGGGCATGTCTTCTATTGTTGATTCTAGAGGATCTTTGGTTTCCAATATCTTACCCTTTGGTAAGGTTTTTCGGATTGATTTCTCTAGTTCTTTTGGCCATTCCCATTGTTTGATTGCTGGATCCTCCTTTGAGCTTTGGAGGTGGCATAAGAGGTTTGGACATTTGAGCTTTGATGTACTAGTCAGATTGAGTTCTATGGACCTCATTCGAGGATTGCCCAAGCTTAAGATGGAGAAAGATCTAGTTTGCGATCCCTATCATCATGGGAAGATGGCTGTCGCTTCTCACGCAATTGTGACACAGGTGATGACTTCATACCTAAGAGAGCTATTACACATGGATACTATTGTTCTATCTCGGGTACATTCAGTTTGTGGGAAGTGGTACGCGCTTGTGGTTGTTGACAATTTTTCTCGATTTTCGTGTGTTTTTTTGGAATCTACGGATGAGCATTTTCATTTTGTTCATGATCTGATCTTGAAGCTGAAGAATGAGAACAATGGTTGGATGTGAGCAACTTGCTCTAACAATGGTTCTGAGTTCAAGAATTCTCAGTTTTTTTTGCTTTTGTAGTGATCATGGTCTTGAGCACCAGTTTTCTGCCTCTTACACTCCCCCACAAAATGGTGTTGTGGAACGAAAGAACCGCACGCTTGTTGAGATGGACAGGATGATGCTCGATGAGCATAGGACTCCTAGACATTTCTGGGCTGAAGCTATGAACACATCTTGCTATCTGGTTAACCACATTTTTCTTAGAGCTTACTTAGGTAAGACTTCATATGAGTTGCGGTTTGGTAGACAGCCCAAGGTGAGCCACTTGTGAGCATTTGGCTGCAAGTGCTTTGTGCTCAAGAAGGGAGGGCATTTAGAAAAGTTTGAATCACGTTGCTGGGATGTAGTCTTTTTTGGTTATGCTTTGCATTCTCGAGGGTTTTGAGTCTGGAACCTCGACTCCCAGCAGCTTGTCGAGACGTGTGAGGTTTCTTTTGATGAGTCTATGCCTTCACTTACTCCTTCTTTTGAGCTTTCTAGGGATGATGAGATTGGAGAGTCCATCTTCTAGGAAGATGAGGACACTCCCACTGTTGATGAGGGTGGGCCTTTTGCACAGCCTGCAGACCCCACACCTTCTGAGACTTCGACTAAGGATGAGGGTGGGCCTCTGATCACTACTTCCACTTCGACCGAGCCAAATCAGTTGAGTCTAGGGGTGCCAGCTGCTGACTCTGGTGAGGTGACATATGATCATCAACAATCCTAGGCAGTTCAGCGTGATCACCCACTAGAGCTCATCAACAATCTTTGTGTTCTCAGACTGGTTCTCTCGCTGTCTTTACTGAGTCTGCTTTTGTTGCCACTTTTGAGCCTAGAGATGTTTCTCACGATTTATCTGATGTGAATTGAATAAATGCCATGCAAGAAGAGGTTTGAAATTTTGTTCACAATCGGGTTTGGACACTAATTGACCTTCCACTTAGATACAACCCCATAGGCACCAAGTGGGTATTTAAGAACAAGCAAGGTGAAGATGTGGCTGTGGTACACAACAAGGCTTGATTAGTTACCCAGGGTTTTTGCCAGAAAGAGGGTATTTATTTTGAGGAGACTTTCGCCCCTATTGCCCGTCTTGAGTCTATTCACATACTTTTGGCATTCGCTGCTTCGAAAGGTTTTAAACTTTTACAAATGGATGTTAAGATGCTTTTCTAAATAGGTACATAGAGGTGGAGGTCTATGTTAGACAACCCCTTGATTTTGAAAACCCTAAGTTTCATCAACATGTTTTTCAGTTGCAAAAAGCTTTAATAGTCTGAAGCAAGCCCCTAGGGCTTGGTTTGATCATTTAAAGCAGTTTTTGTTGGGGAATGGCTTTGTGATGGGTTCTGTGGACAAAACTCTTTGCTTGCTCAAAGTTGGCTCTGATTTCTTGATCGCTCAAATTTACATGGACAACATTATTTTCGATGGTTCTACTAATGAGCTTGTGTCCAAGTTTTTTGAGCAGATGCACGGTTCATTCGAGATGAGCCTCATGGGTAAGCTCAAGTACTTTGTAGGGCTCCAGATCAAGCATACCAAGGATGACATCTTCATTCACAGAGCAAGTACACGTAATATATACTGAAGAAGTTCGACTTTGGTGGAGAGCTGAAGCCTCAGATGACCCCTATGGGCACATATAGGCCATGGAGAAGGATGAAAGAGGCCTCAAGGTCAACAAGAGAGAGTATCGAGCGATGATCGGATTGCTTCTATACCTGATGACGACGAGACCAGACATTCTTTTTTCCATGGGATTCTGCATGCGCTTCCAGTCTTCACCACACGCATCTCATCTCTAGGGTGTCTAGCGCATTTTCAGGTACCTTACATATGCACATGATCTCGGTCTTTACTATTCTGCATCATCATCTCTTCAGTTATCTAGCTTTTCTGACATTGATTTTGGGGGAAGCCGAATGGATCACAAGTAGACTTCTTGTACTTGCCAGTTCCTTGGTTCTTCGCTTGTTTCTTGGTCTTCTCGCAAATAATCTAGAGTTGTGCTTTCCACCACAGAGGCTGAGTATGTAGCTGTTGCTAGGTGCTGCTCATAGTTGGTTTGGATGATTACCACTTTGAAGGATTCTGGGTTGTCTTTCACTGCCAGAGTGCCTTTGTTTTGTAACAGCAACAACATGATTAGTGCAGGGAAAAACCCATGTCTTCATTCGAAAACCAAACATATTGATGTGCACTTTCACTTCTTGAGGGATCAATATGAGAAAGGTGTCATTGAGTCTTTTCTATGTGAGTTCATATCATGCATATTCATATATCAAACTTTGAGTTTGCTTCTATTATATGATTGAACTGCTTTACTTATTCTTGCTAGTATATGCTTTTGAATACCTGTCAATGATCATGCTTTGTTTCAGTTCACATGATATATCTGATATCTGCCATATGCATGGCTTTTATGCTTTAAACTTGAAAAATGATAACCATTGCTTCTAGTAACTAGCATGTGTAGGCTGAATGCTTTTGCTATCATTTACATGCCTGGTAGCTGAATCCTTTACTTAGATGCAGATATGCAACTTGGACATCTATATGCTTTAACATGGAAAATATGCTATAAAATGAGAAAAATCATAAAAAATGAAAAATCCATGCCATTTATGCTTAAGTGATAAGATTCAGGTGGGTTTGTTGTGTCGCATTGCATTGTTCTGGACTACTTACCATAGCACTTTGGTATGAACTAGGACATTGTAATGTATGCCAAGGCCAATGTCTTAAGCTTCTGATGGTCTTGTTCTGATCTAGTCTTGACTTGGTCGATTAGCATAAGGTTTGAGAAATAAAGTTGAGATGTGCCTTGGTTTCAGTCTGTGATGAGTGATTGAAAGATTTAATTTTGGGCAAAGGGGTCCCTCCGAAGGGGGTTCGGAGGTGTGTTTTACTGAAGGATTTTTGGGTGTTTGCTGGCTGCACTTGTACCGAAGATTGTACCGAAGGGCTCGGTACTTTGGGTGGTACACTAGAGTGTGTATCGAAGGGTGTCATACATAGAGAGGTCTCCGGGGTATCAGATACACTTGTCTGCTTGTCATTTGTGTGCCGGTGACTTCGGAGGTGACGGGACAGTCAGCACAGTAGGTGAACTGGGTCAAGCATGGAGCTTGGTGCCAGGCAAGTGGGGAGCTTGGTCACGGAGGCTTTGTAAATTCAAGATCAGTCCTCGGGTCAAGGTGCGCAAGTCGAAGGCAGGAAGTGTGGAGGAGGACTCTAGCTAAAGATACCCCGAGGCAAAGTCCTCGGAGGCGAGGCACTTCGAAGGGTACTCCAGAAGGAGTAACTTCGAAGGTTGGTGGATGAATTGCTCAAGAATGAGGCAAGGCTCCCAAGTGTGCTCTGGACGAAGACACTTGAAACCTCACTTGATGAAGGTCTCGGAAGTCGAGGTGCATCGAAGGCATGGTTTGGGTAAGGCTCTTCGTGAGTGTGCTCAAGGTTGAGACATTGCGAATGAGTGCTTATTGAAGTGCTTCATGCAGAGACCTTGGACGAAGGAGGGACTTCAGAAGGTGGTGGACAAAACCCTCCGGTGGGTGGTACTTCGAAGGTGGGGCTTCAGAGTCAAGATGACTTGACGTGCTTCGGCCATGCATGGCTTCAATACACGGACATGCGACGGTCGAGCTAAGGGTAGTTGCAAAGTCGTGGTGGTCCACTCCAAAGGTGATGGTGTGAAGACTCAAGGGATTTGACGGCTTCGGCTCAAAATTGTCACTTGTATCAAAGACAAACTTCGTTGTAGCAAAGACCAATGGGTTCGAAGCCTACTAGCGAAGCCACTACAGCACTTTGCGTGTGAAGGGGGCTCCGAAGATTCTGGTCTGCAAAGCTAACACAAAAGGAGCTTCCAATAAAATAGACTACCATTTGTACCCTTGTGACAGCCAAAGGTAGAAAAATTGTAAACCCTAGGGATATGGTAGTCTCTTCGCAGGTCTTAGTTGTTCCTATAAAGGAGAGGCGGGCTATGGTCTAGGGTAACACAGTGCACTTCACTTTTAGAACCTTCTTTACTCACTGTAGCCTAGAGCCAGCTGCCATGATTTGTAGTCTGAATCTGTGAGTTTTGTGTTCCCTATTCTTGCAATGAAATTTCTATTTTTTTCATTGATTGCATGAACTTGTATCTGTGTTTTTCGCACTATTTGAGTTGAGTTTTCTACGGTGCACGCGAATAGTGTAGGGAAAAACCCATGTCTTCATTCGAAAATCAAACATATTGATGTGCGCTTTCACTTATTGAGGGATCATTATGAGAAAGTTGTCATTGATCTTGTTCATATTGATACCCATCATTAGTTGGCTGACATTCTTACCAAACCCTAGATCAGTCTACGTTTGAGCGATTGTGAGGGAATTTTTGAGTTGTGTATCCTTTTTAGGATATTTTGAGTCTTTTCTTTTTTCATTACTCTTTTATTTGAGTCTTTTTTGTGTGAGTTCATATCATGCATATTCATATATCAAACTTTGAGCTTGCTTCTGTTATATGATTGAACTTCTTTACTCATTTTTGCTAGTATATGCTTTTGAATACATGTCGATGATCATGCTTTGCTTCAGTTCATATGATATATCTGATATCTATCATATGCATGGCTTTTATGCTTTAAAAATTAAAAAATGATGAACATTGCTTGTTGTAACCAGCATGTGTAGGCTGAATGCTTTTGCTATCTTTTACATGCTTGGTAGCTAGTTCCTTACTTAGATGCATATATGCAACTTGGACATGTATATGCTTTAACATGGAAAATATGCTATAAAATGATAAAAATCAAGAAAATGAAAAATCCATGCATTTTTTTGCAAAAGTGAAAAGATCGAGGTGGGTTTGCTTTGTCGCATTGTATTGTTCTGGACTGCTTACCATAGAACTTTGGTATGAACTAGGACATTGTAATGTATACCAAGACCAATGTCTTAAGCTTATGATGGTCTAGTTCTTGTCTAGGATTGAGTTGGTCAGTTAGCATAAAGTTGACATCCAAATAACCATGGCACAAAGAAAATGGAAAGAAAAAAACCTAAAAATTAAAAAGATAACAAGTTTGTTGAAGCTCTGAGTTTTTGGATCATGCCTATCTTGGTAGATATTAGCTAGCTTCTGCACTTCATGTTTTACCTTGCCAGTTAACAAGAAAATTTGGTGATGTTTTTATTTGCAAAAATCTGAAAATGCATGCTAATGACTTTCTTTGGATATCTTTTATTGCACTGATCATGCCATGTGTCTTAGACAATATTTTTGTGCTATACTTGCTAGATGTTATAATTGTAGTCAATCATATCTGAGAAGCATGCTTTTTACACTCCACTTGCACCCCAGTTGCATTGATTGCATATTTTGAGGGGAGATGCATTTTAGGGGGAGTTTGAGTTTGTCTCTTTTGAGTGCATTTAGTCTCACTTGATGAGTCCACTTGTCAACAAGGGGGAGAAATTTTGGGCTACTTGATCTTTTAAAAAGACTTTATGGGGAGTTTTGGCTTTCTCTGGGATTTGTTTCAGGGGAGTTTTAGTCTCTTTTGCCTTTACTCCTTGGATATCAGATATCCTTGTTGATAATCCAGAGATTGCATTCATTTGAGTTTTTTGTTTAACCATAATGACTATTTTCTTATTTTTGTTTGGCTTTTGGTCATTAGGGTTAAACCTTTTATTTTATTTTCTTCTTTCTTTTCTCTTGTATTTTGTTTTTATGTTTCCATGTGTTTTGCAGGTTGCGAAGCATTGATGAAGAGGGTGTTGACAATGCACTCATCAAGGGAGAGATTGAGGAGCCATGTTGAAGATCATGGGCCTCATGGCTCTAGAAGTGATGAGTGATTGTCAACGGAAGTCAACAGAGAGACGTGAAGAGGAGAAGAGACCTATCGTGTCTTGGGTCGTGTGTGACTAAGGTACATGGGCTTCGAGCGACTGCCAGACAGAGGGGCCGCGGAGTTGGGCCGGCTCAATCCAGGTACATGGGCCAGGAATGCCATGATATCCGCTAGTCTATTAACCGGGTTTGACTCAGGTAAATGGTTGGCGAGCGATTGCCGGGCTGAGGGAGCCGCACAATCAGGCCGGTGCAAAGACAACGGATGCTTTGTCGGTTTCTGCGCAAAATTGACGCCCCAATCTAGACCGTCGATCGGAGATCTGACAGTCCTAAAGCGAAGCCGTAGCTGATACGAAAGCTCCGTGTTAGGACAAGTTATCTATAGATAGAATTTTACTATTTTGCCTGTTGGGCCCGCAGTTTTATTTTTGTATTTGTGTATTTTGTCCTAGGGGTAAATGTGTCTTTTTCATTTTTTTGGCCACCTACTGACACAAATCCTAGCGCCAGAACTGTAGCCATCAGATTTCTGTGCTCGATCGGTTTTCGTTTCTGGCCCGTTTCTCCCGTACGGAGCACATCGAGTGGTGCGTGCGAGCGGGTTTGGAAACTGTGTAGAGCCGTTGTTTTTCTCTGAAGAGAGCAGCGACGTGTGGGGTTCAACAGCAGTCCCTAGTGGCATGCTGTAGTAGGCCTCGAGTTGCCAGCGCAGGAAGTGGGTCCTGATTGGAGGTGGCTGTGCATGCTGCACACGGGACAACACGAGGAGCAAATCTGCGTGGAAGGCGTACAACACTGTAGGACAACAAGCACATGAAAAGTAATCTCATTTCTTAATCGCCGTGCTTTGGAAATTAACTCTGTGATTTTTAGTATTAAATGAAATCGATGCTTGATGATTGATTACTATTATGTGCCTGTCAAGTACCTGGATTATATGCCTAGTCATTGTGGTATCTTTTATCCTGCATGTTTCCTGTTTGGTTGAATATCTATGAGAAGTTTTATGCATGTTATATGGATGATGTTATGTTGATGAGAATGAATATCCTGTGATTAATCCGTTGGAATAATTTGTGAGTAGTTTTAATCTTTCTTTAAGTACTTTGGTGGTGTCTTTTCGTTTAGGACACCTGTCATTTTTAGGCTAGATTATTATGATCTGTCAGACTGTGACATCACATCATATTTGATAGAAGAGTGATAGCGCTATTTTTATCTATGTTTTTGGTTATCTATTGAGGTGTGTTAGGTGTTTGGAGAAGGCCATTGATTCGAAAGAATTTTTTACGTGCACATTCACCCCCTCTAGTCGCTACTCTCGGTCCTACATTGGCATCAGTCTCTATCAGAAGCACTCTAGGATTATTGGATGGCGCGACACAGATCCTCTCAAGTACCACCATATCAATTAGTCTATGGTAATGAAGCAGTATTATCATGGGAAAATAACATCGGCTCAAGAAGGATAACACTACAAGACCAACTCATAGCCGATGATTATTATAATTTAATGATAGATGGCTTAGATGATCTAGCACATGTCCGATTGAGAGCCCTTGAAAAGATTGAAGAGAATAAAGCAAGAGTTGCTAGGTGTTACAACAAGAAAGTGGTGCCCACGTCATTTGAAGTAGGAGAACTCGTGTGGAAGCTTATCATACAGATCGGATCTAAGGACAATCGGTTTAGTAAGTGGTCACCTAATTGACAAGAACCCTTTTGAATACATCAAGCGGTGCCTAGTAATGCCTATTTGCTCAAGGGATTAGATGGAGAAGTGTTCGGAATGGCGCTGAATGGAAAATATTTGAATAAGTATTTCCCGAGCATTTGGATAAGTGCATAAAAGTCTACACGCAAGCATTAAAATAGCTGATAACGATGATAACACTTTTAGACGACTGATGATAAAACATTGTCCTTAGACACAAAAACTCAAGATTGATTCATGGGATCAACGATGATTGCATTCAAAAATATGATGGTTACACAACATTTAGCGGCGCAATGAATTGTCTCAATCGCCCGCAGCCAAATTGCATTGACGCTCCGAAGGATGGCCCAGTCTTCGGCATCCGAGCTGGGGATGTTTTGAATGACGCAGCATCAACATTGTGCATGGTGGACGGCACCAGCGAGTTGACGCTCTTGGGCCTAGATTCTAGCTGGGAAGGAGACTAGAGTGCCTTCTTTCTCGGCAATCTTTGCCCGGACACCATCCATCCTCGAGGCCAGATCGGATTCCTCTGCCTGCAGCTGGTCAAGTTGCAACAATGTGGCCGATGACACTTCCTGAATATGATTCAGAAGAATACCTTCGGCAAGTATCACCTCATCGTCAGTTTTCATCGCCTCTAACTATGACGTGTGAATTACACGATCAGCCATCTGCTTCATCACCCGTTGTACTTATGGCCGATGGTATTCCATGAACGCGGCGGGCATGAGGGCATCGACCAGCTCTGGATAAAGGAAGTTCAAGATATCAATGAAATGAGCTCTTATCCCTTATAGAACCTGAATCATTGACCAATACCTCCATAGGATCCTCCAAGCGATGTAGCAGGTCCGATAGGGCCTCCCTCACCTCCGGAGGCACTTGAGCCACGACAGATGGAGTGGCGTCAATGACTTCTTCATCCTCAATATATGGGCCAATATCGAAAGGAAATTTCTAGATGGACTAAAAGGAAGAAATAGTTAGATAAATAAAGGGTGGTCACGTTATAATAACAAAGGCAGAAGAACTTACGTCAACTAGCATAGTAGGGGTGACCGATTGAGAAACACCATTAGCAGAAGAAGCTGCGGCATCGCTCTTGACCACAGCAATCAGAAGGGTATGTGAATCTTCCCCTTCAAGGTTGCCCTAGGGGCAGGTGAATCCACAGTAGAAAGCATTGACTGCATTTAATGCCAGTGTCAATTGCATGTAAAGCAATGGAGAAAATGAGACAAATATAATACCTGATGAGAGGCACCAACAAGAAAATCCTCGGCGACTGGTATCCAATGGGGGCAACAACATCGACAGTAGTTGTCGACTCGCCAATGCCAATGGCAGCACCTTCCGGTACATCAACCTTGACCGCATCAGCACCAATGAGCGTGACTCCGGCAGTAGCATCAACTAGAACAACAACGACAATGGTGATATTCGATATACGAGGGTCAGTCACAATGACCTCCGATATACCAGCCGTGATGACAACCTCCGCGACAGTGTCCTCAACAATTGGGGTCGATCGGAGACAACCAGGACCATTGGCCGCATCATCAAACGCCACGTAAAAAGAATCGACGTTGACGGGAGAAGACGGCTGAAAAATAGGAAGGTATCGGCTGTCAGGAGCACACAAGAAAGCGGTGGGCGATGCAAGGTTGGTACAAACCTAAACCGATGAACGCACTTCGGCTGCCACCGGGGGAGAATCAACACTTGGGACTGACACGGCCGAAGGGGTAATCTGCGCCAGTTGTAAAACAGATAAAATAGTAAGCCTACACTCCACAAAACAGCATCACGAATAAGGTCCGAAGGCATACTGAGAATGGCGAAGTTGAAGCCAGTGGGTTTGACTGACCAGTCTGGTCCATAGTGAATTGGCACACACCCATGGCTAGTGCCTAGCATTTGCATGCCAAGATTTTATCCCTCTTCCAGCTCACCCAGACTGTGGGAGTGGGGGCATCGATACCCAAGATGGTGATGGCTAATATGGGTTTATAACAAATCGGCCAACCACTGAGGCTCGCAGAAGGCGGTTCAAGGTCCTCCTCCAACATAGTGCAAAGATGAGCAGGAAATAGAAGGCAATCGGGGTGAACAAAAGGGAAAACTAAAATGTTTACCTTAGAGTACGTGTCGACACCGTCCAGACACAACCACTCCCAATATGTCTTTGAGGGGGCGAATGAAGATATGCCTCCTCCATTCAGCCCACCATTGGCAAAAATCGGTGGAAGACAACCAACAAGCCGTCCAAGAAGCAATATCGCCGAAGGGGACTTTATCGGACATGTGGAGGAGGCGGTCGCACTCCACGTTGTCTTTGATCTCCCCACAGAGATGGATCCGATCTATGAAGAAGAGATGAGGAGGAAACTGACCAAGCCCTAGTTGCCTTGCGAAGACCATCGGATGATAGAACTCATATGAGGTCCTCTGAAGGTGGTTGGCGGTGAAGTTGATGGGCAGGACACTAGGAGAGATGTGGCCTTGAAAATGTTAATGGATTCCTCATCGCGACACACATTGGTCAAAGTTAGCTGATGGGGCACTCGTACTCCGACTGATATCCATAGGGGTAACAGGTGACCAGATCGGAGGGGAAACCAAGGTAAAAAGTCTTGAAGTAGATGGCCAAGGGTTCAGGGGACATGAAGAAACTGGAGCAACAAGCGGCTGCCTCAACTAAAGAAGAACATCGGTGATAAATAGGATTGGCTGATTTAGGAAAATTAGAAGGGAATTGCGTTAAGACAAGAGGAGGATCGTTGATGACCTTGGTGGTGTAGACATTGAGCCAAAGCTGAATAAACCACTAAGGGCTGCTAAGATGACCAACAGGATCATCAGCCGATAGCCTCACCGATATTTGATGGAGAAGATGATATGTGGCTCCAAGGAGGTATCGGTTGACAGGAATCTTTACATGAGAAGCAAGTTTCTTGGCTAAGAATTGGGAATGAGAGGTTCGGCCCAAGGAAGATCCACAAAAGACAAATCTTTCTAACCAGAGATTGAGGAAAGCTACGTGTTCACGAACGTCTATAGGTCCAGTTTTCTTATTATGCTTTGCAATGTACCTGCTCCAGCTTGGGGGCGCTTGGAGCAGAACGGTGACAAACTCAAGGGCTAAAGTGAGAGCATTGTGTATGCAAAAGCGTGAAGGGGAAAAGAGAAGAGTGGTCGGAGGATACTCATAGAGTGAAAGAAACTCCTTGGCAGCCGGGTCAAGCCGATCCCGCTAGATTTGGTGGGACCATCTTTAACGTTCGACAAAAAGGTAATCATGCGTACAATTTTAGAAACGCCGATATTTTTGCAGGTCTAGGATTGGGGGAACAAAATCTTTGGTTTAAAAGATACTAGTGCAAAATAGTGTAGGATGAAGCCTGGTCCGACACCGCCATAGGAAAAGTAGATGCGTCATACTAAGCGACATCCATCACAGTCGTTCATGGCCGAAGAAGAAGATGCAAAGAAATGGTGAAAGGTTAATGCAATATGGATCTAGTACTCTGCGTATTGTTATATAAAGTACTAGAAGATGAAGGGTTTCGGCTACTAATGATAAATTTGAAAAGACATTTTGAAGAGACGTTTGAAAGGACGTGATGGCAGAGGGTTTTAATGACCGATAATTTTGAAGCATCAGTTACCCCTTAATGCTCTGAAACTTGGGGGCATGTGTTAACACCAAGATTTGGCAAAGCCCGAGCCCACTATGGATGCCACACGGTCAACAAAATTCAAGGAAGTCTGGTCAAAGGTTGGTCAAAGAATCCCGTCCATTCTATTACAAATGGTCGGATAAGAGGAAGCCAATGGAGATAAAAGAAGATAGTAAACCATAATTGGTTATGATGGATGTTACTTGGACAACAAGTCTCCAAACTATAAATATGTATCAAATTATCTAGGTTTAGAGGACAGACAACCAACCGCAACAAAAATACTTTTCGGCACATCGCCACCCTTGGATTCCCAAGTTAATCCTGACGGGACTTGGCACTTAGATCGGGTTGCGTCGTTCTGATCTCCGGTGAAGAGGTGAGTCTTGCCATCCCGACAATCACATCGGTTGGGTTAGTGTTCATCAAGGCTAAATCACATCGATCTCTTGAGGCATCAACCCGGTTAGTGCGATTGCCGATTTATCTTGTTGTATTTGCTAGATCCAAGGCTTCTTCACTTTGATCTCTTAGATTGATGTGAATTAGGTGTCGTAGTTTGAGGCTTCATTAGTTAGGTCCGACATCTCAGTCTATTGTACCTGATTTATGTTGTATACCATTCATCTAAATAGAGTATGCCCGATGTGTTGAAGTATTGTTGATTTCTCTTGATTAGCAACTGTCTTGGTAAGGTTCGATCTTATGACGATTTACTAATACAAATACATTGTTTAGTATGCTAGATTTAGTTTTTATTGGAGTACAAGCCAATAGGTTATCTTTAATTACATGCTATATCTTATCTACTCCGGAAGGTATTCATCGACCTTTACATGCAAAGACTTTACCTTGTCAGCGCCATGACAACCATATTGGATCAAATTTCTAAGATCATAATTTCATTTTTTAAGACGTAATTCTTCACAAAGCCAAATTAAGTTATGACTTTGCGGCATAAAAAGTACATGCTTTCCCAAGGTTTTAATCATAGGCTAAACATTTGCATAGATAAGGAACACAAGTGCAAAGTATCCGTATTGCAAAATTGAACCAAAATTGGCCTAGCTCGAGCTATTGATAGAACTAGCCCTAATACAAGCACTGATCAGATACAAGTAAATACTCATGGGTGACATGAAATTAAGTTCATAATTCAAATTCATTATCAATGGAGACAAGCTTACTCAACAGATCTTATGCTAGGTTTCAATAAAGAGCCTAAGCTTACACAAAAAGTTATATTTTTGCTCCTCCTAGTACAAAACCACTACTAATTCCAATAAAGTGCATTTGGCAAATAAGTGAAGCTCAACTAACATGATGATTCAAAAATGCAGATAAAAATGATAGAGTATGTACAATGAAGAAACCCCCCTCACAAAATGCCATAGGGAAGACACTGTAACATCCCAATATTTAAAAATAAATAAAATAAAGGAAATACGTTTTCAGGAATTAAAGGAATTATTTAATTAAAGAAAACCCTAAAAGAGCCCTACTAAAGCCAAACAGGAGGAAATACTTTATATTTTGACTAGGAAAATTTATGAAGGAATCTTGAGGCCAAGATATAATTTTAGGAATTTTTACAAATTTTTATCAATAGTGATTCAACCCTTAAACAAATAAATGAATTACTAGAATTATTTTAATTAAGAAAAGTATTTTAAATGAACTTGGGCCGCAAACCCCCAATCTACCCCGAGCCCGGCCCAGTCCAGCCTTGAGCCACTGCCATGTGGGACCCAGATGTCGGCGCCAACCTCCCTCCTCTCCCTCCCGCTCGCATCCGACGGGACCCACACGTCAGCCTCTTCGCCCTCACCTTCGCTCCCTGACAGCCGTGGCCCGCCTGTCGGCGCTATTGGCTTTGCGCTCGGCCACTAACAGGTGGGGGCCACCTGTTGGGATCGTCTTCCCCGATGGAAAGAGATCCCCTTTCCATCGCCGGCGACCCCCACCTTCCAAATCCACCGCCGGACGCCCGTAACCACCGATTCGAGCCCGGATTCCTTTCCCCCTAGCACCGGCGATCCATTTCCATATATGGCCGATGCGGTTTCATGCTTAAGGAAGCTTGGTCAGGATTTGGAAACCCTCGCCGGAGAGGGAAGGAAACCCTCGGTTTCCATCCGTTTAACCGCCGCCGCCGACACTATAAGAACCCCTCGGCTCGTCGCCCTCTGCCCACACCTCCAAAGTCCTAACCGAAACACTCCAGAGCGTCGCCGCCCGTTTTTCGGCCATTAGCCCTGCTTCACCTCCGGCCACCGCTCGCCGCCGCCTCGGGCCTCCTCCGTCCACGCCGCCGCCACCTTCGTGACCACCGGAGCCCGCCCGTCCTCAGCCACGCATCCGTTGGCCGTGAGGACCGCTGGATCATCGTCGCTGTCAAGCACCCGAACACCCTTCACCGTCTGCCCTCGCCGCCGGTCGCCATCGGACGTCCTTCAACACTGTCGCAGGTACGGTCGTGACCGCCGTCCTCTCCTCTTTCCATTTCCGCCAAGACCTAGGCTCCAAGGCCCTCGCCGTCACCGTCACCGCCGCACCCGAGCCTCGCCAAAGCCGAGAACGAAGGGGGTACTTTCCCCCTTAACTCGTGCCGTGCCGGACGCGCTCTCAGCCATTTGATCTGAGATGGAGGGCTAGGATTTTAACCCGCATGGGTTTAATCTGGGCAATCCATCCGGTCAAACCGGTACAGAGCCCTCTCGACCGTTGATTGCTATTTAAAAGCTTGACTCAATCTAGTGCGTCCACGTAGTACCCTTTCGCGCGTTTTAATCTCAGTCGCACGATTTCACTTAAACCTCCCGCCTCGCGCCTGATCGCTGGATCCAAATCCAATGGCTCTGGGCGATCGGGTCCACGCGCACAGTCATGGGTTCACGGTGAACATGGTTCACCGTGGACCAGGGACTGTTTTCTGTTTAAATAAAAATCAAGAAAATTGTTTAAACTTGGAAAATTCATAACTTCCTCATTTTAACTCCAAATTTCACCATACAAATTTTGTTAAATTCCTATTTTTATTATCTACACATTAATGCCATAAAAACAATATGTCCCTTTAGCCCAAAATATTCTTATTAAATGAATAATTAAAAACCCCTTAAGGATAAATTGTTAATGCATAAAATAAATTAGGAAAAACCTTAAGATCTAATCTTTAATGTTTTTCAACATAGCTTCAGAATAATAAAGTTTAATTCCACATATTTAAACACATAAAACTTGTATGCTTATGTTTTGTGATAGTTTGTTTGTTTATTAAATGTTATGTTTACTTTTTCGTATCGAGAAGACTACGAGATCGTCGAGGAGCCGAAGTTTTACCCCGAGGTTCCTCCATCACCCTTTGATGATCAAGGCAAGTCACAACCCCTATTTTGATCATAATTGAGCCCATGTTTTAATAAATTATCGCTATAACTCATAGGATAATATTGCATTAGTCTAATATCAAGCCCTACACTATATTTATTAGATCCCCGTCCTTGTGTGCAAATCCAAGCCATGCTTATTGAGCCTACAATCCTTGTCACTCTTCAAATATTATATTAGCTAGTGTCCAATGTACCGGCACAACTGCTATAGGATAAAAGAATGAGTCGTAGATAGATGGATTCTACTATATGAATTTCCCCGTTATTCTCGTCTCTAGACTCTGTTGGAGTTGGCTATGTTATAAGTATGGTGGGTTCCGGGTGCAAGCTAGGACATTGGTTGGTCACAGCCGGGGCACTATAAGGACCGGTCTGCGGGATCTGTTGCAAAGCACTTTCGTACTAACCACAAGTCTAATGGGAAAATCCTAACTAGAAGTATGGAACAAACCAACTCGATGCACCATAGTGGAGGGGGCAAGGGGCAAACCTGCGGGTGACTTGTACCGACATGGATCAAGGGGGGTATGGTGTTGGCTCGATGCGTCGGGGCACCACATGAAACCCATAAGAGGGTACTGTCGGGTCGAGGCAGTCCATATGGAAGGTTTTGGCACGAGTTCCCGTGGTATGGGTCATCTCGTTACACTTTGGTGTAAGTGATGAGTGCGTGCCTTGTGGGTATAGTGGTACACCTCTGACCAGAGTACTTAATCTTTCCGAAAAGCCGAGCCCACGGTCAAGGGCGGGTTGTGTGACTTCTCGCAGTTAGTTTACATTGTTTGAAGGTTTGAGTTATTCATGGCATGTAAGGACTGTTGAGCGAGGGTGGGCTGACTGTACCCCTCGAGTTAGAAGATGATGATGCATACCCATGTTTACTTTTCTGCTTTAATAACTTGATTACATTAATTGCTTTACAAAAATGCTCTTCCGCAAAAGTAAGCCACTACCTTCCTTGTTATTATCATGCATTATAATTGCATTCGGTGGCTTGCTGAGTACAATTGTACTCACCCCCATTAACTTACACCATTAGAGGCAGTCTACTACAAGGATGGTGACGGTCTGGAGTAGCAACCCAGTCAAGGCATGAGACTGGAAGAAGGCGTTCATCTAGAGGATTTATTTTACTAGTTGCTCTTTGTTTTAACTCTTTTGTAATAATACGGTCTACGAACCGTGAATGCTTGTCGTATTGTACGTGGTCGTGTGATGAACGTCTTGGTTTATTGATTTTCTATGGAATTTCAATAAATTCCCAGTTTTATTAAATCTGGGCGTTACAAGATGGTATCAGAGCCGACTTGACTGTAGGAAGCCAAACATACCTGACCTTAAGACTTATAATACCCATATTTTCTTACAAAATTACTTACCCTCTCATCTTCTGGAGTTTCACAAAAAAATTTCTCTCTTTTGTAGATGCCGGTCCATACCAAGAGTGGGACTCTCTGCGATGAGGCCGGATTCATCCGCAAGCTTCGCGTGCTCGTCGACTTCCTCGGATTTGTACATGAGCCCGCGTTCCATGGGATTTTTCCCGATGCGAGCGAGAGCTATTGCGAGGTGACGGTCATCATCCGCCCCTCCCCCACGCAGCCTTCCTTCTACACCCATGTAGTCAGAGGACCTTCATTCGTGGTGGCCAGCCAGGGCACTGCACTCCAGGCCCTCGCCGAGCTTCGATTGGTCTATGATGGTCAACTCCGCGACACCGTCTACTTCTTCATCCCCATGTGTACCCCTAGGAGTCACCGCAGCATGTACATCAGCTCCCTCACTCAGTGCAACTCTGCCATCGCCCGCACCATGAGATTGTTGGAGGCTATGGACAATCTTCACACCGAGGCCATCCTCGATGTAGATAGTCAGCACGACACCATCGACTTCTACCACCATTCATCGGAGAATCTGAACCGCGAGAACGCCGATCTTCGTCGCCAGGTTCAGCAGAACCATCACTTGACCACTGAGGTGGAGGAGTTGAGGCGTCAGAACGAGCTTCTACGCCAAGGCGCCACCGTCACCGCACAGCTTCACCATCAGATCAAGGAGTTGCAAAAGGACCTAGAGGAGGTCGCTCCCCTTCCGCCTCGCAAGCGGAAATCACTCCGGATCCCCATAGCTAGGCCCAAGAGGATCTCCCGTAGTGCACCTCCCGCCGAACCCTCCAGCTCCACCACCCCTACACCAACCATCTCCACCGAGCCCATGATCGAGTCATCCCCCGAGCTGCCTTAGACGTAGTTTCTACGGTTGCTTGTTTCCTTTCATTGTTTTTGATTGTATTGCCACTCATGTCAAATATAAGGCATGGGTGAAGATTAAATAAAAGACTTATATGTAATAGTCTAGGATAACACATTTTGGAAACAAAACTTAGCCTCATTTCCCCTAAGAGTTTATTGCCTGTTTTGGAAAATTTAGGATGACCAACACTCAGGGATCCGATGCTCCCCAAAACGGAGGGGACAACGGAAATTTGCCCCAATGGGGAGCAACTGGGCAGAGGCAGGCCCCAATCGCCAACCACCCCACATTGGCCGAGATGATGGCCAACCAGAACCAACTGATATCCACGTTGTTGAACCAGATGCAACAACAGCAAAACCAGATGCACGAGCAACAGGCTCAATTCTTTCGTCTACACCAACAACAGCCTGAGATCCCTCGTCCCGCCACTCCCGCTCCTGCACCTGCCTCACAACTGTCGGAATTTCTTCGAGTCCGCCCTCCCACGTTCTCTAGCACCACCAACCCCATGGAGGCTGGTGACTGGCTAAGGACGATAGGGAAAAAGTTGGATCTCCTGACTTGCACTGAGCAGGAAAGGGTAGCCTTCGCTGCCCACCAACTCCAGGGACCCGCTGCAGAATGGTAGGATAACCTGCATGAGACTCTGCCGGAGGAACACGTCCATACTTGGGCGGAGTTCTCCTCTGCTTTCCGCGTATCCCACATCCCTGACGTATTGCTCAGAAGCAGCAAGAGTTTAGGGACCTGCAACAAGGAAGTAGGTCCATGATAGAATACGTGCACGAGTTTAACCGGCTAGCCCGGTATGCGCCAGAGGAAGTCCGTACTGATACGGCCCGGCAGTCCAAGTTTTTCCGGGGGCTGAAGGATGAGCTTTCCCTTCAGCTGGTCTCCGGAGACTACGCCATCTTCCAAAAGTTGGTCAACAAGGCGATTATTCAGGAGACCGAGCAGAATAAGGTTGACCTGAAGAAGAAGAGGATGATCGCCTTCCGCTAGAATCAAGGAATGGCGCAGAGGCCATGATTTGCACCTCCCCCACCGGCGCCCCAATATCACCCGTGCCCGGTGTACCGTCCCGCGCCACCCGCCGCCAACCTCAGAGCAGGACATCCTCGCCCCGCTCCCACCGCACTAGCCACTCCAACTACCCCTGCCAAGAAAGCAAAGGTTCTGCGCGACAAGCACGGTAAGCCCATGATTTGTTTGAACTACCGCCAGGAAGGGCATTATTCCCACCAGTGCCCCCACCCCAAGCGTCCGCAAGGAGTCGTGGCCAACCCTACCGTCCGCGCCCGCGTAAACCATGTCTCCAACGAGGAAGCTGAGGCTGCACCAGAAATTGTCATGGGTAAGTTTACAGTACATTCGGCCCCCACCATGGTCTTATTTGATACTGGAGCTACGCACTCCTTATCTCAACAATTTTTGTGGAAAAGTATAATCTGAACAAATGCCAATTAGCAAGACCAGTATTAATAGCCACCCCTGGCAAACAAACCCCAGCCCATTCTTATAGTCCAAGGGTATGGGTAGATATCCAAGGTACGATATTCTGGGCCAACCCCATCCTAATAGAATGCCAAGGTTTGGATCTGATTCTAGGAATGGATTGTCTCAACAAACAACAAGGTGTGATAAGATGTGCCCGGAGGCAAGTAACTATGACCAGCGAAGAAGGGACTGTTGTCACCTTCCAGATGCCAAGTCAAAAGTCCGGAAGACCTCATCTACACCAGATTACCTTAGAAGAGATACCAGTAGTCTGCGAGTACCCAGACGTGTTTCCAGAGGATTTACCAGGGATGCCACCCAAAAGGGACATTGAGTTCCGGATTGATCTAGTACCCGGAACCACTCCCATCTACAAGCGACCATATTGGATGGCCACCAATGAGCTAGCTGAGATGAAGCAGCAACTAGAGGATCTTGAGAAGAAAGGTTACATCAGACCTAGCACATCCCCGTGGGGAGCCCCCGTCATCTTCGTTGAGAAGGAGGACAAGGCTAAGCGTATGTGGGTAGATTATCGAGCCTTGAATGAGGTGACCATCAAAAATAAGTACCCTTTACCCAGGATCGATGATCTATTTGATCAGCTGAAAGGAGCCACAATATTTTCCAAGATCGACCTGCGGTCCGGTTATCATCAGTTGAGGATTCGAGAGGAAGACATACCCAAGACGACATTCACTTCTCGCTATGGACTTTACGAGTGTACCGTCATGTCCCTTGGATTGACCAACGCCCCGGCTTTCTTCATGAATATGATGAATAAGGTGTTCATGGAATACTTGGACAAGTTTATCTTGGTATTTATAGATGACATCCTCATCTATTCCAAGGACAAAGAAGAACACAAAACCCACATCCGATTGACCTTAGGAAAACTAAGGGAACATCAGTTATACGCCAAGTACAACAAGTGCAAATTTTGTACGGCGGAAGTAAAGTTCCTTGGACATATCATCTCCGCACAAGGTATCGCAGTAGACCCTGCTACTGTGGAAGCAATTACTGATTGGTTGCCACCTACAAACGTATCAGAGATACGAAGTTTTCTTGGTTTGGTAAGATATTATCGGTGATTTATTGAAAATTTCTCCAAGATAGCCAAGCCTATGACTAAGTTGTTGCAAAAGGGAGAGAAGTTCGAATGGACTCCCGAATGTGAGGAAAGTTTTCGCACCCTCAAGACCCGGTTGGTGTCAGCACCCATACTGACCCTACCAAATATAAGGAAGGACTTCCATGTCTATTGCGACATATCTCGCCATGGATTGGGATGTGTTCTTATGCAAGATGGGAAGGTTGTCTCGTACGCCTCTCGGCAATTGAGACCCCATGAGCTAAACTACCCTACACACGGCCTGGAATTGGCCGCTGTTGTGCATGCCCTGGAAATATGGAGGCATTATTTGGTCGGAAACCGCTGCAAAGTTTTTACGGATCACAAGAGTTTGAAGTATATCTTCACGCAGCCGGATCTCAACCTTAGGCAAAGGCGATTGTTAGAATTGATAAAGGACTACGACCTAGGCATTCACTACCATCCCGGCAAAGCAAACGTGGTAGCGGATGCATTAAGTCATAAAGGATATTGCACCACCATCATGATTCAAGATCACACGCCTTTGCTATATAAGGATATGGAAAAGTTAAATCTCGGGTTAACCACAGGAGCCTATCTAGCCACCCTAGAGACCCAACCAGTCCTGTTCGAACAAATCCATGAGGCTCAGTTAGAAGACCCAAACATAGCATCCATTAAGAAAAACATGAGATAGGGCAAGGCCCTAGGATTTTCAGAGGATGAGCATGGCACAACATGGTTTGGAACTAGGATCTGTGTACCCGATAAACCAGAGATAAAGACCCTTATTCTAAGGGAGGCCCATGATACTCTGTACTCCATCCATCCTGGGAGTACAAAAATATACCAGAATTTGTAGGAACGATATTGGTGGGTTAGCATGAAGAAGGAAATTTCTCAGTTCGTCACAGAATGTGACACCTGCCGACGAGTGAAGGCAGAACAGCAGAGACCCGCAGGGCTGTTACAACCACTTAAAGTACCTGAATGGAAATGAGAAGAAATCGGTATGGACTTCATCACCGGACTCCCAAAGACCCAACTTGGATATGACTCTATATGGGTAATCATTGATCGGCTAACCAAGGTAGCTCATTTCATAGCCGTAAAGATGACCTTCAGTGGCCCTGAACTAGCAGAGTTGTATATGGCCCGCATAGTGTGTCTTCATGGAGTACCCAAGAAGATAGTCTCCGATAGAGGGAGTCAGTTTATGTCTCGATTCTAGAAAAACCTTCAAGAGGAAATGGGAACGAGACTAAACTTCAGCACAGCATACCACCCTCAGACAAATGGACAAACTGAAAGGGTGAATCAAATATTAGAGGATATGCTTCGGGCATGTGTCTTGGATTTTGGAGGAACTTGGGACAAGAGTTTACCGTGCGCCGAGTTATCGTACAACAACAGTTATCAAGCCAGCCTTTAGATGTCCCCGTTCGAAGCTTTATATGGATGTAAGTGCTGGACGCCTTTACATTGGGATCAAAGCGGTGAATCCCAAGTGTTTGGAACTGGCATCCTTTGGGAAGCTGAAGAGAAGGTACGGATTATCAGAGACCGACTCAAGACAGCCCAATCTCAATAGAAGAGCTATGCGGACAATTGTCGTCGAGATTTAGCCTTTGAAGAGGGAGACCATGTCTACCTCCGAGTTACCCCTCTCCGTGGCACACAACGGTTTAACATGAGAGGAAAGTTGGCACCTCGATACGTGGGACCTTTTCCCATTGTTCGACATCAAGGCGAGGTCTCTTATCAGTTAGAGCTACCACCCTCATTGGCTGGGGTACATGACGTGTTTCATGTGTCACAACTAAAGAAGTGTCTTCGAGTCCCGGCAGAGCAAGTAGACCTTCAGCAGTTGAACATTCAAGAAGATCTGACCTATGTGGAAAAGCCAGTCAGGATCTTGGAAGTCAAAGAAAGGACCACCAGGAGTCGCGTCATTCGCTTTTGTAAAGTTCAGTGGAGCAATCATCGCGTAGAGGAAGCTACATGGGAAAAAGAGGAAGAACTCAAGGCACAACATCCAGAGCTATTTAGGATTGATCCGAATCTCGAGGACGAGATTCTCTATAAGGGGGACAGGATTGTAACATCCCAAGATTTAAAAATAAATAAAATAAAGGAAATACATTTTTAGGAATTAAAGGAATTATTTAATTAAAGAAAACCCTAAAAGAGCGCTACTAAAGCCAAACAGGAGGAAATACTTTATATTTTGACTTGGAAAATTTATGAAGGAATCTTGAGGCCAAGATATAATTTTAGGAATTTTTACAAATTTTTATAAACAGTGATTCAACCCTTAAATAAATAAATGAATTACTGAAATTATTTTAATTAAGAAAAGTATTTTAAATGGACTTGGGCCGCAAACCCCCAATCTACCCCGAGCCCGGCCCAGTCCAGCCTTGAGCCACTGCCATGTGTGACTCAGATGTCGGCACCAACCTCCCTCCTCTCTCTCTCGCCCACATCCGGCCAGACCCACACGTCAGCCTCTTCCCCCTCGCCTTCGCTCCCTGACAGCCGTGGCCCGCCTGTCGGCGTTGCTGGCTTCGCGCTCGGCCACTGACAGGTGGGGGCCACCTGTCGGGATCATCTTCCCCGATGGAAAGGGATCCCCTTTCCATCGCTGGCGACCCCCACCTTCCAAATCCGCCGTCGGCCGCCCGTAACCACCGATTCAAGCCCGGATTCCTTTCCCCCTAGCACCGGCGATCCATTTCCATCTATGGCCGACGCGGTTTCACGCTTAAGGAAGCTTGGTCGGGATTTGGAAACCCTCGCCGGAGAAGGACTCGGTTTCCTTCCGTTTAACCACCGCCGACGACACTATAAGAACCCGTCGGCTCGCCGCCGTCTGCCCACACCTCCAAAGCCCTAACCGAAACACTCTAGAGCGCCGCCGCATATTTTTCGGCCATTAGCCCTGCTTCACCTCCGGTCACCACTCGTCACTGCCTTGGGCCTCCTTCGTCCACACCGCCGCCACCTTCATGACCGTCGGAGCCCGCCCATCCTCGGCCACGCCTCCGTTGGCCGTGAGGACCGCCGGATCATCGTCACCGTCAAGCACCCGAACACCCTTTGCCATCTACCCTCACCGACGGTCGCCATTGGACGTCCTTCACCGCCGTCGCAGGTATGGTCATGACTGCCGTCCTCTCCTCTTTCCATTTCCACCAAGACCTAGGCTCCTAGGCCCTTGCCGTCGCCGTCGCCGGCGCACCCGAGCCCCGCCAGAGCCGAGAACGAACGGGGTAATTGCCCCCTTAACTCGTGTCATGCCGGACGCGCTCTCAGCCGTTCGATCTGAGATGGAGGGCTAGGATTATAACCCACATGGGTTTAATCTGGGCCATCCATCCGGTCAAACCGGTACGGAGCCCTCTCGGCCGTTGATCGTTATTTAAAAGCTTGACTCAATCTCGTGCGTACACGTAGTACCCTTTCGCGCGTTTTAATCTCAGCCGCACGATTTCACTTAAACCTCCCGCCTCACGCCTGATCGCTGGATCTAGATCCAACGGCTCTGGGTGATCGGATCCATGCGCACAGTCATGGGTTCACGGTGAACCTGGTTCACCGTGGACCAGGGACTGTTTTCTGTTTAAATAAAAATCCAAAAAATTGTTTAAACTTGGAAAATTCATAACTTGCTCATTTTAACTCCAAATATCACCATTCAAATTTTGTTAAATTCCTCTTTTTATTCTCTACACATTAATGTCATAAAAACAGTATGTCCCTTTAGCCCAAAATATTCTTATTAAATAAATAAGTAAAAATCCCTTAGGGATAAATTGTTAATGCATAAAATAAATTAGGAAAAACCTTAAGATCTAATATTTAATGTTTTTCAACATAACTTCAGAATAATAAAGTTTAATTCCACATATTTAAACTCATAAAACTTGTATGCTTATGTTTTGTGATAGTTTGTTTGTTTATTAAATGTTATGTTTACTTTTTCCGTATCGAGAAGACTACGAGATCGTCGAGGAGCCAGAGTTTTACCCCGAGGTTCCTCCATCACCGTTTGCTGATCAAGGCAAGTCACAACCCCCATTTTTATCATAATTTAGCCCATGTTTTAATAAATTATCGTTATAACTCATAGGATAATATTGCATTAGTCAAATATCAAGCCCTACACTATAAACATGGAAGTCCTTCCAGATATCTGGTAGGGTCAGTATGTGATGAGGACATCACTTCACATGATACACACATGGAGCCTCCACCTACAATTCAACTACAAGGACCAATCACACGCGCCCGTGCCCGTCGCTTGAACCATGAGGTTAATTCGTTCCTTAGCAACTTTGATTATATTTGTTTGGATGGGATGCTACTGAATACTAGTGATATTTTGTTGCTTAGGAACATGGGAGATGGAATAGGAGAGTTGGAGTTGAAGACGGAGCCGCACGGATGATTTGAAGTCAAGAATTCGCTGGTTCGGACTACATCGACCACCATTCACCAAAATGGGCATAACTTCCTCATACGAAGTCCGATTGGCGCGTTCTTGGACTTTTTGGAAAGCTGAGGAGAAGACGGATCGTTTGCCGTTGGTTTCACCTCATTTGGAGTCTCAAGTCGTCCTGTGTATTTAAAACAGTACTACGTGACAGAACTGGGCCATGTTGGCCATAATCTGAGTCTGTACATCTTCTAGCCCACAGCCCATGTCTGTTTACCTTCCCCCTGGCCGCCGCCCTATATATTCTCACGCCAGCCACCTCTAGGGTTAGGTTTTGCTTTGTTGCATCTACACTGTTGTGTTTAGATCCCGCCTCTTGCGCCGGACCGATTGGCTGCCGCATTGGCGTTTGTGAAACCTCAACTTATCTTCGTTTGTCTGTGATTTGGCATTCGATTTGTATCCTTCCTGTTCTTGCTTGTGTTCTTGGGTTCGCTTGCAGGAATTAGCCTTCGTGGCGAGGTCAATCGCGTTCTGCGTGGTTGATAACCAACGGAGACAGTGGTGTAACGATTGCGAGGTTTTGATCCGCCGGACCGGAGCCTTGGATCGCCAACGTCGAGATTCTCCACCAACCCAAGTTTATCATTTACCTATCGGAAGATCGGGACCACTCCCCCATCAGCTGGTATCAGAGCTCAGATTTCCCGTTAGGTAATTTCGATCTACCTTTGTTTTTACCCAGAGTCCAGAAAACCGCACCAAAAAAAATTCCCCACCGAGAACCCCTTTGTGCCTTGCGATTTTAATTTCAGTTTTAACTTTGTTGAGTTCGTGTTCTTGGTCGAGTCTTGTTGCTGGGTTAGTCATCCCTCTGTGTCGTTTGAGTAGTAGTTGTTCTTGTGTCTCAGAAAAAAAATTCCCCACCGAAAAACCCCCCCTTCCGCAACCTTTCTTTGTTTTCCACATCCAGTCTTTTTGACCCCTCTTCAGTAAAACAGGCATAACTTTTCGCTCGTTTGTCAGAAAAATCTGAAATTTTTTGAGCGTGTTCCTGACTCAATTTGGAGGGTACACTAACCGACAAATGTCGGTTAGCCCTCACCAAAATCGCCAAAAACAATCGGGAAGATAAAGAAAAAAATTGGACAAAGTTTTTGCTCGCCGGACAGCGAACTTGTTTGAATTTTTGTGAGCCACATCCCACCTCAGTTGTAGGTGCCAATTTTTGTGGTTACTCCTCTGGTCATCCTTGTTTCAAAAAAAAATAGAGTGAAAAAAAAAGGAGAAAAAAAAATATAAAAAAAAAAGAGAAGCGGTCCTGTTATTTTTGCTTGTCCGAACTCTTGTCCGAACTCCTGTCCGAACACTTGTCCGATCTGAGGAAGTCTTTGGCTGTTTGTTGCTTGTCCGATCTCTTGTCTGAACCTTTGTCCGAACTCTTGTCCAATCTCTTGTCCGATCCGAACAGCAGCAAAAAAAAAAGAAAAAAAAATTGCACATACCCTTGTCCGATCACTTGTCCGATCTCTTGTCCAATCCCTTGTCCGATCTCTAGAGAGCTGATTTTGACCTGTTTTTGCTTCCCTTTGATTTTGGGCACATAGTTTCCCTCTATTACTTGAACTTTCACTTTGGGAGCACTACGGTCAGCAACTTTGACGAGTACTAGGGAATACTTATTGAACTTGGTTTAACTGTTATTATTATCGCTAATCCTTGCTACTCACTTTGCCTTCCAAGCTACACATTTCTCTTGGTCAGGACAGGTTCATTCCTTGCAATTGTACACCACCCTCCACTTGGTTCATCACCTGTAGGCCGGTGACCTCCCTGCAGCGTGGTAAGAACACTTGCAAGCGTGGGTAAGGTGCTTGACGAATTGCTTCCACCACACATCCAGCACCCCACCTAGCTGTTTTACATAGGATTATTCTTGGTTGTTTTATCTTTTCACTAACATGGCAGATAACAGCGGCACCCCTCCATCTGATTTTAATGACTGTGTCTCACGGCGTGCTCTACTAGAGTCTCAGCGGCAGACCCAACATTCCATCGAACGTCTCGCGCGTACTGTGGCTGACCTAGTGGACCGAATGGCTGCCTTGGAAACACGATTGCCTGCTGCACGAGCCAACGATGAACATGTTGAAGAGGAAGACGATCATATTGAAGATGAAGACGACCTATCCTATGCCGGAAACAATGCCATTGACCCTGACGAGGCTGCACGTCATCGCTTTCAGTTCAACCGTCAAGGTATGGGCAACCGCAACCGCCCTCCACGAGGTAACAATGACAACCACAGGAACAATGATCCCTACTCTAAGGTAAAATTTTCAGTACCTCCTTTTGCTGGCACCTATGATCCAGATGCATATTTAGATTGGGAGATGTCAGTCGAACAAAAATTTAATGCTCTTATGGTTCCTGCTATCCACCGCGTGCGTTTAGCTACTAGTGACTTCACTGGATATGCTCTTCTTTGGTGGACTGAAATAGTTCAGGTTGGAAATGAACCACAAACTTGGGATATGTTAAAACGGCAAATGCGTGGTAGATGGGTCCCTCCTTCATATAAACGTGATTTGAGAAAAAAATTGCAGCGCCTAAACCAAGGAAATAAATCGGTAGAGGAGTATTATCAGGAGTTGCAAATAGGTTGCATGCGTGCTGAAATTGAGGAGGACAATGAGGATAAAATGGCCCGTTTTTATGGTGGTTTAAGACGTGAAATTCAGGATATCATTGATTATAAAGAATACAATACTATCACTCGTCTTTTCCACCTTGCTATGCTTGCAGAAAAAGAATTGCAGGGTCGCCAACAACCACAACGCAGCATGAGGACCAACATTGGTGGTGCTACTTCACGCTCAAGTGGGCAGCAGCAACGACCACCCGCACCCCCTTCTCGACCGGCGGTTACATCAGCACCTTCTACATCTACAGCCCAGGTTGAGAGTTCCAAGGCTGCAGCATCCAAGGCGCCATCCAAGCCCACATCCTCGGCAGCCTCTACTGCACGTTCTGCAGCGATCCAGTGTCACAGATGCAAAGGACTTGGCCACGTTATGAAGGACTGCCCTAGTCAGCGGGCTTATATTGCTACGGAAGACGGTGGCTACGTAAGTGCTAGTGATGTTGAAGATGAATATGCACTTGCTGCTAACATTGCAGGAGATGATGATACATTCGACGATGATGCTGTTTTTTGCGCCGGATACCTATGCCGACCATGAAGCACTTATTGTACAACGTGTTTTAAGCACTCACATGGATCAGGACGACCGGGCACAAAGAAACAATCTGTTTCAGACCTTCTTCCTCGTCAATGACCGCCGTGTACGTGTCATCATCGACAGCGGTAGTTGCAACAATTTGGTGAGCCACGACATGGTAACGAAGCTTCAACTTCCCACACGTGCGCATCCGCACCCTTACCATGTGCAATGGTTCAATAATAGCGGTAAGGTCAAGGTAACACAAACTGCTAACATCAAATTTGCCATTGGTACATACTTAGGAGTTGCTGATTTTGATGTAGTACCAATGCAAGCATGTTCTCTGTTACTTGGTAGACCTTGGGAGTATGATACTGATGCTACACACCATGGTAGGAGCAATAAGTATACATTTATGAATAAAGGAAAGAAAATTACATTGCTTCCTATGACTCCTGCTGAAATTGTAAAATTTGAACAAGAAAAACATGCTAGGGATGCACAAAAGAGCAAACAACCTTCTGAAAATCAGCAAGTAGCTAAGACGCTTTTGAAGCAACAGAAAGATAAAATTGCTTCTCCTTCTTCATCACAAGTTATAAATCTGAAAGGGCGTGTCATGCTTGCAACTAAAACTGACCTTGCTGAAATTTGTGATGATACTCCCTTGCTATACGGCTTGATTTGCACAAACGTGTTGTTTTCACTTGCGAACATTCCTAGCTCTGTTCCTGTTGCAGTCACTGACCTTTTGCAGGAGTTTAAAGATGTTTTTCCTGCTGAGATACCACCCGGGCTGCCACCGATACGCGGCATCGAGCACCAAATTGATTTGGTCCCGGGGGCGTCTCTTCCTAATCGTGCAGCGTACCGCACCAATCCGGAGGAGACAAAAGAAATTGAGCGCCAAGTACAGGACCTTCTTGATCGTGGGTACGTCCGTGAAAGCCTTAGTCCTTGTGCAGTACCCGTTCTTTGGTACCTAAGAAAGATGGTAGTTGGCGCATGCGTGTTGATTGTCGTGCTATTAATAATATCACCATTCGATATCGACACCCTATTCCTAGATTGGATGACATGCTTGATGAGCTTAGTGGTGCCATTATCTTTTCTAAGATCGATCTCCGTAGTGGTTACCACCAAATTCGCATGAAACTAGGTGATGAATGGAAAACTGCTTTTAAAACAAAGTTTGGACTATATCAGTGGCTTGTCATGCCTTTTGGACTTACTAATGCACCTAGTACCTTCATGCGCTTGATGAATGAAGTCCTACGGCACTTTATAGGACGCTTTGTGGTTGTATACTTTGATGATATCTTGGTTTATAGCAAGTCTCTCACTGAACATGTTGAACACCTACGTGCTGTTTTTATTGTCCTCCGTGAGGCTAGAATGTTTGGTAACCTTGAGAAGTGCACGTTTTGCACGGATCGAGTTGTGTTTCTTGGATATGTTGTCACTTCACAGGGTATTGAGGTCGACGCAGCAAAGGTAGAAGCAATCAACAGCTGGCCGCAGCCCCAAACTATCACACAGGTACGTAGTTTCCTTGGTCTTGCAGGTTTCTACCGGCGTTTTGTGAAAGATTTCAGCACCATCGCCGGTCCTTTACATGAGTTGACCAAGAAGGGAGTTACTTTTACTTGGGAACCAGCACAAGAACAAGCTTTTGCCACACTCAAGGATCGCCTTACACATGCACCTCTACTTCAGCTACCCGACTTCAGTAAGCCTTTTGAACTAGAATGTGATGCTAGCGGTTTTGGATTAGGAGGTGTGCTGCTGCAAGGAGGTAAACCCGTGGCCTATTTTAGTGAGAAATTACATGGCCCACAGTTGAACTATTCTACCTATGATAAGGAATTATATGCCTTAGTGCGTGTGCTTGAAACTTGGCAACATTACCTTTTGCCTAAGGAGTTTATTATTCATTCGGATCATGAAGCATTGAAGCATATACGTAGTCAAGCAAATCTGAATAAACGACATGCTAAATGGGTAGAATTTATTGAAACTTTTCCATACATCATTAAGCATAAGAAAGGGAAAGATAATGTGATTGCGGATGCTTTGTCAAGACGTTATACATTGCTTTCTCAACTTGATTATAAGATCTTTGGTTTAGAAACATTGAAGGACATGTATGCTACTGATTTGGACTTCAAAGATGCTTTTGCAAATTGTACAGATGTCCGTGCTTGGAACAAATATGTGCTGAATAATGGATATCTTTTTCGTGCTAACAAGTTATGTGTGCCGGCTAGCTCTCTTCGCTTGTTGTTATTGCAGGAAGCACATGGTGGTGGTTTGATGGGTCATTTTGGATCAAAGAAAACTGAAGATGTGCTGTCCACCCACTTCTATTGGCCTAAGATGAGACGAGATGTTGAGCGCTATGTGGCACGATGCGCTACTTGCAATAAAGCTAAGTCCCGACTAAATCCACATGGTCTTTATATGCCTCTGCCCGTTCCTAGTGTACCTTGGGAGGATATTTCTATGGATTTTGTGTTAGGGTTACCTAGAACTAGGAGGGGGAGAGATAGTATTTTTGTGGTGGTAGATCGTTTCTCTAAAATGGCGCATTTTATACCTTGTCACAAGAGCGACGATGCTACAAATGTTGCTGATTTGTTTTTCAGAGAGGTCGTACGCTTGCATGGAGTTCCCAATACCATCGTTTCAGATCGTGATGCCAAATTCTTAAGTCATTTTTGGAGGACGTTGTGGCATAAGCTGGGGACGAAGCTGCTGTTTTCTACTACTTGTCACCCCCAAACGGATGGACAAACGGAGGTCGTCAACCGCACATTGTCCACCATGTTGAGGGCTGTTTTGAAGACCAACTTGAAGCTTTGGGAAGAGTGTCTACCTCATATTGAGTTTGCATATAATAGGTCAGTACACTCCACTACTAAGGTAAGTCCGTTTCAAGTGGTCTATGGTTTTAATCCGCGTGCTCCTATTGATTTGCTACCATTACCACCATCTGAAAACTTGAATTTTGATGCTACTACACGTGCTGAATTATTACTTAAGATGCATGAAACTACTAAAGCAAACATAGAGAAAATGAATGAGAAATATCGTGCTTATGGTAGTAAGGGTAGAAAAGAGATAACATTTGAACCGGGTGATCTTGTTTGGTTGCACTTGCGCAAGGATCGTTTTCCTGATTTACGAAAGTCTAAATTGATGCCCCGTGCTGATGGTCCTTTCCGTGTGCTTGAGAAGATAAATGACAATGCATATAAGCTTGAGTTGCCTGTAGTTTTTGGGGTTAGTCCCACATTTAACATTTCAGATTTAAAACCCTATTTGGGAGATGATGATGAGCTTGAGTCGAGGACGACTCCAATTCAAGAGGGGGAGGATGATGAGGACATCACTTCACATGATACACACATGGAGCCTCCACCTACAATTCAACTACAAGGACCAATCACACGCGCCCGTGCCCGTCGCTTGAACCATGAGGTTAATTCGTTCCTTAGCAACTTTGATTATATTTGTTTGGATGGGATGCTACTGAATACTAGTGATATTTTGTTGCTTAGGAACATGGGAGATGGAATAGGAGAGTTGGAGTTGAAGACGGAGCCGCACGGATGATTTGAAGTCAAGAATTCGCTGGTTCGGACTACATCGACCACCATTCACCAAAATGGGCATAACTTCCTCATACGAAGTCCGATTGGCGCGTTCTTGGACTTTTTGGAAAGCTGAGGAGAAGACGGATCGTTTGCCGTTGGTTTCACCTCATTTGGAGTCTCGAGTCGTCCTGTGTATTTAAAACAGTACTACGTGACAGAACTGGGCCATGTTGGCCATAATCTTAGTCTGTACATCTTCTAGCCCACAGCCCATGTATGTTTACCTTCCCCCTGGCCGCCGCCCTATATATTCTCACGCCAGCCACCTCTAGGGTTAGGTTTTGCTTTGTTGCATCTACACTGTTGTGTTTAGATCCCGCCTCTTGCGCCGGACCGATTGGCTGCCGCATTGGCGTTTGTGAAACCTCAACTTATCTTCGTTTGTCTGTGATTTAGCATTCGATTTGTATCCTTCCTGTTCTTGCTTGTGTTCTTGGGTTCGCTTGCAGGAATTAGCCTTCGTGGCGAGGTCAATCGCGTTCTGCGTGGTTGATAACCAACGGAGACAGTGGTGTAACGATTGCGAGGTTTTGATCCGCCGGACCGGAGCCTTGGATCGCCAACGTCGAGATTCTCCACCAACCCAAGTTTATCATTTACCTATCGGAAGATCGGGACCACTCCCCCATCAGTATGGGTGCTGACACCAGACGGGTCTTGAGGGTGCGAAAGCTTTCTTCGCATTCAGGAGTCCATTCAAACTTTTCTCCCTTCTGCAATAACTTGGTTATAGGCTTGGCTATCTTGGAAAAATTCTCGATAAATCTCCGATAATATCCGGCCAAACCCAGAAAACTTCGTATCTCAGATACGTTTGTGGGTGGCAACCAATCTGTAACTTCTTCCATAGTGGCAGGATCAACTGCAAAGCCTTGCGCAGAGATAATGTGTCCAAGGAACTTTACTTCCGCCGTCCAAAACTTGCATTTGTTGTACTTGGCATATAACTGGTGTTCCCTTAGCTTTCCTAAGGTTAACCGGAGGTGAGTCTCGTGCTCCTTCTGATCCTTGGAATAAATGAGGATGTCGTCTATAAAGACCACGATGAATTTGTCCAAATACTCCATGAACACCTTATTCATCATATTCATAAAGAAAGCAGGGGTGTTGGTCAATCCAAAGGACATAACCGTGCACTCATATAATTCGTAACGGATGGTAAAAACCGTCTTGGGTATATCCTCTTCTCGAATCCTTAACTGATGATATCCGAACCACAAGTCGATCTTAGAAAATACCGTAGCTCCTTTCAGCTGGTCAAAAAGATCATCAATCCTGGGTAACGGATACTTGTTCTTGATGGTTACTTCATTCAAAGCGCGGTAATCCACACACATACTCTTAGCCTTGTCTTCTTTCTTCTCGAAGAAGATGACGGGGGCACCCCACGGTGATGTACTTGGTCTGATTTAGCATTTCTTCTCGAGATCCTCCAACCGCTGCTTCATCTCGGCTAACTCATTAGCGGCCATCCGATATGGTTGCTTGTAAATGGGGGTTGTCCCGGGCACCAAATCAATCCTGAACTCGATGTCTCTCTTGGGAGGCATCCCTGGTAAATCCTCTGGAAATACGTCCGGGTATTCGCTGACTACTGGTATCTCCTCCAAGGTAATTTGCTGTAGCCTTGGTCTTCCGAACTTCAGGCTTGGCATCTGAAATGTGATGGCAGTCCCTTCTTCACTGGTCACAGTCACTTGTCTCCAGGCACATCTTATCACTCCTTGGTGTTTATTTAGCCAATCCATTCCTAAAATGAGTTCCAAGCCTTGGCATTCTATTAGGATGGGGTCAGCCCAGAATATGGTGCCGTGGATATCTATCCATACCTTTGGGCTATAGGATAGGGCTAGAGTTTCCTTCCCAGGGGTGGCTATTAGTATGGCTCTTGGTAGTTCATTTATGTTTAGGTTGTTCTTTTCCACAAATGCAGTTGAGATGAAGGAGTGCGTAGCTCCGGTGTCAAATAAAACCACTGCAAGTGCTGAATGTACCATGAACTTACCTATCACGATCTCGGGTGTGGCCTGGGCTTCTTCAGCGGTGACGTGGTTGACGCGGGCGCGGATGGCGGGGTTCATCGCGACGCCTTGTGTACGCTTAGGATGGGGGCACTGGTGAGAGTAATGCCCCTCCTGGCGGTAGTTGAAGCATACCACGGGCTTGCCGTGCTTGTCGCGTAGAATCTCCGCCTTCTTGGCCGGGGCGGGTGGGGCGGCTGGTGCGGCGGGAGCGGGGCGAGACTGTCCGGCTCCGGTGTTGGTGGCAGGTGGTGCCGGACGATATACTAGGCGGGGGTGGTATTGTGGCACCGATGGAGGAGGGGTGAAACGGGGCCTCTATGTCATGCCCTGGTTTTGCCTGAAGGCAATCATCCTCTTTTTCTTCAGGTCGACCTTGTTCTGTTGGGTCTCCTGAATGATAGCTTTATTTACCAACTTTTGAAAGCTGGTATAATCTCCAGAGATGAGTTGAAGGGACAACTCATCCTTCAGTCCCCTAAGGAACTTCGACTGCCTGGCCGTGTCGGTGCGGACCTCCTCAGGTGCATACTTGGCCAGTCGGTTGAACTCGTGCAAATATTCTGTTACGGACCTGCTCCCCTGCTGCAGGTCCCTAAGCTCTTGTTGTTTCTACGCGATGATCCCGTCGGGGACATGGGCGGCACAGAAGGCATAAGAGAACTCCGCCCAAGTATGGATGAGTCCATCGGGCAGAGTCTCCCGCAGGTTGTCCCACCATTCTACGGTGTGTCCCTAGAGCTGGTGGGCGGCAAAAGCCACCCTTTCCTGCTCAGTGCAGGTCAGGTGGTCCAGCTTCTTTCCGATGGTCCTCAACCAATCCCTAGCCTCCATGGGGTTGGTGGTACTTGAGAAGGTGGGTGGGCGGACTCGGAGGAACTCCGAGAGTTGAGAGGCGGGAGCGGGAGCTGGAGTGGCGGGGCGTGGCAGCTCGGGCTGTTGGTGGAGGCAGAAGAAGTGAGCCTGCTGCTCTTGCATCTGCTGCTGCTGCTGTTGCATCTGATTCAGTAGGGCAGATACCAACTGATTCTGAGTGGCCATCATCTCGGCTCCAGAGTGGGGTGGTTGGTGACTGGGGCTTACCTTTGCCCAGTCGCTCCCCACTGGGGCAAGTTAGCGTTGTCCCCTCCATTCTGGGGAGCATCGGAGCCTTGAGTGTTCGACATCCCGAGGTTTCCAAAATATACGACATCTTCTTAGGGGAAACAATGCTAAGCTTTATTTCAAAAGGTCATTCTTGCGATTACATTTATTGTCATTTATTTAATTCTTCACTCATGCCTTATATTTGACATGAGTGATAATACAATTCAAAACAAATAAAGGAAACAATCAATCGTAAATACTACGTCTATGGCAGCTCAAGGGACGGCTCGATCACGGGCTCAAGGGAGACGGTCGGGGTCGTGGAACTGGAGGGTCCGGCGGGTGGAGCACTGCGTGAAATCCTCTTGGGTCTCACAATGGGGATCCGAAGCGATTTCCGCTTGCGAGGCGAAAGGGGGGTGATCTCCTCGATATCCTTCTTCAGTTCCTCAATCTGATGATGAAGCTGAGGATTGGTGGAGAAGTTCATTCTGGCGCCGTAACTCCTCGGCCTCAGCAGCCAATCGGTGTCCCTGCTGGATGCGGCGACGAAGATCTCCATTCTCGTGGTTCAGATCCTCGGAAGAGTGCCGGTAAAAAGCGATCGTATCACACTGTCCATTGGCATCCTGCAGTGCCTCATAGTGGAGCTCATCCATTGCCTTCAACAGGCGCACTGTGTGCCCAACCGTAGAGTGACGCTCGGAGTGCGTGCTGACGTAGTCACTGTGGGGACTCCCTGGAGTACGAAGGGGCACAAAGCGATAATCCGTGTCGTAGAGCTCACTGTCGTAGATCATCCGGAGCTCGGTGAGGGCCTGGAGGGTGGTGCACTGGCTGGCAACCAAGAAGGTAGGTCCTCCGCCTCGATAGGTATGGGCCGTCTATGGAGAAGGCTGGATGATGATGGTAACCTCGCAGTAGCTTTCTTCCTCATCGGGGAAGACTCCATGGTACATCGGCTCGTGCTCGAATCCGAGGAATCCAACTAGCATGCGCAACTCGCGGATGAAACCGGCCTCGTCGCGAAGGTTCCCGTTCATGGTACGGACCGGCATCTACAAAAGAGAGAAAATTTTTGTGAAAATCTCGGAAGATGAGAGGTTTAAGTAATTTTGTAAGAAATTACGGTTAATATAAGTCCTAGGGTCAGGTCTGTTTGGCTTCCTACAGTCAAGTCGGCTCTAATACCATCTTGTCGTGCCCCGATTTAATAAATCAAGACTTTTATTGAAATTCCAAAGAAAATCAATAAACCAAGACGTTCATCAAGCGACCACGTACAATACGGGCAATCATTCACGGTTCGTAGACCGCATTAATACAAAAGTGAATAAAAGTGAAGAGAAACTAATAAAATCAAGGGTCCTAGATGAACGCCTCCTTCCAGTCTCGCCTTGACTGGGTCGCTACTCCAGACCTTCATCCTCCTCGTAGTAGACGGGCTCTGATGGTGTAAGACAACGGGGTGAGTACAAATGTACTCAGCAAGCCACCGAATGCAAATATAATGCAAGATAATAACAAGGGAGATAGTGCCTAATTTTGCGGAAGTGCGTAATTTGTAAAGCAATTAAATGTGATCAATTTATTAGTACTGAAATGTAAACATGTGTATGCATCATCATCTTCTAACTCGAGGGGTACAGTCAGCCCCACCTCACTCAATAGTCCTTACATGCCATGAATAACTCAACCATTCAAACAATTGTAAACTAACTGCGAGTAGTCACACAACCCGCCCTTGACCGTGGGCTCAGCTTTTCGAAAAGATTAAATACTCTGATCAGAGATGTACCACTGTACCCACAAGGCACGCACTCACCACTTACACCAAAGTGTAACGAGATGACCCATTCCATGGGAACTCGTGCCAAAACCTTCCATATGGTCCTCCTCGACTCAACAACACCCTCTTATGGGTTTCGTATCGTGTCTCGACGCGTCGAGCCTCACCATACCCCCCCTTGAGCCTCGTCGATACAAGTCGCCCGCAGGCTTGCCCCTTGCCCCCTCCACTATGGTGCATCGAGTCAGATTGTTCCATACTTCCAGTTAGGACTTACCCATTACACTTGTGGTTGGTACGGAAGTGCTTTGCAACAGATCCCGCAGACCGGTCCTTATAGTGCCCCGGGTGCGACCAACCAATGCCCAAGCTTGCACCCGGAACCCACCATACTTATAACATATCCCACTCCAACAGAGTCCAGAGATGAGAAAAACAGGGAAATTCATATATCAGAATCCAGCTATCTATGACTCATTCTTTTTATCCTATAGCAGTTGTGCCGGTACATTGGGCACTAGCTAATATAATATTTGTAGAGTGACAAGGAGTTAAGGCTCAATAAGCATGGCTTGGGTTTGCACACAAGGACGGGATCTAATAAATATAAGTGTAGGGCTTGATATTTGACTAATGCATTATTATCCAATGAGTTATAGCGATAATTTATTAAAACATGGGCTCAATGATGATCAACTATTTCCACAGGGGTGGTCGATGACTTGCCTTGATCAGCAAATGGGGATGGAGGAACCTCGGGGTAGAACTCCGGCTCCTCGACGAACTAGTAGTCTTCTCGATACGGAAAAATGAACAATACATTCAATAAAGCATCACAAAACATATTCCTACAAATTTCATGACTTAAATATGTGATTTGAGCTTTATTATTCTGGAGTTATATTTAATAACATTAAAAGTTAAATTTTAGGGTTTTTTACTAATTTATTTCCTGAATTATTGATTTATCCCTAACGGGTTTTTATTCATTTAATCCATAAGTTTATTTTGTGCTAAAGTAACATACTGTTTTTATGGCATAAATGTGTAGAGAATAATATACTGAATTTAACAAAATTTGAATGGTGAAATTTGGAGTTAAAATGAGCAAGTTATGAATTTTCAAAGTTTAAACAAATTTCTGGAATTTTATTTAAACTGAAAAAGGGTTCTGGTCCATGGTGAGCCAGGCTCACAGTGGACTGGGCCACTGTGCGTGTGGACCGGATCAACCAGATCCGTTGGATCTAGATCCAACAATGAGGCACGAGGCGGGTGGCTTAAATGAAAATGGACGACCAGGATTAAAACATAGCGAACGGGTACGCGTGGACGCCTGAGATCGCTCGGGGATTTTAAGTTTTGATCAACGGTTGAGATCACCAGGTACCGGTTTGACCGGATCTGAGGGCCAGGATTAAATCCTGAAAGGATTTAATCTTAGCCCTCCGATCGTGATCGGACGGCCAGGGTGTCGTCTGGCACATCACAGACGTAAGGGGTACTCAGCCCCCTTCGTCTCCGGCTCCAGCGGGTTCGGGTGCGGTGCCGACGGCGGCGGTGAGTGCCTATGGGCTTAGCTCTTAGCAAAAATGGATAGCGGAGGTCATGGCGGTCTCGGCCATACCTTCGGTGGTGATGAAGGGCAACGGACGGCGACGACAATCCGGCGGGTTCCACAGCTCACCGAGGGGTGGCCGAGGTTGGGCGGTCAACGATGGGCTTGGCGGTGGCGGTGGCTAGGGCGAAGGGGGCCGAGATCGATGGCGAGGGTTCGCCGGAGTCGAAACAGAGAGGGAGCCCGAAAATGGGAACGGGGTGCTCTGTTCTCGCTCGGCTAGGGCTGCTATGGTGTGGGCAGAGGGCGGCGTCCACAGGGGTATTTATATGGTCGCCGGCGGTGAGTTAACGGAAGGGAACCGAGGGTTTCCTTCCCTCTCCGGCGAGGGTTTCCAAACTCTCGGGTATGCTTCTATAAACGTGAAAATGCGTTGCCTAAAGACGGAAAGGGGGCGGCAGTGCTCGGGGAAGGTGATCCGGGGACGACTGGGCGAGATCGGGCAGCCGACGGCAAGAAATCCGAAGGGGATCACCGAGGAAAAGGAAGGGGGATCCCCTTCCATGAAGAAGACGAAGCTAACAGGTGGCCCCCACCTGTCAGCGGGTGAACAAAATAGGAAGGGGGCCAACAAATGGGCCTTGCTGGTCAGAGGGCGAAGGCGGGCGCATGTGGCTGCCATGTGGGGCCGAGGCGAGCGCGGGTGGGAGAGAGAGGCGGGGGAACACACCGACAGGCAGGCCCCACTGGTCGGTGTCATGCGGTTGGACTGTGCCGGGCTCGGGGTACTTTGGGGGTTGAGGCCCATTAGGATTTATAAATATTTTCTGATTTAAAATAATTGCAGTATTTCATATATTTGATTAAGGGTTGAATCACTGTTGATAAAAATTTGTAAAAATTACTAAAATTATGTTTTGACCTCTAGTTTATTTCATAAGATTTTCAGGTCCAGATTTTGAATATTTCTCCATGTTTGGCTTTAATAGGGCTCTCTTTATGGTTTTCTTTAATAACAATATTCAGAAATTCCTTTAATATTATTTTTCTTTTATTTTATTTCCTTTTAATTCTTGGGGTGTTACACAACTCAATGTCTCTCTTCTCATTGTGGTCTCTCAAAAAGTGATATCTCAAATCTATGTGTTGTGTTCTAGAGTGTTGCACTGGGTTGTTAGCTAAGCTTATGGCACTAGTGTTGTCACAAAGAAGTGGCACACTCTTTAAATCCAACCCAAAATCCCTCAACGTAGAAACCATCCAAAAAATCTATGAGTAACAGCTAGCAGCAGCTAAATATTCAGTTTCAGCAGTAGATTGCTCAACACTAGACTATTTCTAGGAAGACCAACACACAAGGAAAGAACCCAAAAAAGTGACAAGTACCGGAGGTACTTTTTCTTATCAATTCTACAACCAATAAAGTTGACATCAGAAAAACATCGATGATAAAGAGATGAAGATACAAAATACCAAAAACCGAACTCAAGAGTATGTTTAAAATACCTCAAAATGCATTTCACGGCTTGAAGATGAAACAATCTCATTGAAGCTTGGAAGCGAGCACATAAGCAGACAGCGAAGTGAATATCAGGTCTTGACACAGTCAAGTATAAGAAGGAGCCAATTATGCTTCTGAACTCCTTCTGGTCAACTTCCTCACCATCTTCATCCGGATCAAGAATGGTTGAGGTTGCCATTAGAGTCGCTAATGGATTTATATCACTCATGTCAAATCTCTTCACCAAATCATTCGTTTGACGAAAGAAAATTCCTTGTTTGCATTGCTTGATTTGCAATCCAAGGAAGAAGGTGAGCTCTCTCATCATCAACATCTCAAATTCCCTGCTCATTATTTTTACAAATTCAGCCACAAGTGCATGAGGAGAGCCACCAAAGATGATGTCATCCACATAAATATGAATAAGAAGAAAATCTTTGCCATGCTTGAGAAATCCACATAAATCTGAATAAGAAGAAAATCTTTGCCATGCTTGAGAAATCCACATAAATTTGAATAAGAAGAAAATCTTTGCCATGCTTGAGAGTGAACAAGGTTTTTTCTACAGATCCCATGTTATACCTATGCTCTAGCAAAAAGGACCTAAGCCTATCATACCATGCTCTAGGTGCCTTCTTGAGCCCATACAAAGCTTTGTGGAGTCTTAACACTTTATGAGGGTATTTGGGATGCTCAAAGCCAGGGGGTTGCTTGAAAAAACCTCTTCTCCTATGAAACCATTTAGGAAAAAACTTTTGACATCCATTTGAAAAAGCTTGAAGCCTCGGGATGATGCAAAACTCAAGAAGGATCTTGATGGATTCTAGTCTAGCAACAAGAAAAAAAGATCTCTCCAAAATTTGTCCCCTCAACCTAAGAAAAACCTTGAACCACAAGTCAAGCCTTGTTTCTCACAACTGATCCATCCTCCCCTTTTTTTGAAAAACAATTTAGTGCCTACGATTTGAATATTGGGAGGTAGTTCTATAAGGACCCAAAATTGGTTTCTCTCAAAATTCTACAAGGACCCAAAATATGGTGTTGGGCCTCTTTTCAGCATACAACATCCCCCTCAACCATAGATGATGTATGCTATATGTTGGCCGAAATGGATGTAGATGCTCTAGGACCCTCTGTTGAAGTAGATGAAGTAGGATCCCATTTAGGAGTAAGAGTAGTAGTGTGAAGTAGTGGATCATCCTCGTCAATCTCCAATGGATCTTCTTCCATAAAGATTCTTTCACCCATCTCCTGCTCACTAGCATACTCAAAAGAGATATTTGAATATGGGGTTGTCTCATCAAAGGTCACATCACATGACTCTATGATAGTGTTAGTATCAAGATTCAGATCCCAATAAGAATGACCATGAGGAGAATAACCCAAGAAAATGCCATATGAAGATTACGACTCAAATTTGTCAAGATTACCACATTTTAGGATGAAGCACCAACATCAAAATACTCTTAAATGATAAACCTTGGTCTTCCTCCCAAAACAGAGCTAATAAGAAATTAAATTCAAAATTGAGCGAAAAAAGATCTGGTTAGAGATGAAATAAGTTGTGTTAATGGCCTCAACCCAAGACCTCTTAGGATTCCTATGCTCATCAAGCATCGTCCTAGCCATCTCCACCAAAGTGCGATTTTTCCTCTCAACTACCCCATTCCACTGAGGAACACATGGAGTGGAGTATTGATGTTCTAAGCCATGCTCAAGGCAAAATTCATCAAAGAGATAGTTTTTAAACTCGGTGCTATTATCACTTCGTATTGCTTTCAATGCACTAGAGAGTTCCTTACACAATCTCAATGTTAAGCTTCGAAAGTGTGAAAACACTTCATCCTTGCTTACAAGAAAGAAGACCCATGAGTAGCGAGAGTAATCATCCACCATGACATTGACATACCATTTTTCTCCTACTAAACTAACTCTAGAAGGACCAACTAGGTCCATATGAAGGAGTTCTCCAATTTGTTCAGTCATCACTAGATTGACTGGTGAATGAGAGGCTGCAACCATCTTTCCATGTCGACAAGGAGCACAAACAAGGTTCTTCTCAACCTTGAACTTGGGCAATCCTCGGATCAAGCATAGGGCACTCAGACAAATGAGCAAATCAAAGCTCATATACCCTAGTCTCCTATGCCACATCCAAAGCTCTGAAGAGGGTTTGGCAATTAAACACCAAGAAGGACTATGAGACTCAGAATAGTTAGATCCAAAAACATTCTGTAACACCCCAAATTTCTAAAGAAATAAAAACATTATTAATATATTTCCTGAGATTATTTATTTTGGAAAATACCTTTAATGCCATCCTTAAACTCTTTGAACTGAAACCTAGATGTAATGACCAAACTAGGGGCTAGAAAATTTTGTATATGATCCTAAGGCCAAGATATATTTTTGAGAATTTTTACAAATTTTTATCAACCTTGGAAGTAGCCCAAATGCTTTAATCCATTTTCTGTAATTATTTTTAATTAGAAAATCATTTAAACAGTAACGGGCCTCCCCCTCCCTTTCTCTCTCTCCCGGCCGGCCCAGCCCACTCCTCTCTACGCGCCCCATCTGACACCCAGACCCCACCTGTCAGAGACCCCCCTCCTCTCCGCGCGCCCGCTCGACCACTCGACCCCACCCGTCAGTCGCCTCACCCGCTCGCTCGCAACCACTGCCTGGTGGCCCCCGCCTGTCGGATTTGTCTTCCCCGCGAGATCCGCCCCTAAATCCCCCCCCCTCGCCGGTCGACGCCATAACACGCCTCGGATCCGCTGCACCACACCCCCTCTCCCCGAATTGAGCCCGCCATTACTTCACCCGATCCCCGGCGACTGTTTCCCCCTCTTCAATTCTGACCAATTCGCGTCCAAGTTCGTTGAACCCTTGCAACCGAGCTCGCCGACGTTTAAAAACGCGTTTACTCACGGCCACCGTCAATTGCGCCCCCTCTGCCCCCGTCGGTGACCCTATTTAAACCCTCTTGGTGCCCCGTATCCACCCCTCGCTCGCAATTGCGCCAGAACCGAACCAAACGCCCATGACGCTCACTTAAACACCTCACCGTTGCCTTCACTCCAGCCACCACTCGCCGTCGCTGGAGTCCCCCTCCATCCTCGCCGACCGCACCGCTGTGACCGCAAGGACCTCGCCAACCTCGGCCACCCCTCCATTGCCGACGAACCCCACCGGATCTCCCTCGCCGACGAGGACCCGAACATCTTCGCCACCTCCGCTCGTCACCGGCCCCGCTCCATCAACCCCAAGCCCCTCCGAAGGTATCCTCGTGATCCTCGTAGTCCCCTCCATCCATTTTAGCCCTTAGTCACGACCGTCGTCGCTCGTCGTTGCCTTTGGCCCGCTCGCCGTCGCTGGAGAAGACGACTGGCACGGGTCGAGTACCCATGCTGTGTCGGATTCAATCCTGGCTGTGCGATCTGGATCTAACGGTACCGATTAAATCCTCTGTGCGGTTTAATCTACGCCATCGGATCTGAGCGAAGGGGTACGCTTTAATCTCGTGCGTTCGTTAATATTTAAAACCCACGTTTAATCTGGGCCATCCATCGCGTACCGGTTCAATGCTTTAATCTCAACCGTCCACGTTATTTTAACTCCCCCGCCTTGCCCCCACACGTTGGATCTGGATCCAACAGTCCAGATTGGGCCGGACCATGCACACAGTGCGCGGGTTCACCGTGAGCCTAGCTTACCGTGGACTCAAGACTGTTTTTGATTTAATTTAAATTTCAGAAATGGTTTTAAACTTATAAAATTCATACCTAGCGCATTTGATCTCCAAAAATTATCATTTCAATTCCAGAAATTTTGTAATTTTATTCTCTACACGTTAGTACAATAAAAACAGTATGTTTACTTTGTACATTTCATGTTTATTTAATAAACTATTCAAATGCCCTTAAGGTAAAATACAAATTTAATTATTTAAATTTCAGCATAATTTATATTTATTCATTCCCTGTTGAAATAATGAAACCACTAAGTTGTCTCTGAAGCTTTATTTTTAAATTAATTAGAAAACTTAAAATGAAATTATTCACAATTAAAAAACCCCTTTTATAAAGGACAATATTTCATTATAGTTATTTTAAATTATTTATAAGATAAATTTCAGGAACTTAACAACTTGGTTTTCTTTAGATTGAACCAGTCAAAACCTATGTTCTTGTTGTGTGGTTTTATATTGTTTAATTGAATGTTGTATTTATTTTATTTCATTTTATTTATAATGGGAAGACTACGCCGCCGCCGAGGAGCCGGAATATTACCCGGAAGTTCCTCCCTCCCAATTCGCTGAACAAGGCAAGTCACCAAAACCAATCTTTTGAGCATATTGAACCCATGTTTTATTAAACTATCGCTAAAACACATAGGATATACATGCATTAGTCCAATGAAACCCTTACGATATATATTAGGATCCCCCGACCTTGATGTGCAACCCAAGCCATGCTATCTAGCCTAAGCTCCTTGTCACCATATGATTAGTACTATTAGTTAGTGTCCAATGTATCGACACGATTGCTATAGGATTAAAAATGAGTCGTAGTAACTTGGTTCTACTATATGCTCCCCGTTATTCTTATCCTTGGAAATCTAATTGGTGATAGAGTTATGGTTGAGAGTGTATGCATGGTGGGTTCCAGGTGCAAGCTAGGGAATTGGTCGGTAGCACCTGGGGCACTATAAGGACCGGTCTGCGTGATCCATTGCAATACACTTCCGTACTAACCACAAGTCTAATGGGTAAGTCCTAACTAAGGTATGGAGTGTTCCAAACCGAGGCCACTACTTGGAGATGGGTCAAGCAGCACCTGCGGGTGGCTTGTACCAATGTGGCGCAAAAGGGGGAGCGATGTTAGTCGGGATGTGGCCCGGCGTGCTGGCGAAACCTAGAGCGGGTGGTTATCACTTGGAGCATTTCATGCTGAGGTTTTGGCATGAGTTCCTGTGATATGGGTCATCTCGTTACACTTCGGTGTTTGGGATGAGTGCGTGCCTTGTGGGTATAGTAGTACACCTCTGATCAGAGTCATAAATCTTTTCGAAAAGTCAAGCCCACGGTCAAGGGCGGGTTGCGTGACATCCCACATTTAGTCTACTTTTAAATGTATGTGCATGATGGTTTGGCATGTAAGGACTGTTGTGCGAGGAGGTAAAACGTACTCCTCGAGTTAGATGATATTATTGTTGTTCATGTTTATTATTCCGCATGATAAAACTTGACTACATTAAATGCAATAACTGAAAATGTACTTTTCTGCACTTTTAGCCATTATCCTTCCTTTGTTATTATCTTGCATTATTACTTGCATTTGCGGTGGCTTGTTGAGTACTTTTTGTATTCATACCCGTTGAACACTTCAGAGGATGCGTACTATGAAGATGGTCTGGAGTAGCGATCCAGTCAAGTGAAAAGATCTTGAAGAAGGCGTTCGTCATGCATTCTACTTTTATTATAGTTTTTCATTAATTCTGATGTAATAATATGGTCTGCGTACCATGAATATTTTTCGTATGTACGATTGTCGCATGATGAACCTCTTGTATTATTGTTTTTCTTATGAAATTCAATAATGTTCCGATTTCGGTAAATCAGGGCTCTACAAGATGGTATCAGAGCCGACTTGACTGTAGGAAGCCAAACAGACCAGCCTAGCCAATAGCTACAGAAAATTATTTCTCGAAAATCTACTTTATAAACTTTGTTCGTCTCCTCACTTTTCTTCAACTTGTTGTTTTTGTAGATACATATCTACCAAGTGCACAGCTACAGCCGCCACTACGAGGGCTTCGTCCGGGAGCTCCGCATGATGCTCACTTTCCTCGGGTTCCTCTTTGAGCCCGAATTCCAGGGGGTGTACCTGGAAGAATTCGCCGAACCTAACGACATCTCCCTCACCATCCACGGCTCCAGAGAGCACCTACTGCCCTACACCACCGCACTTGGGGGCCCGACTTTTGACGTCGCGTGCCAACGCGTCGCCCTCCAGGCCCTTATGGAGTTGATGATGATCTATAATGATCGTCTTCAAAACTCGTCCTTGTGGCTTGTGCCAAAGCGCACTCCCAGCGCCTACTGTAGCATCTACCTCGGAGTTCACTCCATTCGTGATCCGGTTATGGCTTGGCAGTCACGTCTTCTTCAAGCCATGGATGACCTCCATACCGAGGCCGTGCTCGACGCCGATGAGCACCATGAGGCGGTTGAGTTTCTTTGTGAGGAGACGAAGAACTTGATCCAACAAAATGGTGAGCTGCAACGCAAGATTATGCAGTTGCAGAAGGATATCATGGAGATGGTTCCCCTCCTCCCGAGGAAGAGGAAGCCCATCCGTGAGCCTGCCCCTAACCCCAAGAGGATCCCGCCACACCCCTCCACCACCGGACCGTCCACCTCCAGCGCCCCTGCACCACGCCCCGGCCTCGTCTCCGACCCGATCATCGAGAATTTTCTCGAGCCCACCATCCCTCGGGAGCCGCGTACTCGTGGTTCCGAGAGCGCGGAGACCGCCTCCGGTGGCGAGTAGGCGTTAGCTATCATTGTTTGAGATAATGTTGTGGTACCACCTACAATGAGTTGGGTTATAGGTGTAATAAAATAAGAGCTTAATGTAATGAACATTTTATACCACTTGGTTTATATATATATGAGCCCTATGGGCCATTTTGATTGCAATGTTGTTTCATCATCTTTTTACCTTATAACACCTTATGTTCAGAAGATGGCCGACAACCAGAACACTAGCTCCAACAATGGAGAAGGAGGAAGCCACGTCTTGCCCGAAGGTGTTGTGCCCAATTGGGATGCAATGGGCCCACGATAGACTAGGTCGTCATCCGCCAACCACCCCACCTTGGCGGAGATGATGGCGAATCAAAACCAGCTGATCACTGCCCTCCTCACTCAGATGCAGCACCAACAGGCTCAGTTGGACTATCTGCAGAATGTGGAGCCTGCCCCTTGCGCACCAGCACCCGCGCCCGCTCCCCAACTCTCGGAGTTCTTGCACGTGCGTCCCCCGATTTTCTCTACCACCACCAACCCCATGGAGCCCGAAGACTGGCTCCGCACCATTGGGAAGAAGTTGGACCTCCTCCCCTGCACCGACTAGGAGAGGGTGGCCTTCTCCACTCACCAGCTCTAGGGTCCTGTCGCAGAGTGGTGGGACAACTATCGTGAGTCCCATCCAGAGGATCACGTAGTGACTTGGGCGGAGTTCACCATCGCCTTTCACGCCGCCCACATCCCCGTCGGTGTCATCGCGGTGAAACAGCAGGAGTTCCGCGACCTGCACTAGGGTAGCCGGACTATCATGGAGTACCTCCATGAGTTCAACTGTCTGGCACGCTACGCGCCAGAAGAGGTGCGGACCGACGCCCTCCGCCAGGCCAAGTTCCTCCGGGGACTTAAGGATGAGCTGTCTATCTAGCTCGTCGCTACCTACTACGCTGACTTCCAATGGCTAGTGAACAAAGCGCTCATCCAAGAGACTGAGCAAAACAAGTTGGACCTCAAGAAGAGGAAGATGATCGCCTTCAAGCATCAACAGGAGAACTCCCAGAGGCCCCGCTTCGTTCCTCCGCCACCAGCGCCCGCCTACCATCCTCGGCTCGCCTACAGGCCACCGCATGCCATCGGTGGATCCAACGTCGGGCATCCCCACCCCGCTCCACTAGCTCTGACCGCTCAGACAACGCCCATCTCCAAGGCCCCGATCTTGATGCATCGCCAAGGGAGGTCGATCGTCTGCTTCAACTGCTGGAAGGATGGGCACTACTCGCACCAGTGTCCTCACCCCAAGCAACCCCAAGGCGCGGCACCTAACTAGGCGGTTCGGGCCCGCGTCAACCACATCAGCGCAGAGGAAGCTCAGGAAGCTCCCGAAGTCGTGCTCGGTACGTTTACCGCAAATTCCATATCAGATATAATATTATTTGACTCTAGAGCAACACACTCTTTCATCTCGGAAGATTTTGTGAAAACCAACGACTTGGAAGTGCTCCCTCTATCAGTCCCCATGATGATTTCCACTCCGGGCAATAAAACCTTAGCCCACTTATACAGTCCTAAGGTTATGATAGAGATCCAAGGAGTACTGTTCCGGGCTGAGCTAGTCCTCATTAAGTGTACCTGACTCGACCTCATCATTGGGATGGATTGGTTGATGAAGCACAAGGGAGTGATCGACTATGCCAACAAGTCCGTAACAGTGACCAACCCCGAAGGCGAAGCCGTCACTTTTCGAATGACCAGCCGCAACCCACTTGAAGCATCCCTCCATTCGCTAGCTCTTGAAGAAGTGCCCATAGCTCTTCCCTGAGGACCTACCAAGAATGCCTCCCAAGCGGGACATCGAATTCATAATCGAACTTGTCCTCGGGACCACTCCAAATGTCCAAGCGCCCATACCGGATGGCCGCCAATGAATTGGCCGAAGTCAAGAGCAACATAGAAGACCTGGAGCAGAAAGGGTACATCCAACCGAGTACATCACCCTGGGGTGCACCGGTCATCTTTGCCATGAAGAAGGACAAGACCAAAAGGATGTGCGTGGACTATAGAGCCCTAAACAACGTAACCATCAAGAACAAGTACCCATTGCCTCGGATCGATGACCTGTTCGATCAACTGAAAGGATCCTTGGTGTTTTCCAAGATTGACCTTAGGTCAGGTTATCACCAGTTGAGTATTAGAGAAGAGGACATACCCAAGACTGCCTTCACCTCCCGCTATGGACTCTACGAGTATACAATGATGTCGTTCGGACTCACGAATGCCCCGGCCTTTTTCATGAACATGATGAACAATGTTTTCATGGAGATCTTGGATAAGTTCATCATGGTATTCATCGACGATATCCTCGTCTACTCCAAGACCTAGGAAGAACCTGAAACCCACCTCCGTCTGGCCCTCGGAAAGCTAAGGGAACAACAATTGTACGCCAAATACAGCAAGTGCGAATTTTGGTCGTCTGAGGTGAAGTTCCTCGGCCATGTCATATCTACCGGAGGAATAGTAGTGGACCCAACCACCATGGAAGAAGTAACTAACTTGCTGCAGCCCACGACCGTGACCAAGATTCGGAGTTTTCTCGGATTGGCCGGATACTACCGCCGGTTCATTGAGAATTTTTCAAAGATCGGCAAGCCTATGACCAGACTATTACAGAAGGAAGTAAAATTTGAATGGACCCTAGATTGTGAAGAAAGCTTCCAAACCCTCAAGAAGAAGCTCGTGTCAGCCCTATTCTGACTCTGTCAGACATCCGGAAAGACTTCCACGTCTATTGTGATGCCTCTCGTTAGGGATTGGGATGTGTCTTGATGCAAGAGGGGAAGGTTATATCTTATTCCTCCCGACAGCTGAGACCGCATGAGCTGAACTACCCAACCCATGACCTGGAGTTAGCAGCCATGGTTCATGCCTTGAAGATATGGAGACATTACCTTGTGGGAAATCGGTGTGAGGTCTTCACCGACCACAAGAGCCTCAAGTACATATTCACCCAACCGGACCTGAACCTCAGGCAAAGGAAATGGTTGGAACTTATCAAGGATTATGACTTGGGCTTCCATTATCATCCAGGAAAGGCAAATGTGGTGGCAGACGCCCTTAGTCAAAAAGGGTACTGTAATGCCATCATGATACAGGACCAGGCCCCTATGCTATACAAGGAGATGGAAAGGCTGAATTTAGGGATCACCACCCTAGCGTACCTCGCTGTCTTGGAGTCTAGGCCTGTCTTAATAGACCAGATCCGAGAAAAGTAGAAGGAAGACCCGGACATCTTGGAGATCAAGCAAAACATGCGGAAGGGTAAAGCCCCCGGATTCTCCGAGGATGAGCACGGTACCATCTGGTTCGGAAACCGGATATGCGTACCCGACAAGCCTGAGTTGAAGGCTCTCATCCTCCAAGAAGCCCACGATACTCTATACTCCATACATCCCGAGAGTACAAAGATGTATCAATACCTAAAGGAGAAATATTGGTGGGTCAGTATGAATAGGGAAATAGGTGAGTATGTGGCCAAGTGCGACACATGCCGGCGAGTCAAGGCAGAGCATCAAAGACCTGCTGGACTATTGCAGCCTCTCAAGGTCCCTAAATGGAAGTGGGAAGAGATAGGAATGGACTTCATCACAGGACTGCCCAGGACCCAAGCTGGTCATGATTCTATCTGGGTGATCGTCGACCGACTCACCAAGGTGGCTCACTTCATCCCCGTCAAGACAACTTACACCGTCGCCAAATTGGCCGAGTTGTATATGACCCGGATCGTATGCCTGCACGAAGTTCCTAAGAAGATTGTATCTGACCGTGGGAGTCAGTTCACCTCAAAGTTTTGGAAGAACCTTCAAGAGGAACTCGGCACCCGGCTGAACTTTAGCACCGCCTATCATCCTCAGACCGATGGTCAAACCGAAAGTGTCAACCAGATATTGGAGGATATGCTTAGAGCTTGCGCTCTAGACTTTGGCAGAATGTGGGACAAGAACTTGCCCTATGCGAAGTTCTCCTACAACAACAGCTACCAAGCTAGCCTGCAAATGTCCCCGTTCGAAGCACTTTACGAGCGTAAGTGCAGAATGCCATTGCTCTGGGATCAGACTGGAGAGTCGCAGCTGTTTGGGACAGATATTGTAATAGCCCCAGAATTAAAATAAAATAAAAATGGGGGGAAATAAATTTTCTGAGTTTAAAATAAATAAATCAATTAGAGAAAAGGCTAAAAGAACTCAGTTAAAGCAAATCAGGAAGAAATATTTCAAATCTGAACCTAAAAACTTTATGATGGAATCTAGAGGCCAAAAACTATTTTTGAGAATTTTTACAAAATTTTAGCAACAATGCTTCAAGCTCTAAATAAATATATGAATTTATGGAATTATTTTAATCAGAAAAACAATTTTAAAAGTTATTGGGCCGCAACCCTGTTTTTCCCCTAAAGACCCTTTCGGCCCATCCTAGTGCTGCCGCACCCACTAACGGGTGGGCCCTCCCTGTCAGCGCGCTCCCGCCCCCTCTCTCTCGCGCTCGCGCCTGGCCGGTCCCACTCGTCAGCCTCCGCCCGCACCCCCTCTGCCGCTGCCAGGCCTGGCCCACTTGTCATCAACTCTCTCCTTCGCGCGCGCCCGCTGACAGGTGGGACCCACCTGTCAGCTCCATCTTCCTCGATGGAAAGGGGGATCTCCTTCCTTGCCGGCGGCCCCCCCTTCCGATTTCAGCCACCGGCCGCCCCCCCATGCCAAATTGGCACCCGGATCCACTCCCCCATCCACCGACGATCCCTTTCCCTCTATTTCCGACTCGTTTTCACCATTTTTGGCATGAATCCGAGCACATGGAAGCTCGCCGGAGTTGGATGGAAATCCTCCTCGGGTTTCCCTCATTTTCACTACAAAATCGACGCCGGAGAGACCCTATAAGAACCCCTGGACACCGCGGCAGCCAAGCCACGCCACCAGAGCCCTAGTCATCGCAATCCCGAGCGCCACCACCCTCCTTTGAGTTTTTCCTCTGCTTCGGCTCCAGCAAGACCTCGCCAGCGCTACGAGCCACCGCCACCCTCACCGTCGCCACCGTCGGGACCACCGTTGCTCACCCTTCCCCAGCCCCACCTCCATTTGGCCGGATCACTGCCAGAGCTCGCCGCCGTCAACAAACCCGAAAACCTCCGCCGCCATCCCCTCGTCGCCGATCATCATCGACCACCGTTCGTCGTCATCACTGGTACAGTCGTGACCCCCTCCCCCTCCTCTTTCCATTTTTGTCGAGAACTAAAGCGTAGGGCCCTCGCCGCCGTCGCCATGGCTTGCCGCCGCTCGGCCGGAGTCGGGGACGAAGCCTCCTGGCTCCCCCGTGACGCCACCGTGTCGGTTGCGATCATGGCCGTTGGATCCGAGGGGGACGGTTGCGATTAAAACCCCAGATCAAGGGCCCAGATGGCCTTGACCGGCGTTGACCGGTACGGGCTCATCTGAGCCCTCCGATCTCACTTAACCGCCCCACCCCGCCGGCGACCATTGGATCTAGATCCAACGGTCCAGATCCGATGGGCCCACGTGCACAGTGCACGGGTCCATGGTGGACCTGGCTTACCATGGACCCACGCCTATTTTCTGGTTTAAATAAAATTCAGAAAATAGTTTAAACTTCAAAAATTCATATCTTGCTCAATTTAACTCCAAATTTCACCATTTTAATTCTGGAAAATTAGTCTTTTTATCCTCTACACCTTCACCATTCGCGGAGCAAGGCAAGTCACAACCCCCATCTTGATCATCATTGAGCCTAGTTTTCATAATTACCGCTATAACTCATAGGAATTAAATATTGCATTAGTCTGATATCAAGCCTTACATTATATTTATTAGATCCCCGCCTTGTGTGCAAACCGAAGCCATGCTTATTGAGCCTGAACTCCTTGTCACTCTACAATAATATATTAGTTACTGTCCAATGTATCGACACAACAACTATAGGATAAAAAGAATGAGTCGTAGATAGATGGATTCTACTATATGGTTTCCCCGTTATTCTCGTCTCTGGATTCTGTTTGAGTTGGCTATGTTATAAGTATGGTGGGTTCCGGGTGCAAGCTCGGGCATTGGTTGGTCGCACCCGGGGCACTATAAGGACCGGTCTGCGGGATCTGTTGCAAAGCACTTCCGTATTAACCACAAATCTAGTGGGTAAGTCCTAACTAGAGTTATGGATCATACCAACATGGAACACCATAGTGGAGGGGTACAAGGGGCAAGCCTGCGGGTGACTTGTACCGACGTGGCTCAAGGAGGGGTAAGGTGTGGCCCGGAGTGACTGGGAAACCTTACGAAACCTATAAGAGGGTGTTATCGAATTGGTGTGTTCCATGCTGAAGGTTTTGGCACGAGTTTCTCGTGACAGGATTCATTTAACACACTGCGGTGTGTGGGAAATGAGTGCATTGTGGGTAAAGTAGTACACCTCTGATCAGAGTTACAAATATTTTCAAAAAGCCGAGCCCACGGTCAAGGGCGGGTTGTGTGACCTCTCGCAGTTAGTTTACTATTATGTGAATGTATGTGATATTCATTGCATGTAAGGACTGTTGAGCGAGGGTGGGCTGACTATACCCCTCGAGGTAGAAGATGATGAAAGATGATGCATGAGTCATGTTTACTTTTCTATAATAATAGCTTGATTACATTAATTGGTTTACAAATTATGCTTTTTTGCAAAAGTAAGCCACTACCTTCCTTGTTATTACCTTGCATTATAATTGCATTCGGTGGCTTGCTGAGTATGATTGTACTCACCCCTGTTGACTTACACCACCAGAGGACGTCTACTACGAGGAGGGCGAAGGTCTAGAGTAGCGACCCAGTCAAGGCACGAGACTGGAAGAAGACATTCATCTAGAGGATTTATTTTATTAGTTTCCCTTTATTTAACTCTTTTGTATTAATATGGTCTATGAACCATGATTGATTGACGTATTGTACGCAGTCGTGTGATGAACGTCTTGTATTTATTGATTTTCTATGGAATTTCAATAAATCTTGGCTTTATTAAATCGGGGTGTGACAGATATACTAAGGGAAGCTGAAGAGAAGGTCAAGATCATCAGGGACCGATTGAAGATAGCCCAGTCCTGACAGAAAAGCTACGCCGATAACCGATGAAGAGACCTAACCTTTGAGGAGGGTGATTATGTCTATCTCCGTGTCACTCCCCTTCGTGGCACTCAAAGGTTCAACATGAAAGGCAAGCTAGCACCCCGCTATGTCGGACCTTTTCAAATCCTCTGACGGCAAGGAGAAGTGGCATATCAACTAGATATGCCTCCATCTTTGGCAGGAGTTCACGATGTGTTCCACGTCTCTCAACTGAAGAAGTGTCTTCGTGTACCCACCGAGCAAGCCGATCTCCAACAAATCAACGTCCAAGAGGATTTGACCTACATCGAGAAACCCTTCAAGATCTTGGAAACCAATGAAAGAGTAACCAAGAGCCGTGTGGTCCGCTTCTGCAAGGTTCAGTGGAACAACCACCCCGTCGAGGAAGCCACCTGGGAAAAGGAAGACGAGTTGAAAGCCCAATACCCCGAGCTATTCGAGTAGTGCTCCAATCTCGAGGACGAGATTCTTTGTAAGGGGGATAGGTTTGTAACACCCCAAATTTCTAAAGAAATAAAAACATTATTTAATATATTTCCTGAGATTATTTATTTTGGAAAATACATTTAATGCCATCCTTAACCTCTTTGAACTGAAACCTAGATGTAATGACCAAACCAGGGGCTAGAAAATTTTGTATATGATCCTAAGGCCAAGATATATTTTTGAGAATGTTTACAAATTTTTATCAACCTTGGAAGTAGCCCAAATGCTTTAATCCATTTTCTGTAATTATTTTTAATCAGAAAATCATTTAAACAGTAATGGGCCTCCCCCTCCCTTTCTCTCTCTCCTGGCCGGCCCAGCCCACTCCTCTCCGCGTGCCCCGTCTGACACCCGGGCCCCACCCATCAGAGACCCCCCTCCTCTCCGCGCGCGCTCGACCACCCGACCCCACCCGTCAGTCGCCTCGCCCGGTCGCTCGCACCCACTGCCTGGTGGCCCCCACCTGTCGGATCCGTCTTCCTCGCGAGATTCGCCCCCAAATCCCCCCTCATCGGCCGACGTCATAACGTGCCTCGGATCCACTGCCCCCGACCCCCTCTCCCCTAATTGAGCCCACCATTACTTCACCCGATCCCCGGCGACCGTTTCCCCCTCTTCAATTCCGACCAATTCGCGTCAAGATTCGTTGAACCCTTGCAACCAAGCTCGCCGGCATTTAAAAATGCATTTACTCACGGCCACCATCAATTGCGCCCCCTCTGCGCCCGCCGGTGACCCTATTTAAACCCCCTTGGTGCCCCGCATCCACCCCTCGCTCGCAATTGCGCCAGAACTGATCCAAACGCCCGTGATGATCACTTAAACACCTCACCGCCGCCTTCACTCCAGTCATCGGAGTCCCCCTCTGTCCTCGCTGACCGCACCGCTGTGACTGCAAGGACCTCACCGACCTCGGTCACCACTCCATCGCCGGATCTCCCTCGCCGACGAGGACCCGAACATCTTCGCCACCTCCGCTCGTCGTTGGCCCCGCTCCGTCGACCCCAAGCCCCTTCAAAGGTATCCTCGTGATCCCCGTAGTCCCCTCCGTCCATTTTAGCCGTTAGTCATGATCGTTGTCGCTCGCCGTGGTGTCTGGCCTGCTCGCCGTCGCCAGAGAAGACGACCGGCACGGGTCAAGTACCCGTGCCGTGTCGGATTCGATCCTGGCCATGCGATCTGGATCTAACGGTACAGATTAAATCCTTTGCGCGGTTTAATCTACACCGTTGGATCTGAGCGAAGGGGTACGTTTTAATCTCGCGCGTTCATTAATATTTAAAACCCACGTTTAATCTGGGTCGTCCATCGCGTACCAGTTCGATGTTTTAATCTCAGCCGTCCACGTTATTTTAACTCCCCCGCCTTGCCTCCGCGCGTTGGATCTAGATCCAACGGTCTAGATTGGGCCGGACCACGCGCACAGTGCGCGGGTTCACCGTGAGCCTAGCTCACCGTGGACCCGAGACTGTTTTTGATTTAATTTAAATTTCAGAAATGGTTTTAAACTTCTAAAATTCATATCTAGCGCATTTGATCTCCAAAAATTATCATTTCAATTCCAGAAATTTTGTAATTTTATTCTCTACACGTTAGTACAATAAAAAAAGTATGTTTACTTTGGACATTTCATGTTTATTTAATAAAGTATTCAAATGCCCTTAGGGTAAAATACAAATTTAATTATTTAAATTTCAGCATAATTTATATTTATTCATTCCCTCTTAAAATAATGAAACCACTAAGTTGTCTCTGAACCTTTCTTTTTAAATTAATTAGAAAAATTAAAATGAAATTATTCACAATTAAAAAACCCCTTTTATAAAGGACAATATTTCATTATAGTTATTTTAAATTATTTATAAGATAAATTTCAGGAACTTAACAACTTGGTTTTCTTTAGATTGAACCAATCAAAACCTATGTGCTTGTTGTGTGGTTTTATATTGTTTAATTGAATGTTGTATTTATTTTATTTCATTTTATTTATAATGGGAAGACTACGACGCCGCCGAGGAGCTGGAATATTACCCGGAAATTCCTCCCTCCCCATTCGCTGAACAAGGCAAGTCACCAAACCAATCTTTTGAGCATATCGAACCCATGTTTTATTAAACTATCGCTAAAACACATAGGATATACATGCATTAGTCAAATAAAACCCTTACGATATATTTATGAGGATCCCCCGACCTTGATGTGCAACCCAAGCCATGCTATCTAGCCTAAACTCCTTGTCACCATATGATTAGTACTATTAGTTAGTGTCCAATGTATCGACACGATTGCTATAGGATTAAAAATGAGTCATAGTAACTTGGTTCTACTATATGATCCCCGTTATTCTTATCCTTAGAAATCTGATTGGTGATAGAGTTATGGTTGAGAGTGTATGCATGGTGGGTTCCGGGTACAAGCTAGGGCATTGGTCGGTAACACCCGAGGCACTATAAGGACCGGTCTGCAGGAGTGTTCCAAACCGAGGCCACCACTTGGAGATGGGTCAAGCAGCACCTGCGGGTGGCTTGTACCAACGTGGCGCAAAAGGGGGTGTGACGTTAGCCGGGATGCGGCCCAGCGCGCTGACGAAACCTAGAGCGGGTGGTTATCGCTTGGAGCATTTCATGCTGAGGTTTTGGCATGAGTTCCCATGGTATGGGTCATCTCGTTACACTTCGGTGTTTGGGATGAGTGCGTGCCTTATGGGTACAGTAGTATACCTCTTATCAGAGTCATAAATCTTTTCGAAAAGCCGATCCCACGGTCAAGGGCGGGTTGCATGACATCCCACAGTTAGTCTACTTTTAAATGTATGTGCATGATGGTTTGGCATGTAAGGACTGTTGTGCGAGGAGATAAAACGTACACCTCGAGTTAGATGATATTATTGTTGTTCATGTTTATTATTCCGCATGATAAAACTTGACTACATTAAATGCAATAACTAAAAATGTACTTTTCCGCACTTTTAGCCATTATCTTTCCTTTGTTATTATCTTGCATTATTACTTGCATCTACGGTGGCTTGTTGAGTACTTTTTCTATTCATACCCGTTGAACACTTCATAGGATGCCTACTATGAAGATGGTCTGGAGTAGCGACCCAGTCAAGTGAAAAGATCTTGAAGAAGGCGTTCGTCATGCATTTTACTTTTATTATCGTTTTTAATTAATTCTGATGTAATAATATGGTCTGCGTACCATGAATATTTGTCGTATGTACGATTGTCGTATGATGAACCTCTTGTATTATTGTTTTTCTTATGAAATTCAATAATGTTCCGATTTCGGTAAATCGGGGCGCTACACTTTCCCGACTCTAGAGATCTTGCAAACCAAAGCACCAGATGACTCAAGAACTCCAGATGAATTGCATTTGAAACACACTTCCAACCTTTCGTCATGAAGCTGAGATATAGACAGAAGATTGTATCCCAAATTATCTACTAAAGCAACATATTAAGAACAAAGTTTGAATTGATTTCTACCATACCTTTTACTTTTACTCTTCCTCTTCAATTATTCCAGAAAATGATGTACTCATGACGCTTCATCGGGATGAGGCTGGAGAACCATGATGAATTTCTGTTCATATGGCGCGAACAACTGAAATCAATGATCCACTTGTTCTCTAGGCCTCCATCTACCACCTACATCACATAAAACAATCTTGAATGCTCGTTGCTTGGGTAAGTGAAAAACTTCCTAGGAATTTAGCATAGAGATACTCGAGGAGCATAGGTAAAAGCAGTAGTATGCATATCAAAGGGGTGATAACCATGATGAAAATAACGAGATCTCTCAAAGTGTCGAGAATCAAAGCCTCTTACATATGATCTAAAACCATATGAGTCATGTTAATATCCACGTTGGATAATTCCTCTAGAATGAAAATGGGGAGCAACAAAAAATTAATAATGAGATTGAGTAAAAGGATCATGTATACCAACAAATGGGTGATACATGTCTCGAGTACCCCTCTCCTAAGCATGTCGCTCATATTTTATGCAATGAAAACAAAAGCCAACCAAATGACCCTCTCTTTAACAATAGGTGTAACACCCTAAATTTTCTAAAATTAATAAATTGAGAAAATAAAATTTTTAAATGAATAATTTGAGTTTAGATAATAAAATGATTGAATTAATTAGGAAAACCTTAAGGAGAAATAAAATAAAGTAATCGAAAGTTTTATTTAACTGAAGTCAATTAATTAGGTTTGAACCAAAAGGGCATCCAAATAAAAAAATTTGAGAAAATTTATTTTTAAAAGTAAAAGGATTATTTGTGATTTTTGGTTAAACTGAAAATGTCCAAATAAATAAAAATATGAAGAAATAATTCAAATTTTGAGCTGAGAAAATTGTGTTAGATTCATTAGGCAAAAATATATTTTTGAGAATTTTTATAAATTTTAGAACCTTTGCTCGTAGCACAAATTTTATAAATGAATTTCTGCAATTGTTTTAATCAGAAAAACAATTTTAAATCGTATTGGGCCGCCTCCCCCGTTTCTCTTTCCAGCTCGGCCCAATCCATACCCGACCACGCTGACAGTCGGGACCCACCTGTCAGTCCCCTCTCCTTCCCGTGCCCCGCCCACGCTCACTGCCTGATGGCCCCCACCTATCGGAGTAGTCCGCCTCCCAACTGAGCCCTGGCCCACTTGTCAACGACCCGCACCTTGCCCACATGTCGGCGCCCTCCCCAAGTCCCATGCCCACTGCCAACCAACCCCATCTGTCAACACCTTCATCCCTGGCGAGAAATCCCCAAACCCTGCGTCGACCGAGCCCTAGCCATTGCAATACCGGCGATGTCGGCCCCTCCCCTCAAACTAACGCAATGCAATTACTCCCCATTAAGCGGCTACCATTTCCCCTCGGTTTTTGATGCAGTTAATCTTCGTAGTCGCCGGATCCATGTGCGATACGACCTCACTGGCGTTAAAGCGAAATTGTCCCCAGCTTCCCCCAAATCGCGCCCTCTTAACACCGCTGACAACTCCTATAAAGTCCCCTCTATCCCGCCGCGCTCAGTCCTCACAAAAGCCTCCCCCAACGCAAACAGATGGCTCAACACAACAATATAGCGCTGCCGCCCTGTTTCTGCTTCGGCCACCACTCGCCGTCGCCTAAGGACCCTGCCGCCCTCGCCACTGGCACCATCGTGACCTCCACCGCCCTTGCTCATCGTCGGCCTTGCTCCGACGTCCCTGAGCCCTAACTCCGGTATATTTGTGATCCCCGTACTATTCTCATTCCATTTTTGCTGTCAGTTGGAACCCTAGTCCACCACAGTCATTGTCGTCGTCGCCGCCACCCTCTCCATCGCTGGAGAAGACGACCAGCATGGGTAATTACCCATGCCGTGTCGGATTCAATCCTAGCCGTCTGATCAAATCCGAGCGGTTGAGATTAAAACCCGCACGGGTTTGATCTAGACCGCCCATCAGATCGAACCGGTATTGTGCCATCCTGGCATCCATCGCCACTTAAAACCCCCGCTTCAATCTGAGCCCTCCATCGATACCATTTCGCCGGGATTTAATCACGACCGTCCATTTTCACTTAATGCCCCCGCATCGCCCACGTGCATCCGATCGCAATCCAACGGCTGTGATGGATCCGGTCCACGTGCACAGTCCTAGAGACTAGAGACTGTTTTTAGTTTAAAATAAATTCAGAAACTGTTTTAAACTTCAAAAATTCATATCTCCTTCAAATTAACTCCAAATTTAACCATTCAAATTTCTGAGAGTTTGTCTTTTTATTCTCTTCCCATTCATCCAATAAAATTTATATGTTTAAAATAAACTTTTATATTGTTTTAATTAAAATATAATTTGAGAATAATCATTTCAAACTTCAAAATTCCTAAACTCATTATAATTGACTCTACAATTTACTATTCAAATTTCAGAAGATTTATCTCTTTATCTCTTACATTTTTAACCAATTTAATTGATAGGTGTGTATTCTTTATTATTCAAAATAAAATCAAGGGAACCATTCTTAAACTTTAGAAATTCTTACTCCAAAATTCACCATTTCAATTCCAGGAAATCTCTCCTTTCATTCTCTACAACTTCAATCAATTTAATTAAAATGCTTGAATTGTTTGTTTTATCATTTCTCTCAATTGTTTCTTATTCTTGTTTTGCGTGCCGAGAAGATTACGACATTGTCGTGGAGCCGGATCATTTTTCCAAAGGTTCCTCCATATCCATTCACAAATCAAGGCAAGTCATTGCACTAAATTTTTGACCATGTTGACCCTAGTTTTCTTAAAATATCACTAAAACCCATAGGTTATAAATGCATTAGTCAAATTGAGAGCCATACATTATATTTATTTAGATCCCCGACCTTGAAGTGCAAACCGAAGCCATGATATTGAGCCCAAACTCTTTGTCACCATAATAATAGTATTATTAGATAGCGTCCAATGTATTGACACAACCACTATAGGATAAAAATGAGTCGTAGATACTTTGATTCTATTATATGATCCCCATGATTTCTCTCACCCCTAGAATTCTATTGGACATAGAGTTATGGTTTAGTATGTTAGCATGGTGGGTTCTGGGTGCAAGCGAGGGCATTGGTTAGTCGCACCTGGGGCAATATAAGGACCAGTCTACAAGATCCATTGCGATACATTTCCGTACTAACCACAAGTCTAATGGGTAAGTCCTAACTGAGGTATGGGGCGTTCCCACTCGAGGCACCACTTGGAGATGGGTCAAGCAGCACCTGCGGATGGTTTGTACTGATGTGGCACAAAAGGGGGTGCAACGTTATCCAGTATGCTGGCGAGCCGGCGAAACCTAGAGTGGGTGTTATCGGATTGGAGCATCTCATGCTGAGGTTTTGGCACGAGTTTCTGTGACTTGGGTCATCTAAACACATCGTACTTGGGTCATCTAAACACACTACGATGTGTAGGGATGAGTGCCTTGTGGGTACAGTAGTACACCTTTGATCAGAGTTTAAATATTTTTGAAAAGTCGAGCCCACGATCAAGAGAAGGTTGCGTGACATCTCGTAGTTAGTTTACTATTACGAGTGTTGCATGATGATATGGCATGTAAGGATTGTTGAGCGAGGAGGGCCAGTTGGACTCCTCAAGTTAGGTGATGATGCACTGTTCATGTTTACTATTCTGTACAATTAAACTTGACTATATTAAATGCTGCAACTTAAAAATGTACTTTTCCGCACCTTAAACCCTTATCAGTCCTTTGTTATTACCCCGCATTACTATTGCATTCTCGGTGGCTTGTTAAGTACTTTTGTATTCATACCTGTTGGCTAAATCTTTTAGATGACGAGTTCATTAAAGACGGAGGTCCGGATTAGCTGTCCCAGTCAAGAAAGCGATCCTAGAGAATATGTTCATCAAGTTTATTATTTTCATAGTTTCTTTTATTTTAAATATAAAATAGCCTGCGAGCTATACTTTATTTGTCGTATGTACGAGGTCGTGTGATGAACATCTAGTATTTATTATTTTTCTCCAGAAATTCAATAAATTCCCGGTTTTGTAAAATCGGGGCGTGACAATAGGAGAAATGAAAAATCTTCTTGGGAGCTCGGTTGTTGGTCACTTGAAAATTCCTCGCATGCTCTCTTGGGCTTGGCTGAGTAGCTTTCTTTTGTGGAGAAGGTATCTTTTTTTTGATAGGCTGAGTTGGTTTTTTAGCTCTAGGTGAATTGTTTATCTTTGTTTTCTCTTTCTCAAGGGTAGTGGGTGAGGCGAATGCTATTTTTCCCTTCCCTTTTGGTGTAGTTCTCTCAAAACCTAAACCAAAAGATAAACTCACCTAATCTGCAAATATCTTTGTGGGAAACACAGTTGAGATGTACCTTGGTTTTGTCTAAGTGATGAGTGATTGATAAGTTTGCTAGGTTTAGTGTTTAAACTTGTGCTTGTCTTAGGGTGTTCACCGAAGGGCTCGAAGTGTGTGGAAGAAACATGTCTGCTTGTCTCATGGTGTGCGCGGCTTGGATGCTACTCGACTGTCAATGGCAGGGATCAGGATCGAGTGAGTAGCTTGGTGCCAGATGATCAAGGAGGCGGGATGAAATCAAGGATAATCCTTGTTGTACACATGGATATGAAGAAAGTCATGAGATGAAGGTTAATGAGGACAGCATGTTGACCAAGTCAAGTGAAGGCGATGCCAGTGCAAGTGATAAGGCGGCTTGAGGGATTGAGAACGGAAGAGATTTGCTGGTAGTAAAGATCGCGAGGTGGTGGACACGTGTCAAGATCTAAACAGGCTTTGTTGGTTTAAGCTCAAAACCGTTAGATAAAGATCGAAAGGTCGTGATGCGAAGACTTGGAAACTATGAAAGCTTCACATCAGGATAAGCTATCTAGAAATAGAATTTTACTATTTTTCTCAGTGGACCCAAGTCTATATAATCGAGTCCGTAGTGACATAAGGGGTATTTAGTCTTTTTGATTTAGGGCCTAGCCTATAAAAATACTTGATTCCCTAAGGCTTGAACTACCCAATCAGAAATCCACATTTCCATTTTCACAATTGGTTGGCCTACTTTTTCTTTGTTTTTACTCCTCCTTTTCTCCTAGTAGTGCAGCCGCACTGTGACTCAGTCGCTGCCGGCATTTTGACAAGATTATTTTGTGTTCTAGTTCGTCGCATCTGCCTATGAAGTTGCATTTGTTGTCGCTGTTTTTTTATTCAGCCTTCACAATTTCTCTCATCTAGTCAGCACGCCGGTTTTCACTAATGAGTGCAATCTGTAGGCTCTGCTAGCCGCACACGAAGCCCAAGACCATCAGCTACTGTTCTTTTTCCTATGCTCGTTGCTTCTGTGCAAGGAACAACTAGCCTTCACGCATTCTTGGGAGCAATGCAATATTTTTTTTTTGTTTAGCACATAATTTTCTTTCTGCTAGGAAGTGATTAGCCTTCTGCCACTATTTTGTCTCGATTCTTGTACATGCTTGAACAATGGAAAATCACTAGTAATTTTTCTCATCGCTTGAACACCTCGACATGCAACCATCCTACCAACCGAGGTAACACTGCCGACCTGTGCTCTCCAGTGCTAGCTCACACCAACCAGATCGTAACACCCTGAATTTTCAGAAATAAATAATATAGAGAAAATAAAATTTTTGAATAACAAAGAGGTTAAAAATAACAAAATATTTTAGGATTTTTTCTGAATTTTTAGGATCTTTGCAACTAGCATATAAATACAAAAGAATTTAAGAAATTATTTTAAATTGGAAAATGAATTAAAAATCCTCCATGAGCTGCCCTCCTCCATTCTCTCTCCAGGCTAGCCATGCCCAACTCTGCGTCCCACTGACTGATGGCCCCCACCAGTCAGCCTTCCCCTCTCTCTCCCATGCACACCGCAATCTCCCTTTCTCTCGCTGTCGCCCTGGGCCCGCGTGTAGGCGTTGTTAGTCGCCCGTGTCCGCGGCGCGCTCACTGCCAATAGGGCCCACTATTGGATCCTTCTCCCCTGATGACAAGTGCCCCCCTTTCCTTCGTCGGCCGAAACCCTAACTCTCCAAATCCGCCGCCGCCGTGCATAATCTTGAAAATTTACCCCACCGTTGCACCTTCCAAACTACGATGATCGCTTTCCCCCATTTACCCGAAGCCAATCCTTCCCGGTTCAATGAATGACAGTGTAAGGAAACCTCGCCGAAGATAATTTGGAAACCCTCTCGATTTCCTTCCCTCTGCCTTCCATCCTTGTCACCGGCGGCCCTATAAAAACCCTTGTGTCCTCCACTTCCAAGCATCCCAAAATCGGCTTAGCCCTAGCAGTCCAGAGCTCCGTAGAGCACATTTTCGCCGCCACCTCTACTACCTCTCACCGTCGCTAGAGGCCCCCTCCTACCTCCTCAACGAGAACCCCAGGACCACTGTTTCCTCCTCTCAACCGGCAATTCCCTAGTTCGAGCTATCCACCATCGGAGCATTGTCGTCATTGACCACCCGATGCTTCTTCACCGCCTCGCTCATCACCAGCCACGTCTAGTCACTGGCCATGTCTAGTCACCGTTGACCTCTCTCTGGTATCGTCGGATTCCCCTCCCTGTTCTCATTCCATTCCCATGCTTAGCCGAAGCCCTTAGCCCTCGCAGTCACCGCTAGTTGTGCCACCACTTGCTGCCGCCATCAGAGATGAAGTAACCCGAGCCGTTGCCATGTGTGCTTGCCAGTTTTGATCTACATTGTCGGATCTAAATGTGTTGTCTAGATTAGATCCAAGGCAGAGCACCCAAATTTCTTTGACCCATCGTTGACCGATATCAAGCAATCTCGGCTGTCCATCACCACTTAAACCCCTGCTTCAATCCCAGTCGTTGATTTGTAATGGCTCAATTTGTTTTAATTTCAAAAATCGGATTTCACTTAACACCCCCCGCATTGCTCCCAACCGTTAGATTTTGATCCAACCGCTGCACCGCATCTAGTTCATAGCCCTGTGCTCGGGTGTATGGTGGACGTAGTTCACCGTGGACCAGGGACTGTTTTCTATTTAAAATAAATTCTAGAAAATGCTTTTAACTTAAAAATTCATATCTTCTATGTTTTGACTCCAAATTTGACCATTCAAATTCCAGAAAATTCCTATTTTTATCCTCTACAACTTGAACTAATTTAATTGAAATGTTTATATTGTTTATTTTATTTATTTTAATTATTTACTTGTCTCATTTTGTGTGTTCAAAATATTTGAAGTCGCCGAGGAGCCGAAGCTCTACCCCAAGGTTCCTCCATCCCATTTCGTGGATCAATGCAATTCATAATCCCACCCTTGATCATATTAAGCCCATGTTTTTAATTAAGAAATGTTATAACCCATAAGATATAAATGCATTACTTCAATTAATAGCAACACTATATTTATTAGATCCCATGACCCTGTTGTGCAAACCAAAGCCATGTTGTTTATCCATTTTCCCTCATCACCTAAAATTAATATTTGTTAGTGCCCGAGTATTGGCACACCTGCTAGTATACTAAAAATGAGTCGTAGAATAGAATGGTTACTTTCACTCTGTTATAGTCCTCGAATTATATCTCACCTCTTGGAATTCTAAAATGATAGAAGAACTTGGAAAATGGTTAAGCATGTTAGCATGGTGGGTTCAGGGTGCAAGTGAGGGCATTGGTTAGTAACACATAGGGCACTATAAGGATTGGTCTATAGGATCTGTTGCAAGGCATTTTCGTACTCACCACAAGTCTAATGGGCAAGGCCTAACCGGAAGTATGTGACGTTCCAACTTGATGCACTGAGCGGAGGGGGCAAGTTCATCTGCGGATGGATTGTACCAACGAGGCACAGATGGGGGTCGACATTATCCAATGTGTTGGAGCACCGATGAAACCTAATGTGGTTGTCCTCGAGTTAGGGTGGTTCATGGAGAAGGTTTTGGCAGGGACTTGGTCAAGGTACCATGGTTGTATTTTGGTCTAACCGGGTTCTTGCCTTGTGGGTAAATTTGTACGCCTCTGATCAAAGTATAATCTTTTCAAAAAGTCATGCCCATGGTCAAGGGTGAGTTGAGTGATGTTCTCCGTGGTTAGTTTAATATTCTGGGTGTGCATTGGGTGTTGGTTTATAAGGACTGATGTGCGAGGGAGTACTGTTGTACTACTTGAGTTAGTGGATGGTTTCATACTCATTTTTACATTATGCTTAATAAATATGATCACATTAACTGCTTAATTACAAATGGTGCATTTCCGCAAATATAAGCCACTAGCCTATCCTTGTTATTATGCTTGCATTATTCTGCATTTTGGTGGCTTGCTGAGTACTTTTGTACTCACCCCTATTGACACAACCTTAAAGGCTGCATACTACGAGGATGAAGGTCTGGACTAGCTATCCGAGTCAAGGCGAGAGAATGGAGCAAGATGTTCATCGAGAAGACCCCTTTTATTTTTATATCTTTGGTGTAATAAATGTAGCATGCGAGCTACTATTAATTGTCGTAAGACGATGTCAAGTGATGAATTTTTTGTATTATTGTTTTTCTCCGGAATTACAATAAATTCTGAAGGTATTAAATTTCGGGTGTTACACGGGTCCTACGCCTCTTCATCTAGTCTGCTTCTCCACATCCGACTATTTTGCACCATCTTCCTCATCACAGGTAAGTAGGTAATAATACTCTTTATCCTTCACACTTCAAATGCATTATTAATTTTCTTCACCGATTGAATATCTTCCGTAGTGCATGCCAAGTGTTTGAAAATATTACTGTGAGTATGTCAATGAGTTTGTCCATGATGGGTTTGATGGAATACTTGTTAGTTTGTGGATGTATGTCAAACTGAGCTTGATGAGATTGTTAGCTAATTTGTGAATGAGTTCTTTCATATTCATCAAATATTTGATCCAATCAAACTATTCTATTTGCTTTTGCTAGTTTATTCTAGAGGCGCGTTGTGTGAAAAGGATAGACCATCATTTCGAAAGAATTTGTTGATGCTCCTATTCACCCCCTCTAATTGGCTAGTTTAGTTGGTATCAGAGCAGGTTAGATCACTAGTTGACCTTAACCAGTTTTGTGATCCATAGGCGACATGAACAGACAGCAAAATTCCTTTGTTCGTTGGACGTCATTTTGCTTACTAGAAGGTGCGCATGGAGGCTTATCTTCAAAGCCAAGGAAGTACTATTTGGGACATTGTTGATTCCAAATATGTGATCCATGGTACTCATAATACTCAGACTTAGAAATAGTAATATGATTCTAACTACAAAGCTAGGAACATATTATTCACAAGTCTGAGTCGAAATGAGTTTGATAGGGTTCAACACCTTCGAACTGCTAGGGATATTTGGACCACACTAGATGTTTTTCGTGAGGGCACTATTCATATTAAGGCCAGGCGACAAAGCACTTACCACCAAGAATATCAAATATTTGTGCAAGGCCTTGGTGAATCTATAGATGCCATGTTTGCCGGATTTGATGAGATTGTTAGCAATTTGTGCTCCACTAGGACTTTATCTTACTCAGACCATGACAGAGCAAGTAAACTTCTCTATGATCTTGATCGTATCGTATGGGAGGTGAAGATCTCTAGTTTAGAGGAGTTATCAAGTTACGACATGTTAACTTGTGATGAGCTCTTTAGTAAGCTTAAGTCCACCGAGATTACCAAGGAATCTCGTATAAGACATGAGAACTCTTTGCCATAATCTATGGCACTAGTTTTCGATTCTGGCAGTGGCACCCCATCTGGAATCAGTTCATCTGGTACTTGTGCATCTGTTAGCAGTTTTGCTTTGTCCTCTCTAGTATCCTTCACAAAAGAGCAGCTGGACACTTTGGACTATGATGAGCTTGCCCTCATTGTTAAGAAGTTCACCTTTTTCTACAATGATAGATGGGATCAGAGGAGAGGAGGCTCACGTGGGTGTTTCGAGTGTGGTGACACATCACATTTCAAAACTGAGTGTCCTAAGATTAAAAGGAGAGAAGAGAGTGTCCACAACAAACACCACAAGAGAGACAAAAAGCCTTTCCAACAAAATAACAGAGACAAGATGGCTAAGAGAGAAGCCAAAGTGGCTTCCAAAGCTTTCATGGTGGCACTAAGTGACATTGATACTTCTTCAAGCAAGGAGTCGAGATCTGATGAGGATGAACCACAAGAAAAGGATGAGAAGAAAAGGAAGGACTTCACTGGCCTATGCTTCATGGCAGATGACAACGACCATGACATCGAGCTTGAATCCACGGAGATAACACTATATTATGACCAACTTTTAGTTAAAGTTGATTCCCTAAATGATGCTTTTGTGAGTCAGGATAGATTACATATGAAAGTTGCTCAGGAGTTAAAAGATCTTAGACTTAGGCATGAATCTGCTTCTACTGAACTTTCCATGTTTAGGTCTAAGGTAAGTGATGCTGAGTGTGAGTCTTGCATTGTTGTCATGAGTCAGCTTGCCGACCTACGTTCTATGCCCTCTCCAGTCATCGATAGGCTTGAGATTGCAGAGAAAAAGCTCATTGAGTAGGAGTCTAGATCCTCTCCATTAGATGCTTGTTTGAACTGTCCCTTGCTTATTGAAAGCATTGAATTGAGAAACAAGCATATTAAGGAATTAGAGTCTAGATTGGAGAGTGTTGGGAGTTTGAAGGATGTGCAACCTAAATGTTCCACCTGCACTATCCTTCAGGACAAACTCAGCTTTGTTAGAGGGCAAGTTGAGAAACTCATGCCAGAAATGAGTATCTTCTCTCTATGGTCAACAAATGCTATGAGGGAAAGGGTAGGATGGATTTGCTCTTGGCCAAGACCAAGATGTGTGCTGACAAAGATGGTTTGTCACTAGGGTTGGGTTTTGAGAAAACTACACTAGATAAGAAGGGAAAAACAATGTTCACTCTACCCACTACCCTTGAGGAAGAAAGAGCTAAATTAGATACTCCAGCAAGAGCCAAAAAATCCATTCAGTCTCTAAAGAAAAATACATCTCCTCCACCCAAAAAAGCCAATCAGCCAAAACCAAGAGTGCATGTGAAGAATGCCCAAGTGACCAATACCTAAGCCCCGAAGAAGATTTTTCATTATTCTTATTTTTAGGACATGTATCACCCATCAGTTGGTATACATGAGCCAGTTTCTCACTCTCTCCCTCAATTTGTTGAGGCTCCACATTTTCATGCTAGAGGATTAGCCCATCATGATTCTAACCACTACTCATATGGTACTACACCCCATGTAAGCGGTTATGATTCTCGATAGTTTAGGATACCTTGTCATGTACATGGTGTTCATCATGTTGGTAGACCACACACATTTTATCATGATTTGCATCCTGCTGATGTGTAGTCTACTACTTTTACTACTGCCCCTCGAGTTTCTCCATACTGGATTCCTAGAAATTTTTTTACCTACCCTAGCACTGAGCACTCGAGACGATTTCACCATGTGTAGGTGGAAGACGAAGGCCTAGAGAACAAGTGGATCAGCGATTTCGGTTGTTCACGCCATATGACCGCGAAGTCTTCACAGTTCTCCAGCCTTACCTCGACCAAGCGACATGAGTACATAACATTTGGAATCAATCGGAGAGGTAGAGTGAAAGGTAAAGGAATGGTAAGGATTAGTGAAAACTTCACTCTCAAAGATGTCGCATTGGTTGAGCATTTGAGATACAATTCGCTGTCGGTATCCTAGCTTCTTGATGAGGGCTTTGAAGTGCGTTTCAAACGTGATACTTTGCAAGTTCTTGATTCAAATGATTCTTTAATTTGTAAGAATTCAAGAATAGGGAGAGTTTTTAGAGCCGTTTTTTCTGGGTCTCTTAGTTCTTCTCATTGCTTAATTGCTAGATCTTCTTCTAAGCTCTCAATGTGGCATAGGAGACTAGGGCATATGAGTTTTGATTTTCTCACTCGTTTGAGTGCCCTAGGTTTGATCCAAGGATTGCCCAAGGTCAAGTTTGAGAACAATCTTGTTTGTGCTCCTTGTCGACATGGAAATATGGTGGTTGCCTCTCATTCACCAGTTAATCTGGTGATGACTGAACAACCTAGAGAACTACTTCATATGAACACTGTTGTTCCATCTACAGTTAGTTTAGTCAGAGGAAAATGTTATGTCCTTGTCCTGGCGGATGACTACTCCCATTATTCTTGGGTCTTCTTTCTTGCAAGAAAGGATGAAGTGTTTTCACACTTTTGGAGCTTAACTTTGAGACAATTAAAAAACTCCCTATTGCATTGGAAGCAATCAGAAGTGATAATGGCACCGATTTCAAGAATAGTCTCTTTGATGACTTTTGCCTTGAGCATGGCATTGAACACCAATATTCCGCTCCAGGAGTTCCTCAACAAAATGGAGTTGTTGAGAGAAAGAACCGCACTCTGGTGGAGATGACTAGGACGGTGCTTAATGAGCATGGGACTCTTAAAAGATTTTGTGTTGAGGCCATGAGCACTCCTTGTTACATCTCCAATCTGATTTTCTTGTGCTCAGTTTTGAAAATTACTTCTTATGGGCTGCGTTTTGGGGGGAAGCCCAAGGTTACTCTTCTTAGAGTTTTTGGATGTCAGTGCTTCATTCTAAAATGCAGCAATCTTGACAAATTTGAGTCACACTTTTCTAATGGTATCTTTTTGGGCTATTCTCCTCATGGTCATTCATATCATGTTTTTAATGTCGATACTAACACTGTCATCGAGTCATGTGATGTGACTTTTGATGAATCTTCTCTATGTGTGAGAAACTAAGTTGAGATGTACCTTGGTTTTGTCTAAGTGATGAGTGATTGACAAGTTTGTCGGGTTGAGGGTTTGGACTTGTGATTGTCTGATGAGTTCACCGAAGTGTTCGATGTGTGTCGAAGAGACATGTTTTCTTGTCTCATGGTGTGCAGGACTTGGATGCTACTAGATTGTCAACAACGAGTGATTAGGGTCAAGCAGGGAGCTTGGTGTCGGATGATCAAGGAGACTAGGTGAAGTCAAGGTTGATCCTAGTTGTACATGTGGACTTGAAGCAAGTCATGGACGGAAGGTTAATGAGGATAGCGTGTTAACCAAGTCAAATTAAAAGGGATGATAGTGCAAGTAACAAGGCGGCTCGAGGGATTGAGAGCAGGAGAGACTTACTGGTGGTTGAGATCACGAGATAGTTGACACGTGTCAATATCAAGAAGGGCTTTGTCGGTTTCACCTCAAAACCATCACCTCATATGTACCATCAATTTGAGATCTAAAGGTCATGATGTGAAGCCGTAGATTCTACGAAAACTCCACATCAGGACAAACTATCGAGGATAGGATTTTATATTTTTGCCTAGAATGCCTTAAGTTTGTATTTTGAACCCTAGGGGTATTCTCGTATTTTTCTATTTTGAACTCAGGCTATGAAAGCCCATGTGTTGATACGGAAATCATGCCCCCGCACTTGGGTCAGTTCAGTGTTCAGATTGATCTAGCCGAAGGCGGGCTCCGAACAGATCTTAATGCGAATTCACCTCCGAACAGCAGGGTTCAGTGTGAAGTCTCTGACACAACAAAACTACTCCAACGCAATGCGTTGTCGTGGCTTCGTCTGACGCGAAGTATAGGCATGACGAAGCCTGGTGTGACAAAACCTACTGTGGAGCTCTCTGGCATACGGACCTGGCTAGACCGACAACAGCGTGATGGATCCGGCACGGGCAGTCGAAGCAGGGTTTACACCGAAGGGTGTTCTAGCGGCCTCTGAAACCAAATTCCTGGCTCTGGACAACCTCGACGAAGGGGCTCCGAGCGTAAAAAACCTGCAACAGAATAGAGATCAAGTGCCAATTCGGCCTAGAGACCGAATTTACTAAGTGTTGCAGTAGAGAAACAAAGGTAGCAATCTGTTACATAGATTAATGGATACTTCGCAGGTGAAGTAACAAGATGATAGCAATCTGTTACGTAGATTAATAGGTAATTCACGAGCGAAGTAATAGGGATTACCACTGTTCCAAAGTGGCCGGCAGAGGACTTCTAGGCAAACCCACGAAGATTGTGCAGAAAGGTAAATAAAAATAAAGTACGGTTCAAAGCTAGGGCTTTGCAGTTGAATTGTGTTGGGGGGTCCAATGAACCAGCCTCACCCGTGTATTTATAGGGGCTAGTATTCTTATATCTAAGGCTAATCTGGTAGGATTTGGCCTAATCAAGTTTAGGGATAAAAACAACCAGAATCAGACTCAAACTCTATCTTCCGGAGGCAGCCCAAAGTGGGCCTTCGGCAGGCCTACCGAAGCTCACTACTCGGGTCGAAGCTTCGGTGAGGCAAGCCTCTGAAGGGCCTTCAGGCCAAAGCTAGCAGGCCACTAATAGGCCTCTGAAACCCAATGTCTTATGGGCCTTCGGCACTATAGGGCTTCGGCCTGTACCAGGACTTATGTATTTTCGGTCCAAATTACCAAAATTGACATTTTGACAATCTTGACGATTAATGCAATTTTTTGCTATCAACACATGCCCCCTCCTTTTAGTGAACTAAGCGAACTATAATCATAATGGGCTAAGGACGATACCTTTCATATCGGCCTTTTGATCTTTTCGAGCACTTTCCCACACACTTGGAAAGTACTTTTTCAAATACCTGTCATTTAAAGCTCTTTGAAATTTCTCTCCTTGTAAAGATTCTAATAAGTATGTGTTATCTGGAGCGATTTTGGCTATTTTAAAAGGAACTTCCCAACTAGGCGACCATTTTCTAAATTTGGGGCTCTTAGTGCCTAAGGGCAAAATCGTCTTCCAAACCAAGTCACCAACTTGAAACGATTTTGGTTTAACTTTTTTATTGTAGGCTCTAGATATTCTTCTCTTGTCTCTCTATAGCTTCTAAAGCCCTTAATCTCTTATCGGTCACTTCTTCCAAATTGTCTTTTAAAAGAGTTTCATATTCATCGATCGATAAGCCATCTTTCTTAAGAAATCTTAAAGAGCCAAGATCCATCTCTACTGGCAGAATGGCTTCTTGCCCATATACTAGCTCATATGGACTAACTTTGGTAGCACCGTGCTTTGCAACTCTATAAGCCCACAATACCTCAGAAAGCACTTCGTGCCACCTTTTAGGAAACTCTTCAATTTTCTTCTTAATGAGTTTAATCACAGTTTTATTACTAGACTCGGCCTGACCATTGGTGTGGGATTGGAATGGTGACTAGAGGGGGTGAATAGGTGCCTCGACACTTTCTTTCAAATGTGATGGCCTGTTCAGATCACCCAACGCACCTCAAATGTTGAACAAATCAATTTTGAACAGAGTAGTACAATAATTGTGCAAAACTTGATTCAAAATTACAGTTCAGAGCAAATCAGAGTTTGAACAGTCGATCTGTATTGTCGGTATTTGGAACTCCAAACTACAGCTGCTATTTTGGCAAATGAACAGTTGACAGGAAGGTGTCGATCAATGAAACTTCGATAGGTTTCAGAGAATCAGAAAAACACTTAGAAATTCAAATCAAGTTTCAAATTTCAGATTTACTTCAAAACTGTTCAGATTCCTAAAACAAGTTAATTAATTCAAAGAGATCTCAATTTAAATTGCAACTTCTGAAAATTCTGGATGATGAACAATAGATACTCAAAATTCAGAAACTAGATTTCAGCTTTAAACTAGAACTCAATTTAGAATTGCTGAATCTGAACTGAATCAATTAAATTCAAAACTGAAAACAGAATTCAATTCTATAACTGAACTCAAACTAGAATTGCATACCAAAGAATTTTAATTCAATTCAGAGTTCATATTTCATTTAGTTCAGATGTGCAAGTTTTAATTTCATATCAAAGTTCAATTCTGAATTTAGTTTATAGAACATAACACTTCTGAAAATAACTTGATGAAGCACAATGATTACAAAGTGGTTAATACCCACGACAGTTTGAAAACAAACTTCAGAACACTGAGTTGAAAAATAGATTTCAGACAATTTTTCAGATTTAGACTCAAATAGCTGGATGCTTCTATTCAGAAATAAAATTTCAGAACCGTACTGTTTCAGAACAATTTATTTTTCTGAATTCAGATGAATTAGTACAGTCACTTGCTACAGAACCAATACAGTAACTAGAGATCAAAACTGAACCAAAACTAAATTCAAATCAGAATATTCAGAGCTCACACTCAAATGAAATCAGATCTGATAACAGATTACAGTTTCAGAATTAACTTCAAAACAGAATTGCAAATTAATTCAATTTGTTCTCAACTGAAAATACAAGATCTGAAAATATCTAGACTATGAACATGGCTCAATTACTTTCAATTCAGAACTGAGATTGAAAATACCTTTCAATAGATGAGTCTGATTTGAGGACAGATTTCAATTTCAAAACAGTTCAGAATACTTCAGAAGTTCCTGAACTTCTCAGTACAATAAACAGTACCTCAGGATCTGTTCAACATACACTTATAAAATGAACCTATGCAAAAATGCCATGCAGCAATCAGACATGAACAATCCCAGCATTTTTAGCACAGCAAGCAGCATGACAAAACTGCTTACCAAATTGTGTCAGATTGGCTACAAGAGTTGTATAAAACCAGAGCACCAGTACTTAACTAATGTGTAAAACACCACATTGAACTCAGCTAGCAACATGGATTAATCCAAGAAACAGCAACTTGATTCAGGGGCAAAAAGTACTTTTCAGTGAACCAAGACAAATTTCAGACTGCACTGACTTTACTCAAAAACTGAAGACTAGGTGCAAATGAATAGAAAATCTGATGGAAACTTTATAAGAAATCTGAAGTTTCTGATTCAACTCAATCAAAGAGCAGAAAAATTCCTGCATCATATGATGAACAGCAGTAGAGACATTTTGTCAAACACAACCAGGGTGTTCAGTTCTAATAGAGAAAATGGAACATTCAAAACATCCACGACAAAAGTTGTATAGACTTCAACAACAAGTTCTGCACAGAAATCACCAGAAAATAGCTCTCAAAACTGAATTCACTGCTGAAAATATACATGCGCCCAGACTGTTCTGTTCATCGCAGATTTCCTGTAGATTTTTTTCAAATTGTGAATAGTATCGCAGGTTGATCCATCCAGCAGAAAAATTCAGAATGAATTTGATAAAAAGCTATATGGTTCAGACAAAAACAACAACAACCTGCACATGGATATGGTCCTCTATTTATAGGTCATCCATGGGGGGTATTTTCTAAAAAGAACCCTCTAGAATTAAAATATTACACAAAGGTTCTATTCCTTTTAATATATTTTTAGAATTAAGAAATTATGAAAAATATACCAAAGGAGTACACTTGCTCTAGACACTTACTAAAACTAAACCTAGTTTATTACACAAAGACTCAACACTAAAAAGGACTCAAAACTATTGAAATTAACAAAACTAGATTTGTGACGGTTTTCAGCAAAAACCGACAAAGCCTCTCAACTCTTCGACTCGTGACACCGCTTTGCGACTCTGAGCGCCATAAGGACACTTCCGCTCTCGATCCCCTCGAGCCGCCTGAACGCTTTCCCTGGCCTCCCTCTCACAGACCCGGTCATCATGCCGTCGCTTTCATCTGTTCGTCCAAGTCTTGCTCGGTCTCTTCGTGCACTCTTGAGATCTTCTCCAACTTTGCCCGGCCTCCCTGATCCTCCGGCATTGAGCTCCCCGCTTGACCCTTGATCACTCACCGTCGACAGTTGGTCAGCATCTCCACCCTGCACATCGAAGACAAGCCAAAACAAGAACGCGACGCACCATCGAAACCCTCGGCACATAATCCTCCATTTTACATCCAACCCCTCGATGCACTCAAACCAACACTCCATCGCTCGATCTCTCAAATGCTCATCCTTGTCAATCACTCATCATCCAGATAGAAACCACCCTTGGTTTCACAATTGGCCTAAGCATAGTATGGTGAAGAATTTATCAACTTGATACCATAAAATTCGACAAAGTCTCTCACTTCTTTAGCAACAAATGAAGTACCTTGATCCGTAGTGAGAGTTTGGGGAATACTGAATCTATGGATATTGTGCTTCAAGATAAAATTAGTTACCTCGTTGTGAGTCATATTCTTGAGAGGCACGACTTCGGTTCATTTGGTGAAGTAGTATGTCGCCATTAGCATGAACCGATGCCCTTTTAAAGAGGGAGGATGAATTTGGCCGATAAAGTATAAACCCCAACCTTTGACATGCTTCACACCCTCTATAGTATTTAAAACAATGCTCAATCATAGTCGGCTAGTAAAAACCCGCTCTTTTGAGCATCCAACTCATTTTCTGGGCCGACTGATGAGTGCCACAAAGCCCCTCATGGACTTCTCCTATAGCTACTTTGGATTGATCTACATCTAAGCACCTTAAGAGTACTCCATCAATAGTTCAGCAGTATAATACATCATCTAGCAATACAAATTTAAACGTTTGTCACCAAACTTTTCGAGCAACTCTTTGATTGGGATATCTTAAATACTAGATGATTGGAACTCTCCAATCATCCCTTATGGTTATCCGGAGGGTTTGCTAACTTCTTTCATAAAATAACGGCTAAATTACTAACTTAGGAGTGCCCCTCGGGCCTCTCTTGCTTCTGCCAAAGGCTGACCGAATCGGTCGTGCTGAGCCGATCAGACCGAAACCTTCCACCGGAGGGGTCTGGCATGTGAAGACTTCTGTTGCCCAGAAAGCTTCAGCGCAAGGGCTCCGACGTGCAGGACGCTTCGGTGGATGAAGAGCCCTAGCATAAGGGCTCTGGCACGCAACACCCTTTGGTGGTCGGAGGGATCCGACCCGGGGGGTCCGACAGACCTCGCGCCTGCTTGAAGTTTCTAGCTTCAGTAGTGAGACCAAGCATTGGCTTTTCCTGTACATAAATTTTTCCTCTCCTGACCTGATAGCTAGATGCTTGCTGGGCCAAATCATTTACAATTGAGTTGACCTCTCTTGACACGTGAGAAATTTTGAAGTCATCGAAAGTAGAAATTGTGTCTAAACATTTATCCAAGTAACTATTTAGCAAGCTATTAAAACATTGGGCACTTCTAGCTACTTGTTGCACTACTAACAGAGAATCCCCATGTGCATGAACATGTTTAGCACCTATGGATTCTAGCAATTCAAGTCCTAACAATAAAGCTTCATATTCAGTTTGGTTATTAGAAGGAAATTCTAAACGAGTCGAGGTTTCAAAGCGCATGCCACTAGGTGATATGAGCACTACCCCGACACCTTGGCCATTCTTACAAGATGAAACATCAAAATAAAGTTTACATTGTACCACTTCAACTAGAGCAATATCATTACCCCAATCAACATCTACGTGGTGATCAACTATAAAATTAACAACAATTTGGCCTTTCATAACTCTTAGTGGTTCATAAGCCAAATCGTATTCAATCAAAGTGTAATCCCACTTTCGAATTCTTCCACTTAGAATTGGCTTTTGCAACATGTATTTTATGACATCAGTTTGGCAAGTGACAATACATGTGCTAGAGAGAAGATAGTGATGTAATTTGGTACATGCGTAATAAAGCGATAAGCACAAATGCTCCAAAAACACGTACCTTGTTTTGGCGTCTAGTAGGCGGCGACTCAAGAATGTGATGATGTACTCTTTTCCTTCAACCTCTTGAGTTAGCATGACTCCTATCGCGCTATCTTCCACAGCAATGTACAGCCGAAACAGAATTCTAGCTTTTGGTCCTCTTACCATAGGTGGTGATGAAAAGTACTCTTTAATTTTCTCGAAAGCACTTTGCTGACTTCCCCCCAAGTAAACTCGGCATCATTCTTTAGCCAGAGTATAGGGACAAAAGCATCAATTTTTCCAGACAAGTTAGATATAAAGCGACACAAATAATTCATCTTGCCCAGCAACTTTTGCACATCTCCTTTGCATGTAGGCGTTTTAAAGTTTGTAATCTTTTCAAGCCTTTTAGGGTCAATTTTGATACCTCCTTCATGATTCATAAACCCTAAGAACTTGCCTGCTGACACGCCGAAAGCACATTTGAGCGGGTTCATTTTTAAGCCATATTGGTGCATTCTATCGAAAGCAACTCTCAAATTGGCTAGGTGGTTTCTCATTGCGTCCAATTTGACTACCACATCATCTATGTATAATTCTAGCATAACTCCTAGCAAGTCATGAAAGATTAAGTTCATAGCATGTTGATATGTAGCGTCAGCATTCTTTAAACCAAAAGTCATAACTACCCACTCAAACAGGCTGACAAAACCTGGGCATCGAAAGACTATCTTGTAGACGTCCTCTTCGTCCATAAAAATTTGGTTGTAACCAGCGTTGCCATCAAGAAAACTTAGTACCTTGTGTCTTGAAGCATCGTTGATCAACATGTCGGCTATCGGCATGGGATACTCATCCTTCGGAGTGGCTTTGTTCAGATCCCTGAAATCAATATAAACTCGTATTTCGCCACTCCCCTTCTTCTCTATACGCACAATGTTAGCGACCCATTCAGCATACATACATGGCCTAATAAACTCTTCTTTGAGTAATCACTCTATCTCCGCTTTAACTTGGTCATAGACGGCCGAATTAAAGTGACGAGGGAGCTGTTTATAAGGCCTAAACCTAGGCTTAATAGGTAGCCAATGCTCCATTAGCTTGTGACTTAATCTGGGCATCTCACTGTACTCCCATGCGAAACAATCAACGTACGACCGAAGCAACTTTATTACTTCAGCCTTCTCATCAACCTGTAAATTTTGGTTTACAAAAGTCAGCCTTGGGATGCTACCATCACCTATATCGACTTCTTCTAAGGGATCGGCCAACACAAAACCTTGTCCTAACTTTTGTACTTCGCTAATTGTTAGGGGAAAATGCTTCACTTTCAGGACTTAGAGATTAATAGTTCAAAAAGACTTACTAAGCTTCGGAGCTGATGGGCTCCTACTCGAAGGTGGAGGCGTTAAGCCGAAGGGTGCCTCGATCTGAAGTCCGAAGGAGCCCTCCGCAAGATATGAGGCTCCGAAGCAGAGCGACAGGATTGATAAGACGTTTGGCTTATCCACTTGCCTCAGATAGATTTTACCATTTTATCCCTGCTCAGGGTACCGAATAGTTTCCACTATGTCGGTTGTAATCAAGGGGTAAATACGTCTTTTCCTTAGACATTTTTGCCTATAAATACCCCCCTCCTTACCCTGTAACGAGGATCGAATACTCAGCTATTCTAATACACATACTTGGTCTACTTAAGCTATTATCCATTCGGAGGCTTAAGGTAGTTCTTAAACACGAACTCACTGTTTGTTTGTTCTTGATCTCAGAGAACCTGTAGCGTAATCTTTTACACCAACAGTTGGCGTCGTCCGTGGGGAACCAAGTTCTAGAAGCTTGTTCTCTACCGCTGGCTGCACTTCAAAGAGCACTTATGGAGGGAGCCTCGGAGTCCCAAGATTCCACGCACCCTTCGGTAAGGGGCTTCTTAGTGAGGTTCGAAGGCCTTCCCTCGCCTTCCCAGACAAATCAAAGTCCTCGGTCTTCAGACCTCTCCGTTACTAGCTATGCCTCCGAAGCAAAGCCAAACCTCGGGTCCTCTCCGAAGGTCCCCTCGGACCAACGGAGCCGGACCCTCAGCTGTTCCAACGATTCCCGAGGGTGCCCCTGGGCGTCGAGTGCCCAAGGGCCCTCGAGCTCCTCCTATGGTGCTCCAAACTGATTATGTTAGTTCCCAAGACCCGGAGCTACCCTCCGATGAAGACGAAGACCTTCCTAGAACCGAAGCTACTCAGTTAGCAAGGCTTCAGGAGGAAGTGGCTAGATGGAGGCAAGAGGCCGCTGATCGCCTCCGCTCCCAAGCCTCCACAGAGACTCCAGAAGGCCCCCAAGACGGTGGTGCTCACAATCTTCCCGAAACTATTCAAGTCCTGGAGTAGGCTGAGAACACATCTTTTGATGATGAGTCTCTGCTACATTTGGACTTGCAAAGAGTGCCCTTCGATCCCAAGTTCAAGGCCTCGAAGTTGCACAAGTACTCCGGCGGGTCAGACCCCAGAGAGTTTGCTCGTTCATACGCCCTAGTGATAGAAGCAAGCGGAGGGGTGCGCAACACTATGGCAAAGTGTTTCCCCCTCACTCTCGAAGGTGTGGCGCTCCGATGGTTCTGGTCCTTGAAGCCAGGATTGATCAGATCTTGGGAGCAGTTGAAGAGGAAGTTTGTAAGAAACTTCCAGGGTACCTTTGTGGCTCCGATGTCGATAGGGAGCTTGTTCTAGGTGAAGCAGCGAGCGGGAGAAACACTTCGGGAGTACTTCACGCGCTTCGCCCACACCAAGTCAAAGATTAAGGGCCTGTCTACCTCTTCGGTAGTCGAAGCCGCCCGTGAAGGGGTGTTAAACCCCGACCTCCTCAGCAAGCTCCATCGGAAGCCTGTGACGTCTATGGCACAACTGATGGCATACTTCGAACAGTATGCCAAGGCGGAGGAAGGCTGCCTTCGGCGAGCCATAGCACCCGCACCTACCCTCCGAGAAGTAAAGATGGAGCCCGAAGCCTTAGCTCCTCTGCAACCCCCTCAAGACAATCGCTTCAACGAGCACAGGCGAGGGAAGAAACATTTCTGTTTGGAGGTGCTAAGCATCGCACCCTCCGTTCTGAAGGCACCTGCTAGTTATCAGTAGGTGCAAGGCTTCAAGGCTAGAGCACCGAAGCCTCAAGAAAGAGTACCTGGTAGGCGCTAGAGTTTTTTCTGCTGCGTGCATGGTGACAATAGAAGCCATGACACGAAGGATTGCAAGGCAGTGTTGGCCCTTCGGGGCGACTACCTAGGGCGAAGTACCGGGTGGGGTACTTCAGATCGAGCCCCACCAATGGCACGGTAGGAGCCTGTGCAAATCGTGGCCCGAGCTAGTGTCCCCGAAGCCCCCATGCGACTTCTGGTGGCCAATATTATGCCACCACCGAAGCAGGAAGACCCACAAGACCACGACAAGCGAGTGGTCCTGCCCATCTCTAGAGGGGACCCTCGGAAGCATGTCCAAGAGGCAGCGACGTAAATACGTCTGCGAAGTAGGGCACATTAGGACTTCGAGCTCCGCGGAAAGAATGCCAGAATGGTCCCATGTGCCCATCTCTTTTACTACCAGTGATGCCGTGGGGGTAAAGTTCCCCCATGCTGACCCCTTGGTCATTTCAGCAGACATAGCAGGGGTGGAAGTCCGAAGGATCCTGGTGGACGGTGGGAGCTCTGCAGACATACTTTTTGTCCAGGCCTTCGATCAAATGTTCATACCTCGGAAACATCTACTTACAGCGGCCCGACCACTTCAATGTTTCTCAGGACCTCCTCTCGATGCCCTCAGCCAGATAGGCCTCGAGGTTGCTTTCGGAGGGGGTCCTTTGGCCAGGGTAGAAGAGGTGATCTTCGACATTGTCGACGCCCCCTATGCTTACAATGCAATCTTCGGGCGAGGGATGCTGAATCAATTCAGGGCTATAGCGCATCAGAACTATCTCTGTCTTAAAATGCCCACGCAAGGTGGAGTTCTTACTGTTTCAGGAGACCAAGCTATAGCCCGGAGAATGGAGTATGGGCACGGCTAGCCGTTGGACCCCTGGCAAGTGCACAGCGTGATGGAGCGCACAGAAGAGGTTCCGGAGGCTTCGAACTCTTCGAAGGGGCTCTCCCTTAAGCCAAGCCCGGAAGGTGATGTCGAGACGAAGATAATTTCAAAGGATGGCAAAGAATACCCAATATAGTTCAGCAAGGGGCTATCCCCAGAGATAGCTGCCTCGTTAGAAGAAGTCGTCAAGAAAAATCTGGATGTCTTTGCCTGGACTGACGAAGACATCACCGGGGTTGATCGGAGTATCATCGAGCACAGCCTGCTCGTCAACCCGAAGGCTAGGCCAGTGCGCTAGGGGCTCCGCAAGCTATCTGCAGAAAGGGCAAGCCTCGCCAAGACCGAAGTAGAAAAATTATTAAGGGCTGGCATCATCAATGAGGTAGCCCATACCGAGTGGCTGGCGAACCCTGTTTTTTTAAGGAAGAAGGACTCGAACAAGTGGCGCATGTCTATTGACTTTACTTCATTAAATAAAGCATGCCCGGCTCTGAATTGCTAAGCTTCCTCGATGCTTACTCCGGGTATCATCAAGTCTGGCTAAAGCGTGAAGACGAAGCCAAGACAAGTTTCATAACTCCTTCCGGGGTATTTTGTTATGTAAGAATGCCTTTTGGCTTGCGGAATGCCGGAGCCACTTTTTCACGTTTAATAGCTAAGGCTCTAGGTCACCAAATAGGCCGAAATGTCGAAGCCTATATGGATGACATTGTAATAAAAAGTGCTCAAAAGCACCAGCATAGCCTAGACCTAGCTGAAACGTTTGAGAGCCTCCGAGCATGTGGAGTATGCCTCAACCCTGAAAAATGTATATTCAGAGCGCAAGCAGAAAAACTGCTAGGGTACTTAGTTTCGAGCAGATAAGTGCACTGCAAAGAATGGCTCCACCAAGGAATTTGAAGCAAGTCTAGAAGCTAGCAGGAAGGCTTGCAACTCTTAGTAGATTCCTGGCTAGGTCAGCAGAGCGAAGCCTCCCAATTTTCAAAGCCCTAAATGGGTCCGAATGCTTCAATTGGACATCGGAGTGCCAGAAGAGCTTCGATGATATAAAAGCATACCTCGAAAGCCTGTCAACACTTACTGTGCCCCTCCCGGAGGAAACACTCCTCCTTTATCTCGAAGCAACAGGCTCCGCAGTAAGTGCAGTACTGATCATGGAAGTTGATCTTAAGGGAAAGCTGGTGCAGAACCCAGTTTATTTTGTTTCAGAAGCTTTGTTCGGAGCTAAGATTAGATACTCCGAGCTTGAGAAATTTTCTTATGCCCTGGTAATGGCCTCGTGGAAGCTAAGGCATTACTTTCTAGCACATAACCTAATCGTTCCTACCTCGTACCCTCTTGGTGATATGCTCCGAAGCATAGATTCTACGGGTAGGATCGGAAAATGGGCTGTCGAGCTAGCCCCCTTCGGAATCTCCTTCACGACAAGAAAAACTATAAAATCCCAAATCATAGCCGACTTCATAGCAGAGTGGACGCCATCTGCAGTTTGGGCTTCGGAGGAGCCCTCTGAAGGTTTATGGACAATATTTTCTGACGGAGCTTATCAGGCATCTGGTGCCGAAGCTGGAGCGGTCATCATATCACCGTCAGGGCAAAAGGCCATGTATTCTGCGAGGCTCAACTTTAAGACCACCAATAATATTGCAGAATACGAAGGGGTCCTGCTAGGCCTCCAAAAGGCAAAGGCACTTGGAGCAGCAAGGATAATAATTAAAACAGATTCCTAAGTCATCGCATGGCATGTCGATAAAAGCTTCCAAGCAAAGAACCCGCATCTAGCGAAGTACCTTGAAGAAATCCGCAAGACTGAAGCAACATTCAAAGGATTTTTTGTTCGAAGTATCCGTCGAGCAGATAATCAACTCATAGATATTCTAGCAAAAGCTGCAGCCGGAGCATTGGACCTCCCGAAGGGTGCTTTCTACGAAGAACTAGTCAAGCCTGCAGTCAATCAATTGCCCTCCGCATAAGTACTTTGCATTCCAGCTACATATTGGTGGGCTCTGATAATGAATATCTTGCAAGGTGGCATAGATTCTTCAGAAGGTCCAGATGCCCGAAGATTGCAAGCAAGGGCTTGAAATTACAAGCTTGTCAATGGAATATTATAGAAAGCCGGAGTGTGTTCCCCCCTACTCCGATGCATCTCACAACCCGAAGGCTAAGACATACTTCGGGATATTCATGAAGGTTTGTGTGGAAGCCACTTGGCCCTTCGTGCTCTAGCAGGCAAGACACTTCGGCAGGGCTCTACTGGCCGACAATTGTAAGAGATGCGGAGGAGTTGGTTTGAACCTGCCAAGGATGTCAATGGGTGGGAAGACGAAGCCACTGTCCGCTAGTTCCACTTCAAGTTATTGCACTGGTATGGCCAATGGCTCGGTGGAGAATGGACCTCATAGGCCCTTTTCCAATGGCAAAAAGAAGCTTGAAGTTTGCGGTGGTAGCAATCGAATATTTTTCAAAGTGGGTCGAAGCAGAACCATTGACTGCTATCACTTCAAGGAATGTGCAAAAAAATTTCTAGCAAAATATTATATGTAGGTTCGGAGTGCCAAGGGAGCTAACCGTGGATAATGGAACCCAGTTCAAAGCTGACACATTCAAAGAATTTTGTGAAGAACTGGGCAGTAAGTTGTTATTCGCTGCAGTGCGCCATCCACAGTCCAACGGAGCTGTCGAGCGAGCCAACGGGAACATCCTGTTGGACCGAAAATGGCGACCAGAGGGGGGGTGAATGGGAGCTTTTAAAATTTCAGACTAGAACTAGCCTTCTGTTTTAATTCTGTCTTCTGCGAAACAGGCTTCGAACACAACCTTCGAAGTTCTGGTTCGGAGTTATTTCACAGCTCCGAACACAGGCTTCGCAAGGGGCAAAAGTTCGAAGCCAAGAAGACTTCGCTCCACACACAACCCCGGAAAATCAACTCTGCTAAGTCAATGCAGGCTCCGCACACAAGGTGCTTTGAGCAGGCTTCGCACTTCACCCTTTGCAAGAGTGGACTACCCTCTGAGGACTTCGACCAAAATACTTAGCGACAGCACTGGTGCTGGGCTTCGCACTACAAAGGTCGAAACGCACACTTAAAACAGACTTCGCTAAGAGAAGAAAAATGGGCTTCGCACAGTGCTTCGCTAGTAAACAACGAGGTCTAGCCTCCAATTATACAGAGCGAACGCACTAAAAAGCACCCTTCGCTAAAACACAGGCTTCGCTCAACCTGGCTTCGCACACTCAACTCAAAAGATGTGACGCACAAACAAGCGAAGTGTGTAGCGAGGTATGCAAACAAGTTCAAGCATAAAATGAACGCAGAAGCAGGGCTTCGCTGCTTGAACAGGGAACACAATAAATGAACTCAGGATGAATACAAACAGTGTGGTGGCTAGCACACGAGTTCTACAATGAATGCTCAAAGTGTTAAATGTGACCTACCAGCCTCCACTATTTATAGCCACTATTCATCCATGTGAATTGACTACTTTACCCCTAGGGTTTACATTGGTTTTGTCTCAACAGAACTGAGGGGTACAAAAGGTAGTCAACTTTATTTTGGAGGCTTCTCTGTCAGCTTTGCAGAGGCGACAGCGCCAGCTTTTTGCAGAGCAGACACTGTCAGCCTTTACAACCTTTGACCTTTCTGAAGCCCCTCTTCGCACGCGAGGGGTGCGGTAGCTTCGGTGAGAAGCCTTGAGCCTGATGCCCTTCGCTTCACCGAAGTCAGCCTCCGATACAGTGACGGTTTTGAGCCGAAGCCGTCAAAGCACTTGAGCCTTCGCACCAACACCTTCGGAGTGGACCACCACGGCTTCGCAGCTTCGCCCAGCTCGAACTCCGTCAGTCCGTGTACCGAAGCCATGCAGGCCAAAGTACCTCAAGACAACCTCACTCCGAACCCCCACCTTCGGAGTACCACCCTTCGAAGTCCCTCCTTCGTCCAACGCCTCCGCATGAAGCATTCCATGAGCACTCCGTCGTAGTGCCTCTCCCCGAGCACACTCCTCGACGAGCCTCACCCGGACCATGCCTTCGATGCACCTCGACTTCTGAGACCTTCGTCGAGTATCTTCGAGTGTCTCCCTCCGGAGCACACTTCGAACACCTTACCTCCGCTGAGGACTTGAGCCACCATACTCCGAAGTCACTCCTTTCGGAGTACCCTTCGAAGTGACTCGCCTCCGAGGACTTCGTCTCGGAGTACCTTCACCCGGAGCCATGCTCCACACTTACTGCCCTCTCCTGGTGCACCTCGACCCCTTCGCAGCCTTCGTGACGGAGCTCCCCGCTTGTCGCGCCCCGATTTAATAAATCAGGACTTTATTGAAATTCCATAGAAAATCAATAAAACAAGACGTTCATCATGCGACCACGTACAATACGGACAATCATTCACGGTTCGTAGACCGCATTAATACAAAAGTGAATAAAGATGAAGAGAAACTAATAAAACAAGGGTCCTAGATGAACGCCTCCTTCCAGTCTCGCCTTGACTGGGTCGCTACTCCAGACCTTCATCCTCCTCGTAGTAGACAGGCTCTGATGTTGTAAGTCAACGGGGTGAGTACATATGTACTCAGCAAGCCACCGAATGCAAATATAATGCAAGGTAATAACAAGGGAGATAGTGGCTAATTTAGCGGAAGCGGCATATTGTAAAGCTTTAAATGAGAGCATTTATTAGTACGGAAAAGTAAACATGTGCATGTGTATCATCATCTTCTAACTCGAGGGGTACAGTCAGCCCCACCTCGCTCAACAGTCCTTACGTGCCATGAATAACTTGAACATTCAAACAATTGTAAACTAACTGCGAGTAGTCACACAACCCGCCCTTGACCGTGGGCTCGGCTTTTCGAAAAGATTAAATTACTCTGATCAGAGATGTACCACTGTACCCACAAGGCACGCACTCATCACCTACACCGAAGTGTAACGAGATGACCCATCACACGGGAACTCGTGCCAAAACCTTCCATATAGTCCTCCCCGACTCAATAGCACCCTCTTATGGGTTTCATATGGTGTCCCGACGCATCGGAGCCCCACCATACCCCCCCTTGAGCCTCGTCGGTACAAGTCGCCCGCAGGCTAGCCCCTTGCCCCCTCCTCTATGGTGCATCAAGCCGGAGTATTCCATACTTCCAGTTAGGACTTACCCATTAGACTTGTGGTTGGTACGGAAGTGCTTTGCAACAGATCCCGCAGACCGGTCCTTATAGTGCCCCGGGTGCGACAAACCAGTGCCCGAGCTTGCACCCGGAACCCACCATACTTATAACCTAGCCAACTCCAACAGAGTCCAGAGACGAGAATAACAGGGAAATTCATATACAGAATCCAGCTATCTACGACTCGTTCTTTTTAACCTATAGCAGTTGTGCCGGTACATTGGGCACTAGCTAATATTCTTGTAGTAGAGTGACAAGGAGTTAAGGCTCAATAAGCATGGCTTGGGTTTGCACACAAGGACAGGGATCTAATAAATATAAGTGTAAGGTTTGAATATTTGACTAATGCAATATTAACCTATGGGTTATAGCGATAAGTTATTAAAACATGGGCTCAATATGATCAACTGTTTCCACAGAGATGGTCGATGACTTGCCTGGCTCAGCAAATGGGGATGGAGGAACCTCGGGGTAGAACTCCTGCTCCTCGACGAACTCGTAGTCTTCTCGATACGGAAAATAAACAATACATTCAATAAACAGATAAAAATTCACCAAATATTAAACATACACATTTGTAGGTTTTATTATGTGAAGTAATATTTTTAATATTTCAAGGTTTTGTTCAAAACAGTAAAGTTTAATATTTTAGAATTTTCCCAATTTATTTTCTGTATTTTTAATTTTAACCCTAAGGGATTTTTATTCATTTATTTATTAATAATACTTTGAGTAACATAAGCATACTGTTTTTATGGCATTAATGTGTAGAGAATAATATTCTGATTCTAACAAAATTTGAATGGTGAAATTTGGAGTTAAAATGAGCAAGATATGAATTTTTGAAGTTTAAACAATTTTCTGGAATTTTATTTAAACTAAAAACAGTCTCTGGTCCACGGTGAACCAGGCTCACCGTGAACCCGTGACTATGCGCGTGGACCGGCCGATCCAGAGCCGTCGGATCTGGATCTGGCGGTCGGACGCGAGGCGGGAGGCGCAAGTGAAAATGGACGGCTGAGATTATATCGCAGCGAAAGGGTACGCGTGGACGCCTGAGATCGTTCGGGGGGGTTTAAGTGGCGATCGACGGCCGAGAGGCCTCGATACCCCTTTGACCAGATCCGAGGGCCTAGATTAAATCCCGGAGGGATTCAATCGTAGCCCTCCGATCACGATCGGTCGGCTGCGACGCGATCCGGCACGGCACGGTGTAAGGGGCGCGTACCCCTCTTCGTCTCCGGCGACGGCGGGCTCGGGTGCGGCCGCGGCGGCGACGGCGAGGGCCTAGGGACCTAACTCGGGCCAAAAATGGAACGCGGGGAGTAAGGGGGTCAAGATGGTACCTCCGGCGGCGACGATGGGGGCCTGGTGGTGACCGGCGGCGAGCGTAGACGACGGGGAGGTCTCGGGTGCTTGACGGCGACGGCGATCCGACGACGTCCACGGCCAACGGAGTGGATGCCGAGGTAGGGAGGGCTCTGGCGATCACGATGGTGGCGGCGGCTAGGGCGGGGGAGGCCGGGGTCGTCGGTGAGGGCTCGCCGGAGTTGGAGCAGAGGAGGTGCTCGCAAAAATAGCCAAGGCGCTCTGGAGGGCTAAGGCTCGGGCTACAGCGGTGTGGGCAGAGGGCGGCGACCAGTGGGGTATAAATAGGGTCATCGGCGGCGATTAAACGGAAGGAAACCGAGGGTTTCCTTCCCTCTCCGGCGAGGTTGCCATTCTCCTCGGGTAGGCTTCCATATGCACGAAAACGCGTTGATCTTTGATGGAATGAGGTCGGGGCGGTCGGGGAAGGTGATCCGAGAAGAATCCAGGCGAAAACGGGCGGATTTGGGCGGCCGGCGGCAAGGGATCCGAAGGAGATCGCCGGGGAAGGAAAGGGGATCCCCTTCCCGGGAGGAAGACGATCCTGACAGGTGGGCTCCACCTGTCAGTGATCGATCAAAAAGGAAGGGGGGCCGACAGATGGGTCCGGGAGGTCAGTGGCGAGGCGGGGGCTGACCGGTGGGGCCAGGCGGGTGCGGGCGGGAGAGGGAGGCGGGAAAAAGCGCCGACAAGCGGGGCCCGCTTGTCAGAGAGGGAGCAGAGGTGGGCTGGGCCTAAAAGGCTGCTGGAGGGAGTTTCAGGGTTTCGGCCCGTTAAGCTTTTTAATTCTTTTCTGATTTAAAATAATTCCAGTAATTCATTATTTGATTAAGGGTTGAATCACTGTTGATAAAAATTTGTAAAAATTCCTAAAATTATAACTTGGCCTCTAGTTCATCTCATAAAATTTTCAAGTCCAGATTTTGAGTATTTCCCCCTGTTTGGCTTTATTTGGGTTCTTTTGTGATTTTCCTTTAATAATAAATCCAGAAATAATTATAAATAATGTTTTCTTTTTATTTTATTCCTTTTAATTTTTGGGGTGTTACAATCCTATCCCCCTTACAGAGAATCTCGTCCTCGAGATTCGGATCAATCCTCGAATAGCTCAGGATGCTGTGCCTTGAGTTCATCTTCTTTTTCCCAGGTGGCTTCCTCTACTGGATGATTGCTCCACTGCACCTTGCAGAAGCGGATGACTCGACTCCTGGTGGTTCTTTCTTTGACTTCCAATATCTTGACTGGTTTCTCCACATAAGTCAGATCCTCTTGGACATCCAACTGCTGAAGATCCACTTGCTCCGTGGGGACGCGGAGACACTTCTTGAGTTGAGATACATGAAATACGTCATGCACTCCAGCCAATGAAGGTGGTAATTCCAACTGATATGCGACTTCGCCTTGGCGTCGAATAACGGGAAATGGTCCAACATATCGAGGGGCCAACTTTCCTCTCATGTTAAACCGTTGAGTCCCACGAAGAGGTGTAACCCGAAGGTATACATGGTCTCCTTCTTCAAAGGCTAGATCTCGACGACGATTGTCGGCGTAGCTCTTCTGTCGCGATTGGGCTGTCTTGAGTCTGTCTCTGATGATCCGTACTTTCTCTTCAGCTTCACGGAGAATGTCGGTTCCGAACACTTGGGATTCACCAGTTTGGTCCCAAAGGAGAGGCGTTCTGCACTTACGTCCATATAGGGCTTCAAAAGGAGACATCTGAAGACTGGCTTGGTAGCTATTGTTGTATGAAAATTCTGCATATGGCAAGCTTTTGTCCCATGTGGCTCCAAATCCAAAACACATGCTCGAAGCATATCCTCTAGTATCTGATTTACCCTTTCTGTTTGTCCATCTGTCTGAGGATGGTAGGCGGTACTGAAATTTAATCTCGTGCCCATCTCCTCTTGGAGGTTCTTCCAAAAGCGAGAGGTGAACTGACTCCCTCGGTCAGACACTATCTTCTTGGGTACTCCATGAAGACATACTATTCAGGCCATATATAGCTCTGCTAGCTTAGGGCCACTGAAGGTCGTCTTGACGGCTATGAAATGAGCTACTTTTGTAAGCCGATCAATGATCACCCATATAGAATCATACCCCAGTTGGGTCTTTGGTAATCCGGTGATAAAATCCATACCGATCTCTTCCCACTTCCATTCCGGTACTTTAAGTGGCTGTAACAATCCTGCAGGTCTCTGATGTTCAGCTTTTACTCTTCTGCAGGTGTCACATTCGGCGACGAACTGGGCAATCTCTCTTTTCATGCTAACCCACCAATAGCGTTCCTTCAGATCCTGGTACATCTTGGTACTGCCGGGGTGAATGGAGTACAATGTCTCATGGGCTTCTCTTAGGATAAGAGTCTTTATTTCAGGTTTATCCGGCACACATATCCGGGTTCCAAACCATATGGTGCCATTCTCGTCCTTCTGAAAATCCGGGGGCTTTTCCTTGTCTCATGTTCTTCTTAATGGCAGCTATATCCGGGTCCTCTGACTGAGCTTCACGAATCTGCTCAAACAATACAGGTTGGGTCTCCAAGGTGGCTAGATATGCTCTGGTGGTCAATCCAAGATTTAAGTTTTCCATCTCCTTACATAACAAGGGTGCGTGTTCTTGAATCATCATAGTCGTGCAATATCCCTTGCGACTTAAGGCATCAGCTACCACATTTGCTTTTCCTGGGTGGTAGTGAATACCCAAGTCATAGTCCTTGATCAATTCCAGCCATCGTCTTTGCCTCAAGTTCAGATCTGGCTGTGTGAAGATATACTTCAAGCTCTTGTGATCCGTAAAGATCTCACAGCGATTCCCAACCAAATAGTGCCTCCAAATCTTGAGGGCGTGCACTACGGCGGCTAATTCCAGGTCATGGGTCGGATAATTTAACTCATGAGGTCGCAACTGACGGGAGGCATAAGAGATAACTTTCCCATCTTGCATAAGAACACATCCCAATCCTTGGCGAGATGCGTCGCAATAGACATGGAAGTCTTTGCGGATATCCGGTAGGGTCAGTATAGGTGCAGATACCAAACGAGTCTTGAGGGTGCGGAAACTTTCCTCGCATTCAGGAGTCCATTCGAACTTCTCTCCTTTCTGCAACAACTTGGTCATTGGCTTGGCTATCTTCGAAAAATTCTCGATGAATCTTCGGTAATATCCGGCCAATCCCAGAAAACTTCGTATCTCAGATACGTTTGTGGGTGGCAGCCAATCCGTAACGGCTTCTACGGTGGCAGGGTCTACTGCGATTCCTTGCGCGGAGATGATGTGTCCAAGGAACTTTACTTCTGCCGTCCAGAACTTGCATTTGCTGTACTTGGCATACAATTGGTGTTCCCTTAGTTTTCCTAAGGTTAACCGGAGGTGAGTCTCGTGCTCCTTCTGGTCCTTGGAATAGATAAGGATGTCGTCTATGAAGACTACAATGAACTTGTCCAGATATTCCATGAATACCTTATTCATCATATTCATGAAGAATGCAGGGGCGTTGGTCAATCCAAAGGACATAACCGTACACTCATATAATCCATAGCGGGTCGTGAAAGCAGTCTTGGGTATGTCCTCCTCTCGGATTCTTAGCTGGTGGTAACCAGACCGCAGGTCGATCTTCGAGAATACCGTAGCTCCTTTGAGCTGATCGAAGAGATCATCGATCCGAGGCAATGGGTACTTATTCTTGATGGTTACTTCATTCAAAGCGCGGTAATCCACACACATACGCTTGGCCTTGTCTTCTTTCTTCTCGACGAAGATGACGGGAGCACCCCACGGTGATGTGCTTGGTCTGATATAACCTTTCCTTTCAAGATCCTCCAACTGCTGCTTCATCTCAGCTAATTCATTGGCGGCCATCCGGTATGGTCGCTTATAAATAGGAGTGGTTCCGGGCACCAAGTCAATCCTGAACTCGATATCCCTCTTAGGTGGCATCCCTGGTAGATCCTCTGGGAATACATCCGGGTATTCGCTGACTACTGGTATCTCCTCCAAGGTAATCTGATGTAGTCTTGTTCTTCCGGCCTTCATGCTGGTCATCTGGAATGTGACCATAATCCCTTCTTCATTAGTCACCGTTACTTTTCTCTGGGCACATTCTATCACACCTTGGTGTTTATTTAGCCAATCCATCCCTAGAATGAGGTCCAAACCTTGACATTCTATTAGAATGGGGTCGGCCCAAAATATCGTGCCTTGGATATCTACCCATATCCTTGGACTAAAGGAACAAGCGAGGGTTTGCTTTCCCGGGGTAGCTATTAGTACTGGCCTGGGTAGTTCACTTATGTCCAGTGCATTATTTTCCACGAAAGCAGTTGATATAAAGGAGTGGGTAGCTCCGGTGTCAAATAATACCACTGCATGCGATGAATGAACCATAAACTTACCCATGACAATCTCTGGTGCAGCCTGGGCTTCTTCGACGGAGACGTGGTTCACTTTGGCGCGGACGGCGGGGTTGGAGGTGACTCCTTGCGCTCTCTTGGGATGGGGGCACTGGTGAGAGTAGTGTCCCTCTTGGCGGCAGTTGAAGCATACCACAGGTTTGCCATGCCTGTCTCTCAAGACCTCCGGCTTCTTGGCCGGGGCGACTGGAGCGGTCGGTGCGACTGGAGCGGTGCGAGGTTGACTGGCTCCGGCGTTGGCAGCTGGTGGCGCCGGGCGATACACTGGCCGGGGGTGGTACTGTGGCGCTGGTGGAGGTGGAGCAAAGCGGGGTCTTTGGGCCATTCCTTGATTCTGCCTGAAGGCAATCATGCGCTTCTTCTTCAGGTCGACCTTATTTTGCTGGGTCTCCTGCATGATAGCCTTGTTCACCAACTTCTGGAAGTTGGCGAAGTCTCCAGAGATAAGCTGTAGAGACAGCTCATCCTTCAGTCCCCGGAGGAACTTAGCCTGCCTGGCCGCATCCGTACGAACCTCTTCAGGTGCGTACCTGGCCAATCTGTTGAACTCATGCAGATATTCAGTTACGGACCTGCTCCCCTGCTGCAGGTCCCTAAACTCCTGTTGCTTCTGAGCTACAATGCCGTCGGGGATGTGAGCGGCACGGAAAGCAGCTGAGAACTCTGCCCAAGTGTGGGCGTGGCCCTCGGGCAGAGTCTCGCGGTGGTTGTCCCACCACTCAGCGGCGGGACCATGTAGCTGGTGGGTGGCGAAGGCCACCCTCTCCTGCTCAGTGCAGGTCAGGAGATCGAGTTTCTTCTCGATCGCCCGCAACCAATCCCCAGCCTCCATGGGGTTGGTGGTGCTTGAGAAGGTCGGTGGGCGGACTCGGAGGAACTCCGAGAGCTGAGTTGCGGGAGCGGGAGCTGGTGTGGCGGGTCGGGGCAGCTCGGGCTGTTGATGGAGGCGAAAGAAGTGAGCCTGCTGCTCTTGCATTTGTTGCTGCTGCTGCTGCATCTGGTGCAGAAGGGCTGAGACCAACTGGTTTTGCGTGGCCATCATTTCAGCCAAGGTGGGGTGGTTGGCGACCGGGGCCTGCCTCTGCCCGGTGGCTCCCCATTGTGGCAAGTTGCCACTCTCCCCTCCGTTCTGAGGAGCGTCTGATCCCTGGGTGTTGGTCATCCTGGAATTTCCAATGTACACATATTTATTTTGGGTGAACTTCTTTATATTTATTTCAAAAGAATACCGTTCTTGCGGTTACACTTATTTATTTCCTCATTCATGCCTTATATTTTGACATGAATGTTGAATATAAGCAATCAAAATAAAAGGAAAAACAATCAATCGTAATACTACGTCTAAGGCAGCTCGGGGGACGGCTCGATCTCGGGCTCGTGGGAGACGGGTGGGGTCGAGGAACTGGACGGTCCGGCGGGTGGTGCACTGCGGGAGATCCTCTTGGGCCTCACTGTGGGAGTCTGAATGGGTTTCTTCCGGCGAGGCGGAAGAGGTGCGATCTCCTCTATGTCCTTCTTTAACTCTCTGAGCTGCTGACGAAGCTGGGTATGGACCATGGCGCCCTGGCGCAGAAGCTCGTTCTGACGTCTCAACTCCTCTACCTCAAGGGTCAACAGCGGGTTCTGCTCTAGCTGTCGACGGAGCTCGGCGTTCTCTCTGGTCAGGTTCTCCGAAGTGTGGCGGTAGAAGTCGATGGTGTCGTGCTGGCTGTCTGCGTCGAGGACGGCCTCTGTGTGGAGGTTATCCATGGCCTCCAAAAGTCTCATCGTGCGGGTGATGGCGGAGCTGCTCTGGGTGAGGGGGCTGATGTAGATGCTGCGGTGACTCCCGGGTGTGCGCATGGGCATGAAGCGGTAGACGGTGTCGCGGAGGTGGCAGTCGTAGACCAGGCGAAGCTCGGCGAGGGACTGGAGAGCGGCTCGCTGGCTGGCCACCACGAATGAAGGTCCTCCAACTCCATGGGTGTAGAAGGGTGGCTGCGTGGAAGAGGGGCGGATCACAACCGTGACCTCGCAGTAGCTCTCATTCGCATCGGGAAAAATCCCGTGGAACGCAGGCTCATGGGAAATCCCAAAAAGTCGACGAGCACGCGAAGCTCGCGGATGAATCCGGCCTCGTCACGAAGAGTCCCGCTCATGGTGTGAACCGGCATCTACAAAAGAGAGAAAATTTTGTGAAAATCTTAGAAGATGAGAGGATAAGTAATCTTTTGTAAAATATAGTGAATATATATAAGTCCTAAGGTCAGGTCTGTTTGGCTTCCTACAGTCAAGTCGGCTCTGATACCATCTTGTCGCGCCCCGATTTAATAAATCAGGACTTTATTGAAATTCCATAGAAAATCAATAAACAAGACGTTCATCATGCGACCACGTACAATACGGACAATCATTCACGGTTCGTAGACCGCATTAATACAAAAGTGAATAAAGATGAAGAGAAACTAATAAAACAAGGGGTCCTAGATGAACGCCTCCTTCCAGTCTCGCCTTGACTGGGTCGCTACTCCAGACCTTCATCCTCCTCGTAGTAGACTGGCTCTGATGTTGTAAGTCAACGGGGTGAGTACATATGTACTCAGCAAGCCACCGAATGCAAATATAATGCAAGGTAATAACAAGGGAGATAGTGGCTAATTTAGCGGAAGCAGCATATTGTAAAGCTTTAAATGAGAGCAGTTTATTAGTACGGAAAAGTAAACATGTGCATGTGTATCATCATCTTCTAACTCGAGGGGTACAGTCAGCCCCACCTCGCTCAACAGTCCTTACGTGCCATGAATAACTTGAACATTCAAACAATTGTAAACTAACTGCGAGTAGTCACACAACCCGCCCTTGACCGTGGGCTCGGCTTTTCGAAAAGATTAAATTACTCTGATCAGAGATGTACCACTGTACCCACAAGGCACGCACTCATCACCTACACCGAAGTGTAACGAGATGACCCATCACACGGGAACTCGTGCCAAAACCTTCCATATAGTCCTCCCCGACTCAATAGCACCCTCTTATGGGTTTCATATGGTGTCCCGACGCATCGGAGCCCCACCATACCCCCCCTTGAGCCTCGTCGGTACAAGTCGCCCGCAGGCTAGCCCCTTGCCCCCTCCTCTATGGTGCATCAAGCCGGAGTATTCCATACTTCCAGTTAGGACTTACCCATTAGACTTGTGGTTGGTACGGAAGTGCTTTGCAACAGATCCCGCAGACCGGTCCTTATAGTGCCCCGGGTGCGACAAACCAGTGCCCGAGCTTGCACCCGGAACCCACCATACTTATAACCTAGCCAACTCCAACAGAGTCCAGAGACGAGAATAACAGGGAAATTCATATACAGAATCCAGCTATCTATGACTCGTTCTTTTTAACCTATAGCAGTTGTGCCGGTACATTGGGCACTAGCTAATATTCTTGTAGTAGAGTGACAAGGAGTTAAGGCTCAATAAGCATGGCTTGGGTTTGCACACAAGGACAGGGATCTAATAAATATAAGTGTAAGGTTTGAATATTTGACTAATGCAATATTAACCTATGGGTTATAGCGATAAGTTATTAAAACATGGGCTCAATATGATCAACTGTTTCCACAGAGATGGTCGATGACTTGCCTGGCTCAGCAAATGGGGATGGAGGAACCTCGGGGTAGAACTCCTGCTCCTCGACGAACTCGTAGTCTTCTCGATACGGAAAATAAACAATACATTCAATAAACAGATAAAAATTCACCAAATATTAAACATACACATTTGTAGGTTTTATTATGTGAAGTAATATTTTTAATATTTCAAGGTTTTGTTCAAAACAGTAAAGTTTAATATTTTAGAATTTTCCCAATTTATTTTCTGTATTTTTAATTTTAACCCTAAGGGATTTTTATTCATTTATTTATTAATAATACTTTGAGTAACATAAGCATACTGTTTTTATGGCATTAATGTGTAGAGAATAATATTCTGATTCTAACAAAATTTGAATGGTGAAATTTGGAGTTAAAATGAGCAAGATATGAATTTTTGAAGTTTAAACAATTTTCTGGAATTTTATTTAAACTAAAAACAGTCTCTGGTCCACGGTGAACCAGGCTCACCGTGAACCCGTGACTATGCGCGTGGACCGGCCGATCCAGAGCCGTCGGATCTGGATCTGGCGGTCGGACGCGAGGCGGGAGGCGCAAGTGAAAATGGACGGCTGAGATTATATCGCAGCGAAAGGGTACGCGTGGACGCCTGAGATCGTTCGGGGGGGTTTAAGTGGCGATCGACGGCCGAGAGGCCTCGATACCCCTTTGACCAGATCCGAGGGCCTAGATTAAATCCCGGAGGGATTCAATCGTAGCCCTCCGATCACGATCGGTCGGCTGCGACGCGATCCGGCACGGCACGGTGTAAGGGGCGCGTACCCCTCTTCGTCTCCGGCGACGGCGGGCTCGGGTGCGGCCGCGGCGGCGACGGCGAGGGCCTAGGGACCTAACTCGGGCCAAAAATGGAACGCGGGGAGTAAGGGGGTCAAGATGGTACCTCCGGCGGCGACGATGGGGGCCTGGTGGTGACCGGCGGCGAGCGTAGACGACGGGGAGGTCTCGGGTGCTTGACGGCGACGGCGATCCGACGACGTCCACGGCCAACGGAGTGGATGCCGAGGTAGGGAGGGCTCTGGCGATCACGATGGTGGCGGCGGCTAGGGCGGGGGAGGCCGGGGTCGTCGGTGAGGGCTCGCCGGAGTTGGAGCAGAGGAGGTGCTCGCAAAAATAGCCAAGGCGCTCTGGAGGGCTAAGGCTCGGGCTACAGCGGTGTGGGCAGAGGGCGGCGACCAGTGGGGTATAAATAGGGTCATCGGCGGCGATTAAACGGAAGGAAACCGAGGGTTTCCTTCCCTCTCCGGCGAGGTTGCCATTCTCCTCGGGTAGGCTTCCATATGCACGAAAACGCGTTGATCTTTGATGGAATGAGGTCGGGGCGGTCGGGGAAGGTGATCCGAGAAGAATCCAGGCGAAAACGGGCGGATTTGGGCGGCCGGCGGCAAGGGATCCGAAGGAGATCGCCGGGGAAGGAAAGGGGATCCCCTTCCCGGGAGGAAGACGATCCTGACAGGTGGGCTCCACCTGTCAGTGATCGATCAAAAAGGAAGGGGGGCCGACAGATGGGTCCGGGAGGTCAGTGGCGAGGCGGGGGCTGACCGGTGGGGCCAGGCGGGTGCGGGCGGGAGAGGGAGGCGGGAAAAAGCGCCGACAAGCGGGGCCCGCTTGTCAGAGAGGGAGCAGAGGTGGGCTGGGCCTAAAAGGCTGCTGGAGGGAGTTTCAGGGTTTCGGCCCGTTAAGCTTTTTAATTCTTTTCTGATTTAAAATAATTCCAGTAATTCATTTATTTGATTAAGGGTTGAATCACTGTTGATAAAATTTGTAAAAATTCCTAAAATTATAACTTGGCCTCTAGTTCATCTCATAAAATTTTCAAGTCCAGATTTTGAGTATTTCCCCCTGTTTGGCTTTATTTGGGTTCTTTTGTGATTTTCCTTTAATAATAAATCCAGAAATAATTATAAATAATGTTTTCTTTTTATTTTATTCCTTTTAATTTTTGGGGTGTTACACCGCTCCCCTGGCATCAAGACTCCCGCTTGACCCAGGTTCACCTGCTACGAACCGTCCGTCCCCTTCGAAGTCCCTGCACACCACAGACAAGTAGACAAGTGTATCCAGTACTCCGGAGACCTCTCCGGGTTAGCAACCTTCGGCACACACTCCGGTGTACCGCCAAAATTACCGAAGCCTTCGGTACAACCCAGTCATTGTGTACTGTCAGACCCCGACAAGCACACTCCGCTGCAACAGATGCATCAACCAAAGTCACCGAACCCTTCGGTGAAACAACCTCCGAACACCTTCGGAGAACCAACCTCCGAACCCCTTCGGAGGGACCCCTTCGAACAGAGGGTATAAACTCTGTCAATCACTCATCACAGACTCCGAAACCAAACCTTGGTTTCTCAATCTAACTACAGTCCCATCCTCCCCTTGTTTGTTTTTGAAAATCCATTTTGTTCCAATGAAATGAACATTTAGTGGAGGATCAACTAAAATCCAGACTTGGTTTCTCTCAAAATTTTCAAGTTCTTCATGCATGGCATTAATCCAACTAGAATCAGAAAGTGCATGACTAACATCTAAGGGCTCGAAAGAAGCAACAAAAGCGGAATCAATGAAATGAGCATGAGAACGTGTTACCCTTTGATCAAGCTCACCAATGATCTGCTCTAGAGGATGCATCCTTTGAATATGGTGTGGAGCCTCGCAGCGGGATGCAGTCTCTCCCTCAACTTGTGCGTTGGAGTGGTCCAAGATGACCGATGTTGAGGTAGTTGCTTTGGGACCTCGTGCCGATGTAGTCGAAGCGGGGTCGGCTTCGGGGGTTGATGTCGAGGGTAGTAGGGGTTCATCCTCGAACTCTCCGGGATCTTCTTCTTCGAAGATGGTCTGTTCCATGTCGTGTTCATTTGCCTGTTCAAGAGCAGAACTAACGGAGGGGGTTGATTCATCAAAAGTCACATCACATGACTCGATGATAGTGTTAGTCTCCAAATTATAAACACGATAAGAATGACCATGTGTAGTGTAACCCAAAAAGATCCCATCAGAAAAACGCGACTCAAATTTATCCAAATTACCACGCTTTAGGATAAAGCAACGACACCCAAAAACTCGAAGATGAGTAACCTTAGGCTGTCTCCCAAAACGTAGCTCATAGGATGTCAAATTCAAAATTGAGCGCAAGAAGATTCGGTTTGAGATGTAACAAGCAGTGTTCATGGCCTCATCCCAGAATTTTCTAGGAGTCCTGTGCTCATCAAGCATCGTCCTAGCCATCTCAACCAAAGTGCGGTTCTTTCTCTCAACAACACCGTTCTGTTGAGGAACCCGCAGAGCAGAGAATTGATGTTCTATGCCATGCTCCATGCAAAAGTCAACAAAGAGACTGTTCTTGAACTCAGTGCCATTATCACTTCGAATGAATTTTAATGCACCAGGGAGTTCAGTGAAGAGTCTCAAAGCCAAGCTCCGAAAGTGTGAAAACACTTCATCCTTGCTGGCAAGAAAGAAGACCCAAGAGTAGCGAGAGAAATCGTCGACAATGAGTAAAACATACCACTTGCCGCCTAAAGAACTAACCCGAGAAGGACCTACAATGTCCATGTGGAGAAGTTCTCCGGGTTGTTCAGTCATCACTGTTGTGACTGGCGAATGCGAAGCGGCAATCATTTTTCCATGTCGACAAGGAGCACAAACTAAATTCTTCTCAAACTTGAGCTTGGGCAATCCTCGAATCATACCTAGGGCACTAAGACGAGCAAGCAACTCAAAGCTCATATGCCCTAGTCTCCTATGCCACTTCCAAAGCTCAGAAGTCGAATGTGCAACAAGACAATGAGAAGAACCAGAAGACTCAGAAAAATCAGCTCCAAAAACTCTCCCAACTCTAAAGATCTTACACACCACAACGCCATCAGAATTGAGTACTTGTGAAGTATCGCGATGGAATTGCACTTCGAAGCCCTCATCAAGCAACTGAGATACAGAAAGCAAATTGTATCCCAAGTTTTCAACCAAAGCAACATCTTTGAGAGTGAAATTCGAGTTAATTCTTACCACACCTTTACCTTTCACTCTACTCCTTCGATTGTTCCCGAAGGTGATATGTTCCCTTTGCCTGGTTGTGGTGAGGCTGGAGAACCATGCTGCATCTCCGGTCATATGGCGTGAACAACCGGAGTCCATGATCCACGTGCCCTCCAAGCCTCGATCTGTCGCCTACACATGATAAGAGAATCTCGATCGCTCAGTGCTGGGGTGAGTGAAAATATGGCGAGGCATCCAGCACTGAGTGATACGAGTAGTAGGCACAGTAAAAGTAGACTGTCTACGCACAGGATAATCAGTATGATGCAAAGTGCGAGGTCTACCTACATGCAGAGATCGAAAAGCATGACGAGGTCTCCTACTCTGACGAGGTACAAAGCTACTCACCCGAGGTCTACCACCATACGGAACATGGTGAACACCTCGAGGAGCAAAACCTCTCCGAGAAGCACGAGGAGCCTTGAAAACAGGACGAGAGTAGAACTCAGACTCATGCATACCTACAGATGGGTAGTGCATGTCCTGGTAACTCATCGCCTGAGAGCGTCGCTCATCCTTGATGCGACGAAAACAGAACCCAACTAAATGACCCGCCCGCTGACAGTAGGAACAATGAAAATTTCTCCTAGGGGCACTCTCATGGATCACAGGAGCAACTCTCACAGGCTCCTTGGGCTTCCGCTGAGTGGTTTTCTTGGGAGAGATTTTCTTGGCAAGAGGAGTGGTTTTCTTTTGAGCTCGGGTAGACTTTTTGGCTGAAGGAGTGTCTAACAGAGCTCTCTCTTTCTCTAGGGTAGTGGGTGAGGTAAAAACAATTTTGGTCTTACTATCTGAAGGAATCCTCTCAAAACCCAAACCTAGAGCTACCCCTGCTCTGTCAGCACACATCTTGGTCTTGGCCAAGAGCAAATCCATCCTACCCTTCCCCTCAGTGCATTTGTTAACCACAGAAAAAAGGTATTCATTTTCAGTCATGAGGTTTTCAGCTCGCTCTCTAACAATGCCTAGTTGGTCCTTAAGGGTAATGCAAGTGTCACAAACAGGTTGCACATCCTTAGAACTACCGGCCCTCTCCAATCTAGCCTCTAAATCATGAACATGATTATCACGCAAATCAATGCTCTCAGGTAATAAAATGCAGTTCATACATTCAGTCATATCATGAGGTCTAGAATCAACCACCAAAAGCTGCTTCTGTGCAGTCTCAAGCTCAGAAAGAGTTTGAGCATGCACAGAATGCAACTGAGCAAGCTCACCCATGACAACAGTACAAGATTCACATTCAGCATTATTAACTCTAGACTTAAGCATGGCATAATCAGTAGAAACAGATTCTAGCCTAAGTCTAAGTTCTTTTCTATCTCTAGCGGCTTGCACAAGTAACCTATCCTGACCAAGAACTACTTCATTCAGCTCATCTAATTTTATTGAAAGCTGGTCATAGGATAAAGATACCTCAGATGAGTCAAGCTCATCGCCGCTGTGATCGCTGTCGGCCATGAAGCAAAGGCTGGTGAAGTCTCGTCCCTTCTTGTCTTTCTTATCCTCCTTCCTTGGGGACTCCTCATCCTCAAAGATCGACTCCTTAGTTGAGGAAGTGTCGATGTCGCTGAGAGCAGCAACAATGCTCTGGAAGCGGCTTTGGCTACTCTCTTAGCCAAATTGCCGCGCTTGCCCTTCACAAAGGGTTTCCTCTCCTTCTTGTGGTATTTAGTGCACTCACTCTCATCTCTCTTTTTGAGCTTTGGGCAATTGGCCTTGATATGAGAAGTGTCGCCACACTCAAAGCAACCACTAAAACCACTTCTCCTCTGATCCTGTCTCTCATGGTGAAAACGGGTGAACCTTCTGGCAATGAGAGAAAGCTCATCATCATCCAGAGTATCCACCTGCTCCTTAGTGACGGAGACCAGGGAGGACAAAGCAAAACCATCTGCAAAAACACAAGTGCCAGATGTGCTTGGTTCTGCAGTGGTGCCACGGCTAGTGCTGGAAACCAATGCCAATGGCTGTGGCAAAGAGCTTCTGTGCACTGCAAGAGATGCATTGGTAATCTCTGTGGACTTCAGCTTGCTGAAGAGCTCATCACAGGTCAATGTGTCTTAACCTGCAAACTCCTCAATGCTGGATATCTTCACTTCTCAAATGCTACGGTCAAGAGCATAGAGAAGCTTGATAGCCGTATCATGATCATTATAAGCAAGCGTCCCGTTGGACCGTAAGTTACTCACTATAGCATCAAAGCGAGAAAATATGGCATCTATAGATTCACCAGGTGCCTGCACAAACAGCTGATACTGTTGATTGTATGTGCTTTGGTGCCTGGCCTTAATCTGTGTAGAGCCCTCATGAAAAATAGTGAGAGTGGTCCAAATTTCCCTAGCAGTCCTAAGGTGCTGCACCCTATCAAACTCACTCTGGCTTGAGAGGTGCGAGTCTCAGGGATGGAGTATTGTGAGTCCACAATTTCCCAAATTGCATTTCCTTGGCTTAGCAAGTAAGCCTCCATGCGCACCTTCTAGTATGCAAAATCAGTCCCATCGAACAGAGGTATTTTACTGGCTCCGTCCATGTCGCCAAAAGATCAAAAAACCGGTTAAGGTCAACTGGTGATCTTAACCCGCTCTGATACCAATTGTTGGACCGAAACGGCGACTAGAGGGGGGATGAATGGGAGCTTTTAAAATTTCAGACTAGAACTAGCTTTCTATTTTAATTCTGTCTTCTGCGGAATAGGCTTCGAACACAACCTTCGAAGTTCTGGTTCGGAGTTATTTCACAGCTCCGAACACAGGCTTCGCAAGGGGCAAAAGTTCGAAGCCAAGAAGACTTCGCTACACACACAACCCCGGAAAATCAACTCTGCTAAGTCAGTGCAGGCTCCGCACACAAAGTGCTTCGAGCAGGCTTCGCACTTCACCCTTCGCAAGAGTGGACTACCCTCTGAGGACTTCGACCAAAATACTTAGCGACATCACTGGTGCTGGGCTTCGCACTACGAAGGTTGAAACGCACACTTAAAATAGACTTCGCTAAGGGAAGAAAAACGGGCTTCGCACAGTGCTTCGCTAGTAAACAACGAGGTCTAGCGTCCAATTACACAGAGCGAATGCACTAAAAAGCACTCTTCGCTAAAACACAGGCTTCGCTCAACCTGGATTCGCACACTCAACTCAAAATATGTGACGCACAAACAAGCGAAGTGTGTAGCGAGGTATGCAAACAAGTTCAAGCATAAAATGAACGCAGAAGCAAGGCTTCGCTGCTTGAACAGGGAACACAATAAATGAACTCAGGATGAATACAAAGAGTGTGGTGGTTAGCACACGAGTTCTACAATGAATGCTCAAAGTGTTAAATGTGACCTACCAGCCTCCACTATTTATAGCCACTATTCATCCATGTGAATTGACTACTTTACCCCTAGGGTTTACATTGGTTTTGTCTCAACAGAACTGAGGGGTACAAAAGGTAGTCAACTTTATTTTGGAGGCTTCTCTGTCAGCTTTGCAGAGGGGACATCGCCAGCTTTTTGTAGAGCAGACACTGTCAGCCTTTACAGCCTTTGACCTTTCTGAAGCCCCCCTTCGCACGCGAGGGGTGCGGTAGCTTCGGTGAGAAGCCTTGAGCCTGATGGCCTTCGCTTCACCGAAGTCAGCCTCCGATACAGTGACGGTTTTGAGCTGAAGCCATCAAAGCCCTTGAGCCTTCGCACCAACACCTTCGGAGTGGACCACCACGGCTTCGCAGCTTCGCCCAGCTCGAACTCCATCAGTCTGTGTACCGAAGCCATGCAGGCCGAAGTACCTCAAGACAACCTCACTCCGAACCCCCACCTTCGGAGTACCACCCTTCGAAGTCCCTCCTTCGTCCAAGGTCTCTGCATGAAGCATTCCATGAGCACTCCGTCGTAGTGCCTCTCCCCGAGCACACTCCTCGACGAGCCTCACCCGGACCATGCCTTCGATGCACCTCGACTTTTGAGACCTTCGTCGGGTATCTTCGAGTGTCTCCCTTTGGAGCACACTTCGAACACCTTGCCTCCGCTGAGGACTTGAGCCATCATACTTCGAAGTCACTCCTTTCGGAGTACCCTTCGAAGTGCCTCGCCTCTGAGGACTTCGTCTCGGAGTACCTTCACCTAGAGCCATGCTCCGCACTTACTGCCCTCTCCTGGTGCACCTCGACCCGAGGACCGACCTAGACCCCTTTGCAGCCTTCGTGACGGAGCTCCCCGCTCCCCTGGCATCAAGTCTCCCTCTTGACCCAGGTTCACCTGCTACGAACCGTCCGTCGCCTCCGAAGTCCCTGCACACCACAGACAAGCAGACAAGTGTATCCAGTACTCTAGAGACCTCTCTGGGTTAGCAACCTTCGGCACACACTCTGGTGTACCGCCAAAAGTACTGAAGCCTTCGGTACAACCCAGTCATTGTGTACTGTCGGACCCCTCTGACAAGCACACTCCGCTGCAACAGCTGCAGCAACCAAAGCCACCGAACCCTTTGGTGAAACAACCTCCGAACACCTTCGGAGAACCAACCTCCGAACCCCTTCGAAGGGACCCCTTCGAACAGAGGGTATAAACTCTGTCAATCACTCATCACAGACTCCGAAACCAAACCTTTGTTTCTCACATCCTCTCCGGTCTGAATTGACGAATTGTCGGGTTGGCCAAGGGGTTGTGGGTCGAGGAGCTTCCCAAGATCTTGTGGTCCATTTGAACCACTCAAGCCAGGTCCACGGGCTTTACCCCATTTAGACTACTATTCGGAGATGAGGCCATGACTCCTACGGAGCTCAGGTGTGGATCCCTTCGTGTAGTACAGCCCGGAGATGAAGATGAAAGAAACACTTTGCTAGACTTGTCAGAAGAAATAAGGCTTCGAGCTGTCGCCAATCTGACAAAGTACCAAGGCCAAACAAAAACATGGTATGACCCGAAGATAAAGCTGAACGAGCTTAGACCAGGTCATCTTGTTTTGCGAAGTATAATAGCCCCGGGGAAGCTAGGAAATAAATGGGAAGGACCATATATTATCCTACGCTCAAGACGCCCTGGATCATTTAAATTAGCTAATTTAGAAGGGGAAGAATTGAAACATGCATGGCATGCGGAGCACCTTAAGCGTTACTATGCTTAGGGGCTCCATGTAATCACTTGTAAAGAATTCCTTTCTAAATAAAGTGGAGGGTCGAATTTTGTTTGCTCTTCGAATATCCCTTACTCCTGATGGACGCATCGGGAGGACGGAGATGCTTGCGGAGTCAAGCATCTTTCCCAAGACCCGGGCAACAGCCTACGAACCATGGGTTCAGGGGCTTCGCTGCAGCCTACGGATTCTAGGCTCCGGCTTGTTAGGATCCATAGAAGAGTCTAAGGACTTTAAAAGAGCATATTTCCGGCCTCTGGGTTCAAAGTATCTGTAAAAGAGCTGAAGGTGGCCAGCCTACGGATTCCAGGATCTAGCTTGTTAGGATCCGTAGAAGAGTCTAAGGACTTTAAAAGAGCAGATTTCTAGCCTCTAGGTTCGAAGTATCTGTAAAAGAGCCGAAGGTGGCCAGCCTATGGATTCCAGGCTCCGGCTTGTTAGGATCCATAGAAGAGTCTAAGGACTTTAAAATAACAGGTTTTCGGCCTTCGGGTTCGAAGTATCTATAAAAGAGATGAAGGTGGCCACCCTACGGATTCCAGGCCTAAGCTTGTTAGGATCCGTAGAAGAGTCCAAGGACTTTAAAGATAAACAGATTTCCAGCCTACGGGTTCGAAGCATCAGTAAAAGAGTCGAAGGTGACCAAGCAATAAGGTTTCAAGGCTCCGGCCAGTGAGACACTTTTAAAGTCCTAAAGCAACTAGCATAAGAGCCTGCCAAGGTAGATTCAGCTCTGAAACTCACAAAATCATAATACAAAACTATGTTCGAAGAACTCTACGAAAAGGTGAAATATGGATATTAAGTGTTGTGCGAAGCATCGGTTTATTCGGCGTGTCATTGTGTCCGACGAACCTTTTTTGCAATACGTAAGGTCCCCAAGAAGGCTAATCTTTGCCTATGAATCGAAGAACACAGGCAAGAACGCGAAAAACATAATCGAACTGAAAATTCTATTGGAATCTGCGAGTTGGGGTTCACTTACAAATCCAGTGAAGCAACGACTATCAAATCAACATGTAAACTAAACCCAAGAACCCTATATGTCTGTAGAAACACCTTATATAGTAGTTTGGAATGCACCCCTAATGGGCTCAACTGGATACACGGCCCAATGGTCCAATAACGCAGAAAACAGCATGCTGACAGATTCTGGACTCTATATTGTTTTGACGATTCCCATTGATCTAGAAGGAATTTTGATATTAAACTAGTGGCATTGGAAAGGATATGAAGTTATCTATCTGCGGCTGGGTGGAACGTCAAAAACGGAGTCCGTATGTGGCCTGGGCAATGATTTTAGTGCACGCTGCTCCTGTAATCCGAGTTGGACACGAATTGTAGTTGGATTGGACTCTCAAATTGGCATGGACGTCCTTCCTAGTTCTTCTCTAACTATTTGTTTATCTCCAAGTGATTTTCATCATCTCCATTTGATGAGGACATCACTTCACATGATACACGCATGGAGCCTCCACCTACAATTCAATTACAAGGACCAATCACACGCGCCCGTGCCCGTCGCTTGAACCATGAGGTTAATTCTTTCCTTAGCAACTATGTTAATATTTGTTTGGACGGGATGCTATTGTTGAATACTAGTGATATTTTGTTGCTTAGGAACATGGGAGATGGAATAGAAGAGTTGGAGTTGAAGACGGAGTCGCACGGATGACTTGAAGTCAAGAATTCGCTGGTTCGGACTACATCGACCACCCTGCACCAAAATGGGCATAACTTCCTCATACGAAGTCCGATTGGTGCGTTCTTGGACTTTTTGGAAAGATAAGGAGAATACGGATCGTTTTCCATTGGTTTCACCTCATTTGGAGTCTCGAGTCGTCCGGTGTATTTGAAACAGTCCTGCGAGACAGAACTGGGCCGTGTTGGCCCATAGTCCAAGTCCGCTCGTCTTCTAGCCCACAGCCCGTGTCTGTTCGCCTTCCATAGGCTGTCCACCCTTTATAAACTCACGCCAGCCATCTCTAGGGTTAGGTTTTGCTTTGTTTGCATCTACACTGTTGTGTTTAGATCCCGCCCCTTGCACCAGACCGATTGGCTGCTGCATAGGCGTTGTGAAACCTCACCTTTCATCGTTTGTCTGTGTTTTGGCATTCGATTTGTATCCTTCCTGTTTTTGCTTGTGTTCTTGGGTTCGCTTGCAGGAATTAGCCTTCGTGGCGAGGTCAATCGCGTCCTGCGTGGTTGATAACCAACGGAGACAGTGGTGTAACGATTGCAAGGTTTTGATCCGCCGGACCGGAGCCTTGGATCGCCAACGTCGAGATTCTCCACCAACCCAAGTTATCCTTTACCTAGCGGAAGATCGGGACCAATCCCCCATCAGTTGGTATCAGAGCACAGATTTCCCGTTAGGTAATCTCGATCTGCTTTCGTTTTTACCTAGAGTCCAGAAAACCGCACCAAAAAAAAATTCCCCACCGAGAACCCCTTTGTGCCTTGCGATTTTAATTTCAGTTTTAACTTTGTTGAGTTCGTGTTCTTGGTCGAGTCTTGTTGCTGGTTTAGTAATCCCTTTGTGTCGTTTGAGTAGTAGTTGTTCTTGTGTCTCAAAAAATTCCCGCCCGAACCCCCCCCCCCCAAAACCCTATTTTGTTTTCCACATCCAGTCTTTGTGACCCCCCTTCGGTAAAACAAGCATAACTTTTCGCTCGTTTGGCAGAAAAATCTGAAATTTTTTGAGCGTGTTCCTGACCCAATTTGGAGTGTACCCTACCCGGCAAAGCCGGTTAGCCCTCACCAGAATCGCCAAAAAAAATCGGGAAGATAAAGAAAAAAATTGGACAAAGTTTTTGCTTGTCGTTCACCGAAATTGTTGAATTTCTGTGAGCCACATCCCACCTCAGTTGCAGGTGCCAATTTTTGTGGGTGTATCTCTTGTCATCCTTGTTTAAAAAAATAGAGTGAAAAAAAAGAAAAAAAAATATATAAAAAAAAGAGAAGCAGTCCTGTTGTTGCTTGTCCGAACTCTTGTCCGAACTCCTGTCCGAACTGTTGTCCGATCTGAGGCAGGCCTTGGCAGCTATTTGCTTGTCCGATCTCTTGTCCGAACTCCTGTCCGAACTCTTGTCCAATCTGAGGCAGGCATTGGCTGTTTGCTGCTTGTCCGATCTCTTGTCCGATCCCTTGTCCGATCTTTTGTCCGATCCCTTGTCCGATCAACGGCAGAAAAAAAAATTGTGCACATACCCTTGTCCGATCCCTTGTCCGATCTGTAGAGAGCTGAAATTGGTCTGTTTTTGCTTCCTTTTGATTTTTGGGCACATAGTTTCCCTCTTTTGCTTGAACTTTCACATTGGGAGCACTAAGGTCAGCAACTTTGACGAGTACTAGGGAATACTTATTGAACTTGGTTTAACTGTTATTACTATCGCTAATCCTTGCTACTCACTTTGCCTTCCAAGCTACACCTTTCTCTTGGTCAGGACAGGATCAATTCTTGCAATTGCACACCACCCTCCACTTGGTTCATCACCTGTAGGCCGGTGAACTCACTGCGGCGTGGTAAGAACACTTGCAAGCGTGGGTAAGGTGCTTGACGGATTGCTTCCACCACACACCCACCACCCCACCTAGTTGTGAGTTCTGTCACGCAGGACGATTTATTCTTTGCTGTTTTGTCTTTCACTAACATGGCAGCACTTATTGTACAACGTGACCTGAGCACTCACATGGACCAGGACGACCAGTCACAACGGAATAATCTGTTTCAGACCTTCTTCCTCGTCAAAGACCATCGTGTACGTGTCATCATCGACAGCGGTAGTTGCAACAATTTGGTGAGCCACGACATGGTAACTAAGCTTCAGCTTCCTACACGTGCACATCCACACCCTTACCACGTGCAATGGTTCAACAATAACGGTAAGGTCATGGTAACACAAACTGCTCGCATCGAATTTGCCATTGGTACATACTTAGGAGTTGCTGATTTTGATGTAGTACCAATGCAAGCATGTTCTCTATTACTTGGTAGACCTTGGGTATATGATGTTGATGCTACACACCATGGTAGGAGCAATAAGTACACATTTATGTATAAAGGAAAGAAAGTTACATTGCTTCCTATGACTCCTGTTGAAATTATGAAATTTGAACAAGAAAAACGTGCTAGGGACGCACAAAAGAGCAAACAACTTTCTGAAAATCAGCAAGTAGCTAAAACACTTTCGAGGCAACAAAAAGACAAAGTTGTTTCTCCTTCCTCATCACAAGTTATTAATCTGAAGGGACGTGTCATGCATGCAACTAAAACTAACCTTGCAGTACGTAGTTTTCTTGGTCTTGCAGGTTTCTATCGGCGTTTTGTGAAAGATTTCAGCACCATAGCGGTCCTTTACCTGAGTTGACCAAGAAGGGAGTTACGTTTACTCGGAAGCCAGCACAAGAACAAGCCTTTGTCCCACTCAAGGATCTCCTTACACATGCACCTCTACTTCAGCTACCCGACTTTAGTAAGCCTTTTGAGTTAGAGTGTGATGCTAGTGATTTTGGAATAGGAGATGTGCTGCTACAAGGAGGTAAACCCGTGGCCTATTCTAGTGAGAAATTGCATGGTCCACAGTTGAATTATTCTACCTATGATAAGGAATTATATGCCTTAGTGCGTGTGTTTGAAGCTTGGCAACATTACCTTTTGCATAAGGAGTCTATTATACATTCTGATCATGAAGCACTAAAATATTTGAGAGGGCAAGCTAAACTGAACCGTAGACATGTTAAATGGGTTGAATTTATTGAATCTTTCCCATACATTGTGCAATACAAGAATGGCAAAGAAAGTGTGGTTGCTGATGCATTATCTCGTAGGATTGTTCTTTTATCTCAACTTGATAATAACGTTCCAGATTTGGAAAGTTTGAAAGATTTGTATGTTGTAGATAAAGAATTTGCTGAACCATACGCTAAATGTAATGATGGGAAAGGCCAGAAAAAATTTCATGTTTATGACGGGTCCTTATTCCGTGCTAACAAGGTATGTGTTCCAGATTCGTCCGTACGTTTGCTGTTGTTGCAGGAATCACATGGCGGTGGATTAATGGAACATTTTGGGAGAGAAAATACTTTGGCCCTGCTGTCCAATAATTTTTATTGGCTAAAGATGCGGAGAGATGTTGAACGATTTGTGCAGCGTTGTGCCACTTACCATAAAGCTAAGTCCAAACTTAACCCATATGGTTTGTGTACTCCACTTCCTGTTTCTAGTGCACCTTGGGAAGATATTAGAATGGATTTTATTGTGGTATTGCCTAGGACAAAGAGGGGGAGAGACTCCATATTTGTAAGAATGGATAGGTTTTCTAAAATGGCACACTTTAGTCCCTGTCACAAGACCGACGATGCTTCACATATTGCTGATTTATTTTTCAGGGAAATTGTGAGATTGCACGGGATGCCTAGAACCATTGTTTCAGATCATGATGTGAAGTTTATGAGTTACTTTTGGAAGACGATGTGGGTCAAGCTTGACACAAAATTGCTATTTTCAACAACTTGTCACCCGCAAACTGATGGTCAAACAGAGGTGGTAAACCGTACACTCTCCATGTTGCTGCGAACAATGATTAAGAAGAACTTGAAGGAATGGGAGGACTGCCTTCCACATGTTGAATTTGCATACAACAGAGCTGTTCACTCAACAACACAATTGTTCCCGTCTGAAGTGGTGTATGGTTTTAAGCCAATCACACCACTTGATTTGCTGCCACTTCCTTTTCAAGAGAGAGCAAACATGGAGGCAACTAAGCGTGCAAAGTTTGTGAAAGCTATGCATCTGAAGACCAAGGAAGTTATAGAAAAGAAGGCACGCTATTTTGCTCCAAAGACAAATAAAGGAAGAAAGAAGATGTTTTTCAAACCAGGAGATCTTGTTTGGTTGTACTTGCGCAAGGATCATTTCCTGATTTGAGAAAGTCTAAATTGATGCCCCGCGCTGATAGTCCCACATTTAACATTTCAGATTTAAACCCCTATTTGGGAGATGACGATGACCTTGAGTCAAGGACGACTCCAATTCAAGAAGGGGAGGATGATGAGGACATCACTTCACATGATACACGCATGGAGCCTCCACCTACAATTCAATTACAAGAACCAATCACACGCGCCCGTGCCCGTCGCTTGAACTATGAGGTTAATTCTTTCCTTAGCAACTATGTTAATATTTGTTTGGACGGGATGCTATTGTTGAATACTAGTGATATTTTGTTGCTTAGGAACATGGGAGATGGAATAGAAGAGTTGGAGTTGAAGACGGAGTCGCACGAATGACTTGAAGTCAAGAATTCGCTGGTTCGGACTACATCGACCACCCTGCACCAAAATGGGCATAACTTCCTCATACGAAGTCCGATTGGCACGTTCTTGGACTTTTTGGAAAGATAAGGAGAAGACGGATCGTTTGCCGTTGGTTTCACCTCATTTGGAGTCTCGAGTCGTCCGGTGTATTTGAAACAGTCCTGCAAGACAGAACTGGGCCGTGTTGGCCCATAGTCCAAGTCCGCTCGTCTTCTAGCCCACAGCCCGTGTCTGTTCGCCTTCCATAGGCTGTCCACCCTTTATAAACTCACGCCAGCCACCTCTAGGGTTAGGTTTTGCTTTGTTTGCATCTACACTGTTGTGTTTAGATCCCGCCCCTTGCACCGGACCGATTGGCTGCTGCATAGGCGTTGTGAAACCTCACCTTTCATCGTTTGTCTGTGTTTTGGCATTCGATTTGTATCCTTCCTATTCTTGCTTGTGTTCTTGGGTTCGCTTGCAGGAATTAGCCTTCGTGGCGAGGTCAGTCGCGTCCTGCGTGGTTGATAACCAACGGAGACAGTGGTGTAACGATTGCAAGGTTTTGATCCGCCGGACCGGAGCCTTGGATCGCCAACGTCGAGATTCTCCACCAACCCAAGTTATCCTTTACCTAGCGGAAGATCGGGACCAATCCCCCATCACCATTGTTCCTAATAATAATATTATTATTATTAGATAGTAATTTATTCCCAAGATAATATACTAAGATATTTAGAAACAAGTTGACCTGGAGATTTAATCTTTGTGCGTTGGTCCCTAATGTCCTTCCATAATAATACAAGAGTTCCATATACATGAATCTCTTCTATTGATCCAAGAAAGTATTTCTGTAATTGAAAATGAACGTATCTCATGGTGTAGCATCTGAGGTTCACATATATAAAAATTAAATATAACATAGAAAGCATGCACCTTAACTTGTTTCCTCACAATCATGATCTTATCCCAATTGGTGATGTTCTCATCAGCTAAAGTCTTCAATAGCTTCGGCAATATGGTCTTTAGAAGACCGATATTGCTCTATGCGGGACTTCAGCCAGTCGAGATTACTTTTGGTAGAAATAACTACTAAAATAATAGCCGTGCTACACCAGCCGGCTTTACAGACACATGTACAAAACATCCTCCGGATACGCTGATGAAGTCATAATCTGAGAGGTCTCTACCTAATAGGCACTCTACTTTGTCATGGACGGCATCGACAACTACATCAGCCAATGCTACTTGTGCCGAAGTATCTGCTGGTATGACCTCCACATCATCGTCATCCCATTGCATCAGTCATTGGTGCAAAGTAGAAGGAATGCAACAATTTGTGTGAATCCAATCACTCCCTAGCAGCACACTGTAATTACCTTGTACGTGAATGACAAAGAATGTCGTAGGCAGAGTCTTGTTGCCTACTGTCAACTCCAGGGAAAGCACGCCTTTTGCCTCGTAACTCTCACCGTTGAAGCCATTGAGCATTAGGTTAGTTTTCTTCAGGTCCTCCTCACTCCTACCAAGCTTCTTCAAAAGAGAGTAAGGCATTAAGTTGACAGTGGCACTACCGTTGATGAGCATTCTGGAGTTCGTTCTCTAATTTTATCTATTTCTTCAAAGTTTTTGTACGCCCGGTCAGGATGGAGCCTCCGGGGCAAATGTGGATGAAGCGGGAGGCAGTGGCGGTGCCCATGACCTAAATGTGGGCAATAAGTGAGTATGAATGTAATATGTGAAGTTTGAATTGAATCTAGATGTGATATATGCATTTTGAATATGAATTTGGATGTAATATGTGAATCTGGATGTGTTATGTGACTTTGGATGTGAATTTGGATGGGATATGTGAATTCAGATGTGTTACGTGATTTTGGATGTGATGTGTGAAGTTTGGATGTGAATTTGGATGGATATGTGAATTTGGATGTGAGATGTGATTTTGGATGTTATATGTGAAGTTTGAATGTGATTTTGGATGTGATATGTGAATTTTGTTGTGATATGTGAATTTGGATATAAATTGTGATTGAATGTGAGTGTGAATAGGGGAACCAAGAAAAACAAAAAAAATACCAACTAACTTCCATTGGCCTTTACCATAGCCGACGGAAGTTAGCTGTTTTTGGCCACGTTGGCAGAAACAACTAACTTCCGTCAGCTAGGGTAAAAGCCTACGGAAGATAGCATAGTCTGCCACGTCAATAAAGGCACGCTAACTTCCGTCGGCCAGATTGGCCGATGGAAGTTAGCGCTGCTCTGCTGACGTGGTAGAATTCCGCGCTATCTTCCATCGACCACGTAAAGCCAACAGAAGTTAGCTAACTTCCGTCGGCCATATGCTGACAGAAGTTAGCCTTTTGCCGATAGAAGTTAGCTTCTTCCGTCGGGAAAAGGGGTATCTTTCATCGACTTTGGCCGATGGAAGTTGTCTGGATTGTTTTAGTGTTTGTCTCCATCGGTTTTGGCTTCCATACATGTTTCATAATTGGCCATGGGCAGATTTATTCAAAAATGGTGTCTCACTCATCCTTGGCCTTTTTTCGAGCATCTCCTGTGAACGTAGGCATTGCAGGCGTCTTTTCTATGATTTGGATATGACTAGAGGTGCCTAGGATGGCTGTGGCTTGGTACCAGGTGCCACCGCCTTGCTTTTGTAATTTCTGGCCAAAGGGGTGTCACCCGGGTCAGCCTCGCGTGTTCTATAATGGTGTGCACTTCGCTACAGACCCTATTGGTTGGACCAGCCTCATTCGGCCGATTGGACCGTGCTTCGGCACCGGCCTCAGCGGGACTAGGGAACTTACCTCCGTCGGGCTTCGGCAAGGGGGCCTTCGGGATTGGGACTTCCAAAGACCCTACCTTGACTGTGATGGCTTCGGACTCCCTCTCCTTTGCCTCTTCGCATCCATCTCCCTTGGCTCCGTCCTATGCGAGTCGATTTGGAGGTATTATAGATAGCTTGTGGAAGACGTCTCCCTTCATCATGTCTATTTGTCCCTGCCAATTATGTAACTCTATAGGAAAACAGGAGGCAATGTTATACTGCGAAGGGTACTCGGGGGGCGAGGTGTACGGAGCCCACAGGGCCCCTTCCCTGTTGTATGGCGGAGGCATTAGTGGCTCCAGCGACTTCACCCACTGTGGGCCGAACCCATTGCATGGAGGGAGGTTCAACCATGTTGAAGGTATTTCAGACCATATGTTTGGCCACTATGGGCCGAAGAATCCTATCGAGGGGTTCGCCCAGAGCAGAGCTAAGTTCGGCCATTGGGGTCCGAGCTCGTTGTGCGAAAGGTTCGTCCATTGAGGTCCGAAGCCACTGTGTGGAGGGTTTGGCCATTCTAGTTTGAAGCCACTGTGCGGAGGGTTTGGTCACCGTGTTCCGAAGCCATCCTCCGATTGCTCTGGCCCCTTTGGCTGTCTTAGCCTTTTTGGACGGGGGCCAGTTTCCTTGGATTTTCTCTGGTGTTTGTTCAACAACATCTAATATGTCACCTTCGACTTCTTGCGAGTCCTAGCCAAAGGAGGCGTGCTGACATTCCTTTTCCACACTCCCACTTTAGGATTCTTTGGTACCATTGTGCGTGTGCACGATTATCCAATAACGACCGCTTTCCCCTTAGCCGACTCGGCCTGTTCTGGCCGAATCAGCACTTTCTTCTCGTCGAGGTCGACGTTGTTCACTAGAAAGGGGTCCTTGTCCAGCTTCATCTTTGGACTAGGGTCTATTTTCAATTGTCCTTCTTCTATGGCCGATTAAACCTACCGATGAAAAACATTGCAATCGTTAGTATAATGAGAATGCGAATCATGCCACTTACAATAGGGCGTTTCTTTAGCTCATCGGTAGATGGAATGACTTGGCCCTTAGGCAACCTGAGAAGCTGGATGTTCAAGAGAAAATCAAATATTTTATCACACTTAGTTATATCAAATGAGTATTTGACTCCTCTAGGCCGACTCATAGTGGGAGATGGCCGTAGTTCAGAGCAAGTGATGAGCTTACTCTTAGCATTCCAAACCCATTCGGCCACATACATGTCAGTCAAATCTTCCTCTTCTTCGCACTCTTCCTCGTCGGAGTGTTCCATGATGTGGACGTCAGCCCTAGGCTTGCTAAATGTTTTAATAAACCTTTTATCTTTGGCTCGGCCTTCTTTGACCAGAGCCTACTATAAGACTTGGCTAACTTCTAAAAAGTTTTGGTTGTCTAGTCTTTCTTTAATCTCAGAACACAACCCGTTGAAAGCTAGATCCGCTAAATCTCTCTCTAAAATATTAAGACTAAAACATCGGTTTCTAGTATCTCTAAAGCGCTTGATGTACTTGGAGACACTCTCGCTAGATTTTTGTCTGACCGATGTCAAGTGTGAAAGCCTTAGTTCCATTTCGCCCGTGTAAAAATAGTCATGGAACTTTTGTTCCAGTTCAACCCACGGTTGGACACAATTCGGCAGGAGCATCGAAAACTAAGTGAAAGCGGTCCTGGACAAAGAGAGAGAAAATAGTCTAAGTTTTAAAGTGAGAAACCAAGTTGAAATGTGCCTTGGTTTCAAGTCTGTGATGAGTGATTGAAAAGTTCTCTTCTGGGCGAATGGGTTCGAAGGTGTTTACCGAAGGGTTCGGAGGTTACAGGTTGCAGCTGTGCAGCAAAGTGTGTCTATCGGAGGGGTCCGGAAGAACACGATGATACGTTTGTACTGAAGGGCTCGGTACTTTAGGTGGTACACCGAAGTGTGTACAGGAGGATGTTTACCAGAGAGGTCTCCGAGGTAATGCAAAATCTTATTTGCTTGTCGGTGGTGCGCAGGTGACTTTAGAGGCAACAGACTGTACACAACAAGTGAACTTGGGTCAAGCGGGAGGCTTGATACCAGCCGAGTGGGGAGCTCGGTCATGAAGGCTGCTCGGAGTCGAGGTCGGTCCTTGGGACAAGGTGCACCAGGCGAAGGTAGAAAGTGTGGAGGGTGGCTCTAGCTGAAGGTACCCCGAGGCAAAGTCTTCGGAGGTGAGACACTTTGAAGGGTGCTCTGGAAGGAGTGACTTCGGAGTATGGTGGACAAAGTTCTCAGGATTGAGGCAAGTCTTTCGAAGTGTGCTCTGGAGGGAGACACTCGAAGGGACACCTGACCAAGGTCTCAGTTGTCAAGGTGCATAGTAGGCATGGTCTAGATAACGGTCTTCATGAAGTGTGCTCGGGGCTGAGACACGGCGAAGGGGTTCTAATGGATATTCTTTATTTGGAGGCCTTGGATGAAAGGACTTCGGAAGGTGGCAAAGGTACTCCGAAGGTGGGGCTTCGGAGTGTGGCTGACTTGAGGTACTTCGGCCTTGCATGGCTTTGATACACGGACTAACATACTTCTAGCTGGGAGTAGCTGTGAAGCCATGGTGGTACACTCCGGAGGTGATGGTGTGAAGGCTCAAGAGATTTGACGGCTTCGGCTCAAAACCGTCACTGTATCGAAGACTGTCTTCGGTGAAGTCAAGGCCTTCAGGTTCGAAGCTTGTCACCAAAGCTTCTACACAGTTCGTCTGCGAAGGGGGCTTCAGACGATTCCACTTTGCAAAAGCTGATTGTGTCTGCTCTACAAAAGCCGATAATTTCTCCTATGTGAAGCTGAATGTTGGGGGAAAATACTTCATCCTCAGGGCCAGTGCTACAACAAGACAAAGGCAGGTGATTTAATCGAAGGTTTCCAACATCTAACTCCGGAAGTATACTGGAACAAGTTCGAAGGATAGAGGCGAACTCTAGTTCGGAGTATATCTTTGTACATTGACCCTTCAGAGAGCTTCCTTGCCAGCTAAGATGGAAGACTTATCTTCTTTCTCATTAGATTAGTCTTTTACCGTTTTAGCCCTATTAAGGGTACTGAATAGTTTCCACTATGTCGGTTGTAACAGAGGGGTAAAAGGGTATTTTCCTTAAGGTTTTGGCCTATAAATACCCCCTGTTTTACCCTGTAATGAGGATCGAATACTGAGTTATTCAATACACATCTTCGAACTGCTTCAAGCTATTATCCAATTCAAAGGCTTGAAATAGTTCATTTCACAAACACTTCGTTTGTTAGTTTCCAAACTCTAAAAACCTGTTAGCGTAATCTTTTACGCCAACAGTTGGCACCGTCCGTGGGGAACTTAGTCCAAAAAACTTCATTCTCTACCAAGTTCTCAAACCATACCTCCCAAGCGGAGTTCAGGTGGTAGTCCTACTCGGAGGTCCCCTCGGACCTCCGGAGTAAGATCTTCAAACACAGTTGAGGTCGGAGGACCTTTGACATTTCCTCCACCTCAGACTCCGGAAGGAATTCCCCTTCCTCGAGCATACGGAGTTCCTCCCCCAACTCCATCCATACTTCGGCCAACCGGAGTTCCTCTTCCACCTCAAGTTCCACTTCGAACTGATGCGTACAGTTCTCAAGACCCGGAAGGTCCTTCCGGAGGAGATGAAGATGGTCTTGGCGATATGGCCGCTCAAATGGCCAATCTTCAAGCTGAAGTAGCGAGGTGGCGGCAAGAAGCCGCAGATAGGCTTCGTTCTCAGGCCACCCTGGTCATCCCCGAAGTGCCCTAAGACGACGAACTTTGTTATCCTTAAGCCCTAGAGAATGCTTCCTTCGACAGTGAGTCTCCACTGCATCCCGAGCTACAGAAAGTGTGCTTCGATCCTAAGTTTAAAACTTCGAAGCTCTGCAAATATGCTGGACATGAAGACCCTGGGGAGTTCTCCCATTATTATGCATTAGCAATCGAGGCCAGTGGAGGAGTGCGAGACACCATGGCCAAGTGCTTCCCTTTAGCTCTTGAAGGGGTGGCTCTATGGTGGTTCTGGTCCCTAAAGCCAGGGTCAATTAGAACCTGGGAGCAGTTAAGGAAGAACTTCATAAGCAACATTCAGGGTACCTTGGTACCACCAATGTCTACAGGAAGCCTTTTCCAGGTGAAGCAGCTGCCTAGAGAGACTTTAAGGCAATTTTTCAAGCGCTTCGCTCATACGAAGTCACAGATTCGAGGGTTTACTACATCCTCCTTAGTTGATGTAGCTCGAGAGGGAGTTACCCATGCGGGCCTCCTTGATAAACTTCACCAGAAATAGATATCTTGTGTTGCTCAGTTGATGTCTTATTTCGAAGAATATGCAAGGTCAGAAGAAGGGTGGCTTCGGAGAACTGCTTCAACCCCGTCAATACTGCAAGAAGTCAAGCTGGAAGTGAAGACTTCAACACCTTCGTAGGGGCCTAGCTTTGAAGTTCAGCATGACAGGCGTCGGGGGCAAAAGCATCCTCGTTCAGAAGTCTTGAACATCGCACCTCCGCAGAAATTTGCCCCTAAGACTTTGCAACCTTTAGGAAGCAAGACCAGCGGCTGGAGGCCGCCAGGGAAGCCGGCTGGCAAAGCCTAGGCCTTCTTCTGCTGTGTCCATGGTGAGAATCGAAGTCACGCAACTGATGCGTGCAAGTCTATACTCGCATTAAGAGGCGAGTACCTTGAAAGAACTTCGGGTCGAGGCAGTACTGACCAAGTTCCTCCTGAGGTGCGTCCGGAGCCTGTCCAGGCTATGGCACGTATAGATAACTTCGACCCTACAAGGCAACCTCCGGTGGTCAATGTTATGCCACCTCCGAAGTAGGAAGATGGTCAAGATCGATGGAAAAGAGTAGTCCTCCCCATTTCCAGAGGAGGGACTCTTGGTAGTATGTCGAAGAGGCAGAGAAGAGAATATGTCCGGGAAGTGGGCCATATTGGAACTTCTCCGTCCGCGGCTATCATGCCTGAATGGTCCCATGTGCCAATATCTTTCTCCGTAGATGATGCAGCGGGCATAAAGTTTCCACATGTAGATCCACTTGTCATCACTGCCGATATAGCAGGGACTGACATCCGGAAAGTACTGATTGACGGAGGGAGTTCAGCAGATATTATCTTCGTCCAAGCCTTCGATCAACTCTGCATCTCTAGAAAGCATCTTCTCCCAGCAGCTCGTCCTTTGCAAGGCTTCGTAGGACCCCCTCTCGATGCCCTCGGACAAATAGGTCTGGAGGTCACCTTCGGAGAGGGGCTACTGGCCAGAACGGAGGAGGTGATTTTTGATGTTGTGGATTCCCCGTATGAATACAATGTTATCTTCGGAAGGGGCATGTTGAATCAGTTCGGAGCTATGGCGCATCATAATTATCTATGTATGAAGATGCCCACACAAGCGGGAGTGCTCACTGTTTTCGGAGATCAGGCCACTGCGCGAAGAGCAGAATATGGTCATGGACCCCGTCTTGACCCGAGACAGGTGAACAGCGTGCAAGGCAACCCAGAGGATATTTCTGCTTTAGGTGAACCTTCGAAGAAGTCCTTCCCAAGGCCAAGCCCTGAAGGGGAGATTATAACGAAGGTTATTGTCAAATACGGCTAAGACTATTCATTTCAGTTTGGCAAAGATTTGCCTCCAGAATTCGCTACTTTGTTAGAAAAAGTAGTTGAAGAGAATTTAGATGTCTTTGCCTGGTATGATGAGGACATTACCGGAGTCAGTCGGGATATTATTGAGCATAGTTTACTTGTGAACCCGAGGGTTCGGCTTGTCCGACAAGGACTCCGAAAGCTATCTGCGGAGAGGGCCATCCTTGCTAAATATGAAGTGGAAAAGTTGCTGAAGGCTGGGATTATCAGAGATGTAGCTCATACAGAGTGGCTAGCCAACCCAATCTTCGTTAGGAAGTAATCTTCCGGGAAGTGGCGCATGTGTATTGACTTTCCATCTTTAAATAAAGCATGCCCCCGTGACCCCTATCCCATGCCCCGAATTGATCAATTGGTTGACTCCACTACTGGTTCGGAGTTATTAAGCTTGCTTGATGCGTATTCCGGCTATCATTAAATTTGGCCAAAGCGTGAAGATGAAATCAAAACAAGCTTTGTAACTCCTTCGGGAGTCTTCTGCTATGTAAGAATGCCCTTTGGCTTAAGAAATGCCGGGGCAACTTTTTCGAGGTTAATTGCTAAGGCTCTAGGTCATCAAATAGGCCGCAATGTAGAAGCCTATATGGATGACATTGTAATAAAGAGTGCTTTAAAGCACCAACATAGCCTAGACTTAGCAGAAACATTCAATAGCATTTGGGCATGTGGAATCCATCTTAACCCCGAAAAATGTATCTTCGGGGCTCAGGCTGGAAAGTTGTTAGGGTATCTAGTTTCAAGCAGAGGGATCGAAGCTAGCCCCACTCAAATAACTGTGTTAGCAAAGGATGTCTCCTCCGAAAAATTTGAAGATGTGCAAAAGCTGACTGGTCGTCTTGCAGCACTTAGCAGATTCCTATTAAGGTCTGTGGAGAGAAGTGTGCCCATTTTCAAAGCATTGAAGGGGTCCGAAGATTTTGCATGGACACCGGAGTATCAAAAGAGCTTCAATGATATTAAGAATTATCTCAGTAACCTCGCTACACTCACGATGCCTGTTGCAGACGAAACCGTACTCCTTTACCTTGTGGCTACTTGCTCCGCTGTCAGTGCAGTCATTGTCAGAGAAGTTGATTTCAATGAGAAGTTAGTACAGAATCCAGTCTATTTTGTATCTGAAGCATTGTCTGGAGCAAAAACAAGATATTCCGAGCTTGAGAAGTTCACCTATGCTCTGATAATGGCTTCGAGGAAGTTAAGGCATTATTTCCTAGCACATAATGTGATTGTACCAACTTCGTATCCCTTTGGAGATATGCTCCGAAGTAAGGATTCCACAGGAAGAATTGGGAAGTGGGCTGTTGAATTAGCACCCTTCGGCATCTCCTTCGTGGCAAGGACAGCAATTAAGTCACAAGTACTAGCAGATTTTGTGGCAGAGTGGACTCCCCCTACAGTATGGGCTCCGAAGAAGCCAAGTGAAGGAATTTGAACGATATACTCCAATGGAGCTTTCCAAGCATCTGGAGCAGTTGTTGTAGCAGTAATAATTTCGCCTTCAGGGCAAAAAGCAATGTACTCTGCAAGGCTCAACTTTAAGTCCACCAATAATACAGCAGAGTATGAAGGAATTTTGTTAGGACTTCGAAAGGCACGTGCTTTGGGGGCTACAAGAGTTGTTATTAAAACATATTCTCAAATTGTAGCAGGGCACATAAGATAAGAGTTTTCAAGTTCGTCATCCACAACTTGCAAAATATTTGGAAGAGATTCGTAAGATTGAAGCAGCATTCAAAGGGATTTCCATTCGAAGTATACCCAGAGCTGAAAATATGCAAGCTGATACTTTGGCGAAAGCTGTAGATGGAGCTATGGACATTCCAGAAGAAGCTTTTTATGAAGAGCTCAATGCACCTTCGGTAACACAGATCCTTTCTGCGGAAGTCCTTTGCATTCCAAGTATAGATTGATGGAGTTCAATTATGGAATTGTTGCAAGGATAAGCAAATTTGTCGGAAGGGCCATAGCTTTCGAGATTGAAGCTCAGAATTCGAAATTATCATATAATCAATGGTATTTTGTACAAGGCCGGAGTATGTTCCCCTCTGCTCCGATGTATATCTCAAGCCGTAGGTCAAGAGATTCTTCGAGGAATTCATGAAGGACTTTGCAGTAGCCATCTAGCCCCTCGAGCTTTGGCAGGAAAAACACTTCGCCAGGGGCTTTATTGGCCTACAATAGTAGATGATGCGGAGAGCTTAGTCCATACTTTCCAGGGTTTTCAATGGATAGGAAGAAGAAGTCATTGTCTGCCAACAACTCTTCAAGTCATTGCCCCAGTGTGGCCCATGGCCAGATGGGGCATGGACCTTATTGGCCCCTTCCCAGTAGCAAAAGGAAATTTGAAATTCGCAGTGGTAGCAATTGAGTATTTTTCTAAGTGGGTCGAAACAGAGCCCCTCACAGCTATCACTTCGAATAATGTACAAAAATTTTCTGGAAAAATATTATATGCCGGTTCGGAGTGCCTCGACAGCTCACAGTCAATAATGGGACACAATTTGATGCAGATCCCTTCAGGAAGTTTTGTGAAGATCTTGGCATACAATTATGCTTCGCTGCAGTGCGACATCCTCAGTCTAACGGAGCTGTTGAAAGAGCCAATGGTAATATCTTTTCAGGGTTGAATTCGAAGAATAGTAGGATTGGCAAAAGGATTGTGGACCGAGTAGCTCCCGAAGATTCTATGGTCCATTCAGACCACTCAAACAAGGTCCACGGGTTTCACTCCTTTCAGACTATTATTCGGAGATGAAGCTATGACACCAACGGAGCTTAAAGGAGGATCCCTTCGCAGTACCGAACCAGAAATAGAAGAAGAAAAGCAAACTTCACTTGATTTAACAGAAGAAACAAGACTTCGAGTTGTCGCCAATTTGTCAAAGTATCATCAGCAGACGAAGACTTGGTTTGACCCGAAGGACAAGCTTAATGAACTTAAGTCGGGCCATCTTGTTTTGCGAAGCATTATAGCACCAGGAAATTAGGGAATAAATGGGAAGGTCCATACATAATTATCCGATCAGGACGCCCTGGTTCTTTTAAGTTAGCTAATTTAGAAGGCGAAGAGTTAACGCATACATGGCATGCGGAGCACTTAAAGCGATATTTCACATAGGGGGTCCTTGTAACCATTTGTAAACACCTTCTGAATTAATAAAGTTCATGGTTTAGATAATGCCTACCTCTCAAACACTTCCTACTTCTAGTGGACGCACTGGAAGAACGAAGTTGGCTGGGAGGGAAGTGTCATTAATTTGAATAATTTTTTGGACTTCGAACTACTGGTTCGAAGCTTCCGACGAGGTGGGAAAGTCACTGAAAAATGGATTCCAAGCCACCGGCTTGAAAGCATCCATAAATAGAGTCGAAGGAGACCAAATAATGCAGATTCCAAGCTCCGGCTTGAAAGCATCCATAAAAAGTGTCCAAGGAGACCACTGCGAATTCCAAACTACCGGTTTTATAGCATTCGCAAAAAGAGTCGAAGGAGGCCAAAACAAAATAGAGTTTGAGCTGATAAGCTTTGAATATCTATGAAAAGAGTCCAAAGTGACCAATTGTTTGGGATACTAAAGTGTCTGAAAAGTTCGTCCGAAGTGACTTCTTTCAAACAAAAGGTACTAAGTTACTAGTTTTATGACTCCAAGCAGTCAGACATTTTATAAGATTTTAATCAATCTTTAAATTACTGAGGGGCTTCGAACCTCCAAAATTTTACTCCTAAGTTTTTTCTTTGCGCTTAACCATCTTCGACTACACTTCGAAGTTGCTTACGCCCAAAGAGGGGTAGGGAAGTAGGGAGACAATTTTAAAAATCAATCTTTATTATTCGAACAAAATACATTACATTACGAAAAAATATGTGTCTATGCCAAGAAGGAATTGAAGACCTCTTCGATCTCTAGAGCTACCACTAAAGCCGAAACGACTAGTTCTAGAGCTGGGAGTCCTGATAACCTTACGTTTAATTCTTCTTCCTCCCTTCGAAGCTTGAAAATCTTTTTGTTCTTGTTGAAGTTCAGCCCAAGTTCGAAGTCGCTCGAAGCTTCTTTCCTAGATCCGAAGTTCTTCAGGCTTCTTTCCTTGTTCTTCAGCAATACCCTCGTCTTCGGACCATTCAACGTCTTCAGAAGACGAAGCTTCCAAGTTAACTTCTTTTTCTTCCTCTTTAATATAAGATAATATATCTTTACATATTTCGGGCGCAATTGCACCGGAGCTTTCTCGAGGAACCAAAAATTGAGGTCATTTGTGAAGTTTTAAAAGATCAAAGGTAGCCCATAGTAGGCGGAGTTCTTCGGTAACATTTAATACTTCGACATGATCAATACGAGGTTGAGAAGCCTAAAAACATGATAAATAAGTTTTCATTCATAATATATGAAAGCATAATTTTTACATATTTGGACCCCTAAACAAAGCTAATCCTGCGGGTCCAGCGAAGGCTGGCTGCTCGAAGCTTGAGACCAAGATTGTTTTTGGCGATGTCCTTCATCGATCCAAGCCTTGATCGCTGTTCGACCTTCGGCTCTCCATGAAGCTTGAAAGGCTTGCCAAGCTGCGGCCACATCTTCGGAAGGGTTTAGCAGTTGATTGTCGTTGAAGGTAATGGGAGCCACCCTCGAATCTGGTGCTACTAATAGCCCTAGATCTTCGTAGTAGCGAAGTACTCCGAGAGCAGCTACTTGGCCGGAGAGCTCTCCATACCGAATGCCCGCTGTCTTCATCGTCTTCGCTGCTCCTTGGATTATCTTTAGTCATCACAGCAAAGGGACGTTGTCACTCGAAGATAGTGTCCATTGAGCACCAAAGTACTCTAGAACACCTAAAAGATTGTTCATGACCTCTGCTTCTACCTTCTCCGACTTCATTTTATCTTCAATTAAAACATCCCTTGATGAAGTTAGCTCATCTACCACAGCAGATAGTCTAGCTGCCTCTGTAGCCAGAGAACTCTTCTCGCTAAGCAAGTTGTTGGCTTCCTCCATGGCCTTAGCCTTCTCCTCTTGAAGCTTAACTAGTTCAGCCCCTGCCGTGGTATGTTCTGCCCGCATTTTCTCTATCTCAGCCCGAAGCACTGATTTGTTCGGCTTCGAGCATCTTATTCGCAGCCTCCAGACCAAGTCTGGCCCTCATCTCCACTGCAACCATTTCGTCTAAACTGGAGATTCGAGACGGCTGCTGCTCGAGTTAAGACTATTTAATGCAAGGATAAAAAGCAAGGTGAGGAATTGTTCATAAGCTGAAATTAATCTTGTTTTGTAGATACTTCGTACCTGGTATGCTGCCCGTTCTAAGGCTGCGTTCAGCTCCGAGCCCTCAGCTTCGCTAAGTATGGCTACTAAGTCCGTCTCCCCAACTTCTCGGTTGGCTCGATCCAAAGGCTCGAGCAGGGCCCGAAGTCCGATCCTTCGCTCCAGAAAAGGAGCTAGGAGGGGGAGCATGGAGAGAGCCCTTTGATCATCTTCTTTCAGCGAAGGGTCAGAGTGCTGCACTGCATCTTTGGAGACCTCGGTGGACTGGCCCCCCTCTGTAGACTAGCCTCCGTCTATTGATTCAGACGGAGTTAATCCTGAGTTCGGAGCAGGAAAGGGGTCCATTTTGCCTTTACCTTTCCCAGGTCCCATCTGCGCAGTTGCTAGAACCGACACCGGAGAAGTCGAGGTTCAAGGAACAGTATATTCGAGGGAGTCACCTCCATGGGAGCGGACCCTGCCAAAACAAAGGTATTATGTAATGAATAATTTTGCAGGGTAAAGAAAAATGTAGTTCAAGTAAAGTTTACCTCCTGAAGCCCTGTCGGCGGACGAGTACAGGGCTGCTCAGAGGATCGAAGGCCACTTCAAAGTCGTCATTAGACTCGGTGGCTGGAACCGAAGGATTGATTGCTGGAGCCTTCCTAGGAGCAACAGCTACCACTTTGTTTGGAATCGAAGCCAGTTCAGCTGGAACTTCGACTCCTGCCTTCAGTAGCAGAGGCTTCTTCAAGCGGTAAGTCCGGCTGGATGCTTGAGGTCTCAGCTTGTCTGGGGCTTTCTGGAGCATCTGGCACGCTAGCTGCGTCCCTAGTGTCCGCATCTGCTCGGGCTTCATCTTTGGTAATTAGGTCCACGAGGACCCTTCCCTCATCTTCAGAGGATTCGGAGGGCGAAGCTACTGGACTTGAAGGAACCACTTTCTTCGGCTTTCGGGCTAGCTTTTTCACTGGGGTCTTAGCTGGAGCCGAAGGCCCGGCATCCGCTTTCCTCTTCTTCGTCCCTTGCTTAAAAGGTACCCAGTCCGGAAAAGGAGGAGGTGCAACTCCGAGTACGCCCCATACTCGATTGAGCCGCTCCCAACTACCCACTAGTTTTTCCTCCACTCTTTTTCGGCCGGAGTTGGAACCCCCAGGATCTTCTCTGAAGCTCGAGTAATTTGCTCTGAAGTCATAGGAGCTTGAGAAGCTACAAGATAAGTTTGCATTAGTCATTTCATAAAACAATTATATATAAAACATGTTGTGTTTCGAAGCTACCTGCAGGGCTCGAGTCTGAGGAAATCTTTTGGAGTCCACCCTCCGGATCTTCTTCGAAGATGATAGGCCAGTTGGCCATCAGAGGTGGAATTTGGTGCCCAATGAACTCCTCTGCTAAGTCCCGCATACTCATGTGGTGACTAATCCTTTCCAGCAGGCTAAGGCGAGCTTCGAGCTGGCCGGGGTCTGGGTGAACTTGGGCTTCTCTTCAGAAGTGTATATCTTGCAGAGGTCCGGCCTAGACGGCTGCCAGCTCCAACTTCGGCATAGAACCATCGGAGAATTCAATCTATGTACCATCTAGCGTTGATATCTTTCACCGGAAATTGTAGTTGGAATTCGTCCCGAAGTCTTAAATTGATGCTGTCGAAGGCTATTACAATCTTCTCCCCTCCGGACCCTTGGTAAGTTTTTGGTTGGCAAGATGCCCTGTGCAGCGCTGCAAAAATTTTTGCTCTTCCTTCGCAGCCTTCAGCTTGTACCGCCCATTCGAAGATGACCAAGCACGCTATTGCATTCGGAGATAGCTGAGGAAGAGTAACGTGAAACAAATCTAATACCTCTGAAAGGAAGTCCACTGCTGGGAGTCCTAACCCCGCTTTGAAGAAGGCTTCGAAGACCACAACTTATCCATGACTCGGAGCGGGGATGTTTTCCTTTCATGGTTTCCCGATGATGACCCCTGAGCCAATCTTCCCTTCTACTGCCGCTGCGATCATCTCCCTCTTGGAGGTAGATTGTCCCAATGTATAAGATTGGTCTAGATACTTTGAAGAGGCTTGAAGGAGATCTTGAGGACTGGACTGTTGGGGATTCCCCGTTAGAGTCCGCCGCCGCCGCCACTGTTACTGCCGCTGCCACAACCGCGGCCTGCTACCGGGCTAGGGTCGAAGCCGCCCCGGGAACCTTGAAGCTGGTTTTCGCCATGAACTCGCACCGAATGCAAAAGCTAAAGTCTGGAGGCAAGGGTTTGGTTACACAAAGACGGTGAGAAAGGTATTCAAGAAGTGTCTTGGTCCTCTATTTTATAGCCTAGGCCCACGATTTTTTACCGTTCACATTTGTCGTTTCGCATTCTTGACCGTTACTCTTTGCGGACTTAATGCACCATGCAACTTCTACTGGAAGGAAAAAGCCAACGGCTATTTCTTCTAAGTTTAAAAGGCTTTTGGCTTCTTAAAGTTAATTCTGAAATTGTTCGAATGTAACTTCCTTAAGAATCGATTCAAAGTTTTGAATCTTCATATATTTCGGAGGTTGATTAAATCCGTTAACCCCTACGCATGATTATTTTTCTTGTGTATATTGCTCTCCTAATGTTACAGATCTAGTGGAGAAGCGTATTCGAGGGGCTACTGTTGGGGGAAAATACTTCATCCTCAGGGCCACTGCTGCAACAAGACAAAGGCAGGTGATTTAATCGAAGGTTTCCAGCATCTAACTCCGGAAGTATACTGGAACAAGTTCGAAGGATAGAGGCGAACTCTAGTTCGGAGTATATCTTCGAAATTTGACCCTTCAGAGAGCTTCCTTGCCAGCTAAGATGGAAGACTTATCTTCTTTCTCATTAGATTAGTCTTTTACAGTTTTAGCCCTATTAAGGGTACCAAATAGTTTCCACTATATCGGTTGTAATAGAGGGGTAAAAGGGTCTTTTCCTTAAGGTTTTGGCCTATAAATACCCCCCGTTTTACCCTGTAATGAGGATCGAATACTGAGTTATTCAATACACATCTTCGAACTGTTTCGAGCTATTATCCAATTCGGAGGCTTGAAATAGTTCATTTCACAAAAACTTCGTTTGTTAGTTTCCAAACTATGAAAACCTATTAGCGTAATCTTTTACGCCAACACTGACAAAAGAAGCCTTCTGTAAAAGTAGACTACCATCTGTACCCCATGTCTTGAAGAGACAAAATCACTATAAACCGTAGGGGTAAAGTAGTCTATTCACATGGCTTAGTTGTGCCTATAAATAGTGAGACAGTCTAGGTCTAGGTGAACACTTTGAGAATCCATTTTCAGAACTCCCAGATTTAGCCGCCATTATCATGTACTTAGTGTTGTGAATGTTTTGTGTTCCCTGTTCATGCAATGAAATTTTCATTTTGTTCTCTGTCTATTGCTTGAACTTGTATTCCTGTTTTGCACTGCATGTGTTGAGTTCTTTGTGCTACACTTTGTTCTGTGCCATCCAGAGTTTTTGGCTCTGTTTCTTCTCTAACAAAGTGTGTTTGCATCTTGTTCATGCTAGTGTTGTGAGTCTTTCAGTGTGTGTTCGCTATGTGTAAACTAGAGGCAAGTCCTCTAAAATTACTAGCGAAGCACTCAGTGAAGTTGAGCTCGAAGCCTGTTAATGGACCGAAAACGGCGACCAGAGGGGGGTGAATGGAAGCTTTTAAAATTTCAGACTAAAAATAGCCTTCTTTTTTAATTATGTCTTCTGCGGAACAGGCTTCGAACACACCCTTCGAAGTTATGGTTCGGAGGTATTTTACAGCTCCGAAAATAGGCTTCGCAAGGAGCAAACGTTTGAAGCCAAGAAGACTTCGCTTCACCCACAACCCCGAAAATTCAACTCTGCTAAGTCAGTGCAGTCTCCACACACAGGGTGCCTTCGAGCAGGCTTCACACTTCACCCTTCGCAAGAGCGAACTTCCCTCTGAGGACTTCGATCAGCTCTGCTAAGTCAGTGTAGGCTCAGCACACTAGGGTGCCTTTGAGCAGGCTTCGCACTTCACCCTTCGCAAGAGCAGAATTTCCTCTAAGGACTTCGACCAAATACTCAGCGCTAGCAACTGGTACTAGGCTTTGCACTTCAGAGGTCTAAACGCGCACTGAACACACTTCATCGAGAACTTCGACAAGGGAAGAACATAGGCTTCGAATAGTGCTTCGCTAGTAATCAGAGTGGTCTAGCCTCCAGTTTACACAGAGCGAACAGACACTGAAAAACACACTTCACCCAGATAGACTTCTCACACACCTCTCCAGAAAACTCACAAGAAGATGGTGCACGGATAAATCAAAGCATGCAGTGAAGTACGCATACAAGTTCAAGCAGTAAATGAAAACTGAATCAAAACTTCATTGCTTGAACAGGTAACACAAAATGAACTCACAGACCAAATACAACGTGTGTGGCGGCTAGCACATGAGCTCAAAAATGACTGCTCAAAGTGTTGATGTGACCTAGCTAGCCTCCACTATTTATAGGCACTATTCAGCCCTGTGAATAGACTACTTTACCACTAGGGTTTACACCGGTTTTGTCTCATCAGAACAGGGGGTACAGCTGGTAGTCTACTTTATTTGGAGGCTTCTTTTGTCAGCTTCGCAGAGGGGACATCACCAGCTTTTGTAGAGCAGACGTTATCAGCCTTTGCAGTTTTGGAGCCTTCTGAAGCCCCCCTTTGCACGCGAGGGGTGCGGTAGCTTTGGTGAGAAGCCTTGAGATCGACGGCCTTCGCTTCACTGAAGCCAGCCTTCGATATAGTGACGGTTTTGAGCCGAAGCCATCAAAGCCCTTGGGCTTCGCACCAACACCTTCGGAGTGGACCACCACGGCTTCGCAGCTTCTCCCAGCTCGAACTCCATCAGTCCGTGTACCGAAGCCATGCATGGCCGAAGTACCTCAAGTAAGCCTCACTCCAGAGCCAGCCTCACTCCGGAGCCCCACCTTCGGAGTACCACCCTTCGAAGTCCCTCCTTCATCCAAGGCCTCTGCATGAAGCATTCCATGAGCACTTCATCGCAGTGTCTCTCCCCGAGCACACTCCTCGACGAGCCTCACCCGGACCATGCCTTCGATGCACCTTGACTTTTAAGACCTTCGTCGGGTATACCTTCAAGTGCCTCCCTCCGGAGCACACTTCAAATGCCTTGCCTTATTGCTGAGGACTTGGTCCACCATACTCCGATGTCACTCCATTCGGCGTACCCTTCGAAGTGCCTCACCTCCGAGGACTTCGTCTCGGAGTACCTTCACCCGGAGCCACATTCTGCACTTACTGCCTTCTCCTAGCACACCTCGACCCGAGGTCCGACCTCGACCCCTTCGTAGCCTTCGTGACGGAGCTCCCTGCTCCCCTGGCATCAAGCCTCCTACTTGACCCAGGTTCACCTGCCACGAACCGTCCATCGCCTCCAAAGTCATCTGCGCACCACAAACAGACACACAAGTGTATCTAGTACCCCAGAGACCTCTCCGGGTAAACAACCTTCGATACACACTCCGGTGTACCGCCCAAAGTACTGAACCCTTTGGTACAACCCAGTCATCATGTACTACCGAACCCCTCCGACAGGCACACTCCGCTGCAACAGCTGCAGCAACCAGAGCCCACCGAACCCTTCGGTGAAACAACCTCCGAACCCCTTCGGAGGGACCCCTTCGAATCAGAGGGTAAAATATGTCAATCACTCATCACAGACTCCGAAACCAACCCTTGGTTTCTCAATCTCCCCCTTGATGAGTGCATTGACAACCAAATTCAAGTTCAAGAAAATTTGAAAAATCTCAGCACACAAGTGACCATAAAAACTCAGAAACAAGCCAAATCATGTCACTTGACAAAAGAATTTTCCTCCCCCTTTTTCAACAGAGTAAAAGCCCCTTCGACAAATCTTTCCCTTTGCAAGATAAAACTCCCCCGGAGTTAAGTTATTTTACCTCTTGCTACAGAGAACTCAAAAATTTCTCCCCCTTTGGCAATGCAAGCATCAAGGAGCATTCAAAAGATGCCAAGCTTCAAAATGGGTAGAATTGCAAAGACATATAAAGCAAAAATATGCCAACATTAATACCAATTTTCATGTGCTCAGCTCAATTTAACATTCTCTAAAAACATGATGACAACATGTGATTTTATCATTTTGAAATAAAAGCATCACCACTCAATCAAGGTAACTAGACAAGTAGAAACATGAACTGCGCAAAACTAGTCAATTTCTACTCTAGACAGACAAGTCCAGTTCAAATGGAGCATTGAAAGCAAACTTGATGATCAATGAATATTTTTTTCTTTTCATAATGCCAGGGGTTATTTGTTTGTCTACCTTATACTTTCCAATCAGGCCAAGCCTAGGCACAAAAGCCATCAGAAGCTTAAGGCGGTGATTTTGGCATACACTACACTATCCCAGTTCAGACCAAAGTACAATGGTAAGCAGTCTATAATAGAGCAGTGCGACAAACAAACCCACCTGGATCTTTTTCGCTTGTAACATACAAATCATGGATTTTTGAATTTTTTTTAATTTAGTGACCAAATTGTTTAGCACTTGATGAATATCCATGAATACAATTTTTCAAGTTGCAATGTTTAGCATGCAGAGAAAAGGTGTCTTGCTATCAAGTAGATAAAAGATAGCTAAAGCAGTCCTGCCCCAACATGCTAGATTCAAGACTAAGCAGTGAGCATGATTTGATTTTGGAAAGAAAAATCATGCACATAATGTTTCAGATATATTAAATAGAGCTGAGCTGACATGATTACATGAATTAAAATCAGGCATATAAGTGCAACAGATGTAAATGCAATTTCATACACAATGAGCATATGCATGATAATCAAAAACTGCTCCCCCTCACAAAATGTCGTAAGGGTGACAAACACCAAGTTCTCCACGCAAGTAGGCAAAACGAGAAGCATCGAGGGGTTTTGTGAAAATATCGGCTAGCTGGTGTTGGGTATCAACATATTGAAGTTCAATATCACCGGGTTGTTTGCAATACAAAAAGCACTAGTGTTATCACAGAAAAGTGGAACACTCTTATAATCTAACCCAAAATCCCGCAAAGTGGAAACCATCCAAAAAATCTAAGAGCAACAGCTAGCTGCAACAACATATTCGGCCTCAGCCGTCGATTGTGCAACACTAGACTATTTGCGGGAAGACCAGCAAACCAGTGATGTACCCAGAAAATGACAAGTACCAGAGGTACTCTTCCTATCAATCCTACACCCAACAAAATCCTGCATCGGAATAACCTCGAAGACACAAAGAGGAAGACGCTGAATACCAAATGTCGAATTCTAAGGTATGTTTGAGATACCTAAGAATGCGCTTTACCGCTTGGCAGTGCGAAGCTCGTGGTGAAGCCTAAAAACGAGCGCACAGACACACTGCGAAGTGTATGTCCGGCCTCGTAGCAGTCAAGTAGAGGAGGGAGCCGATCATGCTTCGGAACTCCTTCTGATCTACGACTTCTCCATCATCGTCAGGATCCAATGCTACAAATGTAGCCATTGGAGTGGCGAGTGGCTTCGCATTAGCCTTGTCAAATTTCTTGATCAGGTCCTTAGTGTACTTCGTCTAGTGGACGAAAGTATCTTGTTTGCTTTGCTTGATTTGCAAACCAAGGAAAAAAGTGAGTTCGCCCATCATGGACATCTCGAACTCCCTGCTCATGGCATCTGCAAACTCGACAACCAAAGCATTATAAGAGTCACCAAAGATGATATCATCCACATAAATCTAAACTATGAGGAAATCTTTGCCATGCTTGAGAGTGAACAGGGTTTTATCAACAGATCCCATCAAATACCCCCGCTCAAGCAGAAAAGACTTAAGTCTATCATACAAAGCCCGAGGAGCCTACTTGAGTCCATAAAGAGCCTTATGAAGTTTAAGGACTTTATGTGGGTATTTGGAGTTTTCAAAACTAGGAGGTTGTTTTACATAAACATCTTCGCCTATGAAGCCATTAAGAAAAGCACTTTTGATATTCATTTGATAGAGTTTGAATCCCCGGGATGTCGCAAATGCAAGTAAAATCCTAATGGCTTCAAGACGAGCAACAGGTACAAAAGTTTCAGTAAAATCAATCCCTTCTAATTGAGAATAACCCTGAGCTACAAGTCTAGCCTTGTTTCTAACCTATTGTCCCATCCTCCCCTTGTTTGTTTTTGAAAATCCATTTTGTTCCAATGAAATGAATATTTGATGGAGGATCAACTAAAGTCCATACTTGGTTTCTCTCAAAATTTTCAAGTTCTTCATGAATGGCATTGATCCAACTAGAATCAGAAAGTGCATGACTAACATCTAAGGGCTTGAAAGAAGCAACAAAAGCGGAATCAATGAAATGAGCATGAGAACGTGTTACCCTTTGATCAAGCTCACCAATGATCTGCTCGGGAGGTTGCATCCTTTGAACATGGTGTGGAGCCTCGTGGCGGGATGCAGTCTCCCCCTCAACTTGTGTGTTGGAGTGGTCCAAGATGACCGATGTCGAGGTAGTTGCTTCGGGACCTTGTGCCAAAGTGGTCGAAGCAGGGTCGGCTTCGGGGTTGATGTCGAGGGTAGTAGGGGTTTATCCTTGAAATCTCCAGGATCTTCTTCTTCGAAGATGGTCTGTTCCATGTCGTGTTCATTTTCCTGTTCAAGAGCAGAACTAACAGAGGGGGTCGATTCATCAAAAGTCACATCACATGACTCGATGACAGTGTTAGTCTCCAAATTATAAACACGATAAGAATGACCATGTGTAGTGTAACCCAAAAAGATCCTGTCAGAAGAACGCGACTCAAATTTTTCCAAATTACCACGTTTTAGGACAAAGCAACAACAGCCAAAAACTCGAAGATGAGTAACCTTGGGCTGTCTCCCAAAACGTAGCTCATAAGATGTCAAGTTCAAAATTGAGCACAAGAAGATTCGGTTTGAGATGTAACAAGCAGTGTTCATGTCCTCAACCTAGAATTTTCTAGGAGTCCTGTGTTCATCGAGCATCGTCCTAGCCATCTCAACCAAAGTGCGGTTCTTTCTCTCAACAACACCGTTCTGTTGAGGAACCCGCGGAGCAGAGAATTGATGTTCTATGCCATGCTCCATGCAAAAGTCAACAAAGAGACTGTTCTTGAACTTAGTGCCATTATCACTTCCAATGAATTTCAATGCACCAGAGAGTTCAGTGAAAAGTCTCAAAGCCAAGCTCCGAAAGTGTGAAAACACTTCATCCTTGCTGGCAAGAAAGAAGACCCAAGAGTAGCAAGAGAAATCATCGACAATGACTAACACATACCACTTGCCGCTAAAGAACTAACCCGAGAAGTACCTACAGTGTCCATGTGGAGAAGTTCTCTGGGTTGTTCAGTCATCACCATGGTGACTAGCGAGTGCGAAGCGGCAATCATTTTCCATGTCGACAAGGAGCGCAAAATAAATTTTCTCAAACTTGAGCTTGCGCAATCCTTGGATCAGACCTAGGGCACTCAGACGAGCGAGCAACTCAAAGCTCATATGCCCTAGTCTCCTATGCCACTTCCAAAGCTCAGAAGTAGAATGTGCAACAAGACAATGAGAAGAACTAGATGACTAAGAAAAATCAGCTCCAAAAACTCTCCCAACTCTAAAGATCTTGCATACAACAACGCCATCAAAATTGAGTACTTGCGAAGTATCGTGATGGAATCGCACTTCGAAGCCCTCATCAAGCAACTGAGATACAGAAAGCAAATTGTATCCCAGGTTTTCAACCAAAGCAACATCTTTGAGAGTGAAATTCGAGTTGATTCTTACTACACCTTTACCTTTCACTCTACTCCTTCGATTGTTGCCGAAGGTGATATGTTCCCTTTGCTTGGTTGTGGTGAGGCTGGAGAACCATGCTACATCTCTTGTCATATGGCGCGAACAACCAGAGTCCATGATCCACGTGCCCTCCAAGCCTCGATCTGGTGCCTACACATGATAAGAAAATCTCGATTGCTCAGTGCTTAGATGAGTGAATACATGACGAGGCATCCAACACTAAGTGATACGAGTAGTAGGCATAGTAAAAGTAGACTGTCTACGCACAGGATAATCAGAATGATACAAAGTGCGGGGTCTACCTACATGCTGTGATCTAAAAGCATGACAAGGTCTCCTACTCTAACGAGGTACAAAGCTACTCGCCCGGGGTCTACCACCATATGGAACATGGTCAACACCTCGAGTAGCAAAACCTCTCGGAGTAGCACGAGGAGCCTCGAAAATAGGACGAGAGTAAAACTCAGACTGATGCATACCTAAAGATGGGTAGTGCATGTTCTGGAACCTCATCGCCTGAGAGCGTCTCTCATCCTTGATGCGACGAAAATAGAACCCAACCAAGTGACCCGCCCTCTGACAATAGGAACAATGAAAAACTCTCCTAGGGGCGCTCTCATGGGTCATAGAAGCAATCCTCAGGCTCCTTGGGCTTGTGCTGAGTGGTTATCTTGGGAGGAAATTTCTTTGCAGAAGGAGTGGTTTTCTTTGGAGTTCGGGTTGGATTTTTGGCTGATGGAGTGTCTAACAGAGCTATCTCTTTCTCTAAGGTAGTGGGTGAGGTAAAAACAGTTTTGTTTACACTGTTTGAAGGAATCCTCTCAAAACCCAATCCTAGAGCTAACCCTGCTCTGTCAGCACACATCTTGGTTTTGGCCAAGAGCAAGTCCATCCTACCCTTTCCCTCAGTGCATTTGTTAACCACTGAAAGAAGGTACTCATTCTCAGTCATAAGGTTTTCAGCTCGCTCTCTAATAGTGCCTAGCTAGTCCTTAAGGTTATGCAAGTGTCACACACAGGTTGCACATCCTTAGAACTACTAGCCCTCTCCAATCTAGCCTTTAAATCCTGAACATGCTTATCACGGAAATCAATGCTCTCACATAATAAGGGGCAGTTCATGCATTCAAATATATCATGAGGACTAGAATCCACCATCATAAACTACTTTTGTGCAGTCTCAAGCTCAGAAAGAGTTTGAGCATGCACAGAACGCAACTGAGCAAGCTCACCCATGACAACTATACAAGATTCACATTCAGCATCATTAATCCTAGACTTAAGCAAGGCATAATCAGTAGAAATAGATTCTAGCCTAAGTCTAAGGTCTTTTCTATCTCTAGCGGCTTGCACAAGTAATCTATCCTGAACAAGAACTACTTCATTCAGCTCATCTAGTTTAATTGAAAGATGGTCATAGGATAGAGGTACCTCAGATGAGTCAAGCTCATCGCCACTGTGATCGCTGTCGGCCATGAAGCAGAGGCCAGTGAAATCTCGTCCCTTCTTGTCCCTCTTCTCCTCCTTCCTTGAGGACTCCTCCTCCTCATCAGAGCTCGACTCCTTAGTTGAGGAAGTGTCGATGTCGCTGAGAGAAACAAAAAATTCTCTGGAAGCGGCTTTGGTTACCCTCTTAGCCACTTTACCGCGTTTGCCATTCACAAAGGGTTTCCTCTCCTTTTTGTGGTACCTGCGATGCTCACTCTCATCTCTCTTCTTGAGTTTTGGGAAATTGGCCTTGATGTGAGAAGTGTCGCCACACTCAAAACAACCACTAAAACCACCTCTCCTCTGATCCCGTCTCTCATGGTGAAAACGGGTGAACCTTCTAGCAATGAGAGCAAGCTCATCATTATCCAAAGTATCCACCTGCTCCTTAGTGACGGAGACCAGGGAGGACAAAGCAAAACCATCTGTAAGAACACAAGTGCCAAATGTGCTTGGTTCTACAGTGGTGCCACGGCTAGTGCTAGAAACTAGTGCCAATGGCTGTGGCAAAGAGTTCCTATGCACTGCAACAGATGCCTTGGCAATCTCTGTGGACTTCAGCTTGCTGAAGAGATCATCACAGGTCAATGTGTCATAACCTGCGAACTCCTAAATGCTAGATATCTTCACTTCCCATATGCTATGATCAAGAGCATAGAGAAGCTTGATAGCGCTATCATGGTCATTGTAAGCAAGCGTCCCGTTGGACCGCAAGTTACTCACTATCGCATCAAAGCGAGAAAACATGGCATCTATAGATTCACCAGGAGCCTACAAAACAGTTGATACTGTTGATTGTACGTTCTTTGGCACCTGGCCTTAATCTGTGTAGATCCCTCATGAAAGATAGTGAGTGTAGTCCAAATATCCCTAGCTGTCTTTAGGTGTTGCACCCTATCAAACTCACTTCTACTCAAACCAATGAACAATATATTTCTTGCCTTGGAGTTGGCATTATACTGATCCTTCTCTGTTTGAGACGTGCGAGATTCAGGGATGGAGTATTGTGAGTCCACAATCTCCCAAATTGCATTTCCTTGGCTTAGCAAGTAAGCCTCCATGTGCACCTTCCAGTATGCAAAGTCCGTCCCATCGAACAGAGGTATTTTACTAACTCTGTCCATGTCGCCAACAGATCACAAAACCGGTTAAGGTCAACTGGTGATCTTAACCCGCTCCGATACCAGTTGTTGGACCGGAAACAGCGACCAGAGGGGGGGTGAATGGGAGCTTTTAAAATTTCAGACTAAAAATAGCCTTCTATTTTAATTCTATCTTCTATGGAATAGGCTTCGAACACACCATTCGAAGTTCTGGTTCGGAGGTATTTTACAGCTCCAAAAACAGGCTTCGCAAGTAGCAAAAGTTCAAAGCCAAAAGACTTCGGTTCACCCACAACCCCAAAAATTTAGCTCTGCTAAGTCAGTGCAGGCTCCGCACACAGGGTGCCTTCGAGCAGGCTTCGTACTTCACCCTTCGCAAGAGCGGACTTCCCTCTGAGGACTTCGATCAGCTCTGCTAAGTCAGTGCAGGCTCAGCACACTGGGTGCCTTCGAGCAGGCTTCGCACTTCACCCTTCGCAAGAGCAGACTTCCCTCTGAGGACTTCGACCAAATACTCAACGCTAGCAATTGGTACTAGGATTTGCACTTCGGAGGTCTAAACGCACACTGAACACACTTCGCTGAGGACTTTGACAAGGGAAGAAAACGGGCTTCGAACAGTGCTTCGCTAGTAATCAGAGATGTCTAGCCTCCAGTTTACACAGAGCGAACAGACACTGAAAAACACACTTCACCCAGCCAGACTTCTCACACACCTCTCCAGAAAACTCACAAGAAGATGGTGCACAGAGAAATCAAAGCATGCAGTGAAGTACACATACAAGTTCAAGTAGTAAATGAAAACTGAATCAAAACTTCATTGCTTGAACAGGGAACACAAAATGAACTCACAGACCGAATACAACGTGTGTGGCAGCTAGGACATGAGCTCAAAAATGACTGCTCAAAGTGTTGATGTGACCTAGCTAGCCTCCACTATTTATAGGCACTATTCAGCCCTGTGAATAGACTACTTTACCCCTAGGGTTTACACCAGTTTTGTCTCATCAGAACAGGGGGTACAGCTGGTAGCTTTCGTGAGAAGCCTTGATCCTGATGGCCTTCGCTTCACCGAAGTCAGCCTTCGATATAGTGACAGTTTTGAGCCGAAGCCGTCAAAGCCCTTGGTCCTTCGCACCAACACCTTCGGAGTGGACCACCACAGTTTCGCAGCTTCTTCCAGCTCACACTCCATCAGTCCGTGTACCGAAGCCATGCATGAACGAAGTACCTCAAGTTAGCCTCACTCCGGAGCCCCACCTTCGGAGTACCACCCTTCGAAGTCCCTCCTTCGTCCAAGGCCTCCGCATGAAGCATTCCATGAGCACTTCGTCGCAGTGTCTCTCCCCGAGCACACTCCTCGATGATTCTCACCCGAACCATGCCTTCGATGCACCTTGACTTCTGAGACCTATGTCGGTATACCTTCGAGTGCCTCCCTCTAGAGCACACTTCGAATGCCTTGCATCATTGCTGAGGACTTGGTCCACCATACTCCGATGTCACTCCATTCGGAGTACCCTTCGAAGTGCCTCGCCTCTGAGAACTTCGTCTCGGAGTACCTTCACCCGGAGCAACACTCCGCACTTACTGCCTTCTCCTGGCGCACCTCGGCCCGAGGTCTGACCTCGACCCGAGGTCCGACCTCGACCCCTTCGCAACCTTCGTGATGGATCTCCCTGCTCCCCTTGCATCAAGCCTCCCGCTTGACCCTAGGTTCACCTGCTACGAATCGTCTGTCATCTCCGAAGTCACCTGCGCACCACAGACAGACAGACAAGTGTATCTTGTACCCAAGAGACCTATCCGGGTAAACAACCTTCGATACACAATCTGGTGTACCGCCCAAAGTACCGAACCCTTTGGTACAACCCAGTCATCGTGTGATGCCGGATCCCTCCAATAGGCACACTCCGCTGCAACAGCTGCAGCAACCAGAGCCCACCGAACCCTTCGGTGAAACAACCTCCGAACCCCTTCGGAGGGACCCCTTCAAATCAGAGGGTAAAATATGTCAATCACTCATCACAGACTCCGAAACCAACCCTTGGTTTCTCACCTGTCTTCTTTCCTCAGTCAATGTCCTCGGCGCAGTCTATTTTGTATGCTTTCTGCCCTTCGAAATACGAAGCCTAGTACTAGTTGCTAGTGCGGAGTATCTATTCGAACCCCTTAGAGGGAAACTCACTCCTATGAAGTGTATTAGTGCGAAGCCTGCTCGAAGGAACCTCGTGTGCGGAGCCTGCACTATCCTTGCAGAGTTGTGTTTTTGGGTTTATGAGTGTGAGCGAAGTCTCCTTGTCTTCGACTTTTTACCCTTTGCGAAGCATGTGTTCAGAGCTGTAAAATACCTCCGAACACAGACCTCCGAAGAGTGTGTTCGAAGTCAGTTCTGCAGGAGACTATATTTAAAACAGAAGGCAAGTTTCAGCCTAAAATTTTGAAAGCTCCCATTCAGCCCCCTCTGGCCGCTCTTTTTGGTCAACAATTGGTATCAAAGCGGGTTAAGATCACCAGTTGACCTTAACTGGTTTTGTGATCTCTTGTTGACATGGATAGAAGTAGTAAAATACCTTTGTTCGATGGAACTGACTTTGCCTACTAGAAGGTGCGCATGGAGGCTTACTTGTTAAGCCTAGGAAATGCTTTTTGGGAGATTGTGGACTCACAATACTCCATCCTAGAGACTTGGACTACTCAAGCCGAAAAGGATCAGTATAACGCTAACTCCAAAGCAAGAAATATATTGTTCATTGGCTTGAGTAGGAGTGACTTTGATAGGGTTCAGCACCTAAGGATAGCAAAGGAAATTTGGACTACACTCACTATTTTTAATGAGGGCTCTGCACATATCAAGTCTAGGAAACAAAGCACATACAATCAATAGTATCAACTATTTGTGCAAGTGCTTGGTGAATCTATAGATACCATGTTTTCTCGCTTTGACGCAATAGTGAGTAACTTGCAGTCCAATGGGACACTTGCTTACAATGATCATGATAGGGCTATCAAGCTTCTCTATGCCCTCGATCGTAGTATATGGGAAGTGAAGATATCCAGCATTGAGGAGTCCCTAGGTTATGACACATTGACCTGTGATGAGCTCTTTAGCAAGCTGAAGTCCACAGAGATTGACAAGGCATCTCTTGTAGTGCACAAAAACTCTTTGCCTCAGCTTTTGGCACTAGTTTTTGGCACTAGGCATGGCACCACTGCAAAACCAATCTCATCTAGGCACTTGTGTTCTTGCAGATGGTTTTGCTTTGTCCTCCCTGGTCTCCATTACTAAGGAGTAGGTGGATACTCTAGATGATGAAGAGCTTGCTGTCATTACTAGGAGATTCACCCGTTTTCACAATGAGAGACGAGATCAGAGGAGAAGTGGCTTTAGTGGGTGTTTTGAGTATGGTGACACTTCTCACATAAAGTCAAATTGTCCTAATCTTAATAGGAGAGACGAGAGTGAGCGCCCCAAACACCACAAGAAGATAGGAAACCCTATGTGAAGGGTAAGCGCAGCAAGGTTGCTAAGAGGGTAGCCAAGGCCGCTTCTAGGGATTTTGTCGTGGCTCTCAGCGACATCGACACATCCTCAATTGAGGAGTCGAGCTATGATGAGGAGGAAGAATCTCCAAGGAAGGAAGAGAAGATGGAGAAGAAGGCAAGGAATTTCACCGGCCTTTGCTTCATGGCCAACAGTAGCCACAGCAATGATGAGCTTGATTCATCTGAGGTACCACTATCCTATGACCAGCTTTCCATTAAAGTAGATGAACTGAATGAGGTAGTTCTTGGTCAGGATAGATTACTTGTTCAGGCTACTAGAGATAGAAAAGACCTTAGACTTAGGCTAGAATCTGTTTCTACTGATTATGCCATGCTTAAGTCTAAAATTGATGATACTGAATGTGAATCTTGCACTATTGTCATGAATGAGATTGCTCAGTTGTGTTCTGTGCATGCTCAATCTATTCATGACCTTAAGACTGCATATAAGCAGCTTTTGGTGGTGGAGTCTAGACCTACTTCTTCTGATAGCATTAATTTGAGAGACAATCATGTTAGGGAATTAGAGGCTAGATTGGAGAGTGTTGAGGGTTCTAAGGATATGCAACATGTTTGTCCCACTTGCATCACCCTTAAGGACCAACTCAGTTTTGCTAGAGGGCAATTTGAAGATCTTATGACAGAAAATGAATATTGTAACACCCCAAATTTTCAAAGAAATAAAAATATCATTTAATCTATTTTCCAGGAATTATTTATTTTGGAAATACCTTTAATGCCCTCCTTAATCTTTTTGAACTAAAACCTAGATGTAATGACCAAACCAGGGGCTAGAAAATTTTGTATATGATCCTAAGGCCAGGATATATTTTTGAGAATTTTTACAAATTTTTATCAACCTTGAAAGTAGCCCAAATATTTTAATTCATTTTCTGTAATTATTTTTATTCAGAAAAGCCTTTAAACAGTAACGGCCCCCCTCCCTCCCTTTCTCTCTCTCCCGGCCGGCCCAGCTCGTTACCCCCGCGCGCCCCGTACTGACCAATGGACCCCACCAGTTAGTGGCTCCCTCTCTCTTCGCGCATGTACCCGACACCCTGGCCCCACCTGTCGACGCCAACCGATCCCTCTCTCGGCCGATGCCCGACCCCACCCATTAGCCACCGCACTCGTGCGCTCACATCCGCTGACCGCCTTGGCCCACCTGTCGGACCCATCGTCTACCTCCCACCACCGCCCCCAAATTAAGCAGGCCGACGACCCCCGTCTCGGATCCGCCTCGCTGGCCCCTCCCCCTTTAATTCGGCGCCATTAAACGGTCCCCCGCGCTCAGCCGACCATTTCCCCTCATTAAACCTCACGATTACGCCCCGGGATCGCGCTGCGCGTGCATGGCCAAGCCCTCGCCGGTGAGTTAAAGCCCTCCATCAGCTTTCCTTGCATGCAAGCTCCTCCGACGCCGCTATTTAACCCCCTGGCCTCCACCGCGTTCGACCCCCATGGCAATTCGCTGTGAGAACGAACAGAGCGCTCACCATTCGGTTTTTAGCACATCACCGCCGCTCCTACTCCGGTCGCCCCTCACCGTCGCCGGTGACCTCCTCCACCCTAGACGACCGCACCTTCGTGACCATCGGGACCTCGCCACCCTCGTCCACCCCTCCATCAACGCAGAACCTCGTCGGATCGCCGTCGCCAACAAGGACACGAACGACTCTGTCGTCTACCCTTGTCGCCGGCCACGCTCTGTCCACCTCTCACCACCGTAACGGTACCCCCATGTTCCCCTTAGCGCCCTCTTTCCATTTCTAGGCTTAGATAGGGCCGTTGTCGCTCGTCGTGGCCTCTGGCCCGCTCGCCGTCGTCGGAGAAGACGACCGGCACGGGCTGAATACCCGTGCCGTGTCAGATTCAATCCTGGCCGTGCGATCTGGACCTAACGGCAGAGATTAGATAGTTCTCGTGGTTTAATCTAATGCGTTGGATCGTAGCGAATTGGTACGTTTTAATCTCGTGCGTCCATTGGTATTTAAAACCCGCATTTGATCTGAGCCACACGATGCGTACTGGTTCAGCGTTTTAATCTTGACCGTCCGCGATAACTTAACTCCCCCGCCTCGCTCGTGACTCCCCGATCATGATCCAACGGTGAATCTCGATCCGGCGCACGCGCACAATGCGCGGGTTCACCGTGAGCCCAGCTCACCGTGGACCCGAGACCGTTTTGGATTTAATTTATATTTCAGAAATGGTTTTAAACTTCTAAAATTCGTATCAGGCGCATTTGAACTCCAAAAATTATCATTTCAATTCTAGAAATTTTGTAATTGTATTCTCTACACGTTAGTACAATAAAAACAATATGCTTACTTTGAATATTTCATTCATAATTATTAAAGTATTCAAATGCCCCTAGGTTAAATTATAAATTTTATTATTTATTCTACTATATGATCCCCGTTATCCTTATCTTTGGAATTCTGTTAGTGATAGAGTTTTGGTTGTGAGTGTATGCATGGTGGGTTCCGGGTGCAAGCTAGGGCATTGGTCGGTAGCACCCGGGGCACTGTAAGGACCGGTCTACGGGATCCGTTGTGATACACTTCCGTACTAACCACAAGTCTAATGGGTAAGTCCTAACTAAGGTATGGAGTGTTCCAAACCGAGGCCACCATTTGGAGATGGGTCAAGCTGCACTTGTGGGTGGCTTTACCGACGTGGCGCAAAAGGGGGTGCGACGTTAGCTGGGATGCGGCCCGGCGCGCTGGCAAAACCTAGAGCGGGTGGTTATCGCTTGGAGCATTTCATGCCGAGGTTTTGGCATGAGTTCCCGTGGTATGGGTCATCTCGTTACACTTTGGTGTTTGGGATGAGTGCGTGCCTTGTGGGTACAGTAGTACATCTCATATCAGAGTCTTAAATCTTTTCAAAAAGTCGAGCCCACGGTCAAGGACGTTGCGTGACATCCCATAGTTAGTTTACTTTTAATATGTATGTGCACGATGATTTGACATGTAAGGACTGTTGCGCGAGGAGGGAAAACGTACTCCTCGAGTTAGATGGTATTATTGATGTTCATGTTTACTATTCTGCTTGATTAAATTTGACTACACTAAATGCAATAACTGAAAAATGTACTTTTCTGCACTTTTAGCCATTACTCTTCCTTTGTTATTATTCTGCATTATTACTTGCATTTGCGGTGGCTTGTTGAGTACTTTTTGTACTCATACCCGTTGGACACACCATTCAGAGTATGCATACTATGAGAATGGTCTGGAGTAGTGACCCAGTCAAGAAGAAAGATCTTGAAGAAGGCAGTTCATCATGCAGTTTATTTTTATTACTGTTTTTATTTAACACTTATGTAATAATATGGTCTGCGCGCCATGAATGTTTGCCCGTGTGTACGATGTCGCATGATGAACCTCTTGTTATTATTGTTTTTCTATGGAAATTCAATAATGTTCCGATTTGTTAAATCGGGGCGCCACAAGATGGTATCAGAGCCGACTTGACTGTAGGAAGCCAAACGGACCCGCCTAGCCAATAGCTGTAGAAAATTATTTTTCAAAAACCTACTTTATAAACTTTGTTCCTCCCCTCACTTTCTTCAACTTGTTGTTTTTGTAGATGTCAGTCTACCAAGTTCACAGCTACTGCCGCCACTACGAGGGCTTCATCAAGGAGCTCCGCATGATGCTCACCTTCCTCGGGTTCCTCTTCGAGCCTGAATTCGAGGGGGTGTACCTGTAGGAATTCGCCGGGCCCTGCGACGTCTCCCTCACCGTCCACGGATCCGAAGAGCACCTGCCGCCCTACACGACAGCACTTGGGGGCCCGACTTTCGACGTCGCGTGCCAACACGTTGCCCTCCAAGCTCTTATGGAGTTGAGGATGATCTATGATGATCTTCTTCAAAACTCGTCCTTCCGGCTTGTGCCAAAGCGCACACCCGATGCCTACCGTAGTATCTACCTCGAAGTTCACTCTGTTCGTGATCCGGTCATGGCCCGGCAGTCGTGTCTTCTTCAGTCCATGGACGACCTCCATACTGAGGTCGTGCTTGATGCCGATGAACACCATGAGGCAGTTGAGTTTCTTCATGAGGAAATGAAGAACTTGATACAACAAAATGGCGAGCTGCAAGGGAAGATCATCCAGCTGCAGAAGGATATTGCGGAGATGGTTCCCCTCCTCCCGAGGAGGAGGAAGCCCATCCGCGAGCCTGCCCCTCGCCCCAAGAGGATCCCGCCACACCCCTCCACCGTCGAACCATCCATTGCCAGCGCCCCTGCACCATGCCCCGACCTCGTCTCCGATCCGATCATCGGGAATTTTCTCGAACCCACCATCCCTTGGGATCCGCGTGCTCGTGGTTCCGAGAGACGAAGACCGCCTCCGGTGGCGACTAGACGTTAGCTATAGTCGTTTGAAATAATGTTGTGGTACCACCTACAATGAGTTGGGTTGTAGGTGTATTAAAATAAGAGCTTAATGTAATGAACTTTTTATACCACCAGAAATGTATGTGAGCCCCATGGGCCATTTTGATTGCAATGTTGTTTCATCATCTTTTTACCTTATACTTAAGCTTTTATATATGTTCATAAGATGGCCAACAACCAGACTACGCCGACTTTCAATGGTTGGTGAAAAAAGCGCTCATCCAAGAGACTAAGCAAAACAAGTTGGACCTCAAGAAGAGGAAGATGATCGCCTTCAAGCATCAGCAGGTGAATTCCCACAGGCCTCGCTTCATTCCTCCGTCACCAGCGCCCGCCTATCATCCTCGGCCCGCCTACAGGCCACCTCACACCGCCGGTGGATCCAACGCTGGGCATCCCCGCCCTGCTCCACCAGCTCCGGCCGCTCAGCCAACGCCCACCGCCAAGGCCCTGATCTTGAAGGATCGCCAAGGGAGGCCGGTCGTCTGCTTCAACTGCTGGAAGGAAGGGCACTACTCGCATCAGTGTCCTCACCCCAAGCAACCCCAAGGCACGGCACCCAACCAAGCGGTTCGTGCCCGCGTCAACCACATCAGCGCGGAGGAAGCTCAGGAGGCTCCTGAAGTCATGCTCGGTACATTTACCGCAAATTCCATACCAGCTATGATTCTATTTGACTCTGGAGCAACATACACTTTTATCTCGGAGGATTTTGTGAAAACCAACGACTTGGAAGTACTCCCTCTACCGACCCCCATGATGATTGCCACTCTAGGCAACAAGACCTTAGCCCACTTATACAGTCCTAAGGTCAAGATAGAGATCCAAGGAATATTGTTCCGGGCCGAGCCAGTCCTCATTAAGTGTACCGGACTCGACCTCATCCTAGGGATGGATTGGCTGTTGAAGCACAAGGGAGTGATCGATTGTGCTAACAAGTCCGTAACGGTGACCAACCCTGAAGGCGAAGCCGTCACCTTTCGGATGACCAGCCGCAAACCTAGTGAGGCATCTCTTCACTCTCTAGCCCTTGAAGAAGTGTCCATAGTCAAGGAGTTCATAGACATCTTCCCAGAGGACCTGCCAGGAATGCCTCCCAAGCGGGACATCGGATTCAGAATCAAACTTGTCCCCGGGACCACTCCAATCTCCAAGCGTCCATACCGGATGGCCGCTAATGAACTAGCTGAAGTCAAAAGCAATATCGAAGACCTGGAGCAGAAACAGTACATCCGGCCGAGTACCTCACCCTAGGGTGCACCGGTCATCTTCGCTATGAAGAAGGACAAGACCAAGAGGATGTGCATGGACTATTGAGCCCTAAATGACGTAACCATCAAGAACAAGTACCCATTGCCCTAGATCGATGACCTGTTCGATCAGCTGAAAGGATCCTTGGTGTTTTCCAAGATTGACCTCAAGTCAGGTTATCACCAATTGAGGATTAGAAAAGAGGACATACCCAAGATTGCCTTCACCTCTTGCTATGGACTCTACGAGTATATTGTGATGTCGTTCGGATTCACGAATGCCCCGACCTTTTTCATGAACATGATGAACAATGTATTCATGGAATTCTTGGATAAGTTCATCGTGGTATTCCTCGACGATATTCTCGTCTACTCCAAGACCAAGGAAGAACACGAGACCCACCACCGTATGACCCTCGGAAAGCTAAGGGAACAACAACTGTATGCCAAATACAGCAAGTGCGAGTTTTGGTCGTCAGAGGTGAAGTTCCTCGGTCATGTCATATCTACCGGAGTAATAGAGGTGGACCCCACCACCATGGAAGCAGTGACCAACTGGCTGCAGCCCATGACCGTGACCGAGATCTGGAGTTTTCTCGGATTGGCCAAGCCCATGACAAGACTATTGCAGAAGGAAGTAAAATTTGAATGGACCCCAGATTGTGAAGAAAGCTTCCAAACCCTCAAGAAGAAGCTCGTGTCAGCCCCTATTCTAACCCTGCCAGACATCCGGAAAGACTTCCACGTCTACTGTGATGCCTCTCGTCAGGGATTGGGATGTGTCTTGATGCAAGAGGGGAAGGTTATATCTTACGCCTCCCGACAGCTGAGACCGCATGAGTTGAACTACCCAACCCATGACCTGGAGTTAGCAACTGTGGTTCATGCCTTGAAGATATGGAGACATTACCTTGTGGGAAATCGGTGTGAGGTCTTCACTGACCACAAGAGCCTCAAGTATATATTCACCCAACCGGAACTGAACCTCAGACAAAGGAGATGGTTGGAACTGATCAAAGATTATGACTTGGGCATCCATTATAATCCAGGCAAGGCCAATGTGGTGGCAGACGCCCTTAGTCGAAAAGGGTACTGCAATGCCATCATGATACAGGACCAAGCCCCTTTGCTATACAAGGAGATGGAAAGGCTGAACTTAGGGATCACCACCCGAGCGTACCTCGCTGCCTTGGAGTCTAGGCCTATCTTAATAGACCAGATCCGAGAAAAGCAGAAGGAATACCCGGACATCTTGGAGATCCAGCAGAACATGCGAAAGGGTAAAGCCCCCGGATTATCCGAGGACGAACACGGTACCATCTGGTTCGGAAACCGGATATGTGTGCCCGACAAGCCTGAGTTGAAGGCTCTCATCCTTCAAGAAGCCCATGATACTCTATACTCCATACATCCCGGGAGTACAAAGATGTATCAAGACCTAAAGGAGAAATATTGGTGGGTCAGCATGAAGAGGGAAATAGCTGAGTATGTGGCCAAGTGCGACACATGCCGGCGAGTCAAGGCAGAGAACCAGAGACCTGCTGGACTATTGCAACCCCTCAAGGTCCCCGAATGGAAATAGGAAGAGATAGGAATGGATTTCATCACGGGACTACCCCGGACCCAAGCCGGTCATGATTCTATCTAGGTGATCGTCGACCGACTCACCAAGGTGGCTCACTTCATCCCCGTCAAGACAACCTACACCGTCGCCAAGTTGGTCGACTTGTATATGACCCGGATTGTGTGCCAACACGGAGTTCCAAAGAAGATTGTATCTAACCGTGGGAGTCAGTTTACCTCTAAGTTTTGGAAGAATCTTCAAGAGGAACTCGGCACCCGGCTGAACTTTAGCACCGCCTATTATCCTCAGACCGATGGTCAAACCGAAAGGGTCAACCAGATATTGGAGGATATGCTTAGAGCTTGCGCCCTAGACTTTGGCGGAATGTGGGACAAGAACTTGCCTTATGCGGAGTTCTCCTATAACAACAGCTATCAGGCCAGCCTGCAAATGTCCCCATTCAAGGCACTCTACGGACGTCAGTGTAGAACGACGTTGCTTTGAGATCAGACCGGAGAGTCGTAGCTGTTTGGGACTAATATACTAAGAGAAGCTGAAGAGAAGGTCAAGATCATAAGGGACAAATTGAAGATAGCCCAGTCCTGACAGAAGAGCTATGCCGATAACCGACGAAGGGACCTAACCTTTGAGGAGGGTGATTATGTCTATCTCCGAGTCACTCCCCTCCGTGGCACAAAGAGGTTCAACATGAAAGGCAAGCTAGCACCCCGCTATGTCGGACCTTTCCAGATCCTCCGACGGCAAGGAGAAGTGGCATACTAATTAGAATTGCCCCCATCCTTGGTAGGAGTTCATGATGTGTTCCACGTCTCTCAGCTGAAGAAGTGTCTTCGTGTGCCCGCCGAGCAAGCCGACCTCCAACAACTCAACGTCCAAGAGGACTTGACCTAAATCGACAAACCCGTCAAGATCCTGGAGACTAAGGAAAGAGTAATCAGGAGCCATATGGTTTGCTTTTGCAAGGTTCAATGGGACAACCACCCCGTTGAAGAAGCCACATGGGAAAAAGAAGACGAGTTGAAAGCCCAATACCCTGAGCTATTCTAGTAGCGTTCCAATCTCGAGGACGAGATTCTTTGTAAGGGGGATAGGTTTGTAACACCCCAAATTTTCAAAGAAATAAAAATATCATTTAATCTATTTTCCTAGAATTATTTATTTTGGAAATACCTTTAATACACTCCTTAATATTTTTGAACTAAAACCTAGATGTAATGACCAAACCAGGGGCTAGAAAATTTTGTATATGATCCTAAGGCCAGGATATATTTTTGAGAATTTTTACAAATTTTTATCAACCTTGGAAGTAGCCCAAATATTTTAATTCATTTTCTGTAATTATTTTTATTCAAAAAAGCCTTTAAACAGTGATGGGCCCCCCTCCCTCCCTTTCTCTCTCTCTCTCTCGGCCAGCCCAGCCTGTTACCCCCGCGTGCCCCGTACTGACCAATGGACCCCACTAGTCAGTGGCTCCCTCTCTCTTCGCGCACATACCCGACACCCCGGCCCCACCTGTCGGCACCAACCGATCCCTCTCTCGGCCGATGCCCGACCCCACCCATCAGCCACTGCACTCGTGCGCTCGCGCCCGATGACCACCTTGGCCCACCTGTCGGACCCATCGTCTACCTCCCGCCACCACCCCCAAATTGCGCCGGCCAACGACCCCCACCTCGAATCCACCTCGCTGGCCCCTCCCCCTTTAATTCGACGCCATTAAACAGTCACTCGCGCTCGGCTGACCAGTTTCCCCTCGTCAAACCTCACGATTACGCCCCGAGATCACGCTGCGTGTGCATGGCCGAGCCCTCGACAGCGAGTTAAAGCCCTCCCTCGGCTTTCCTTACATGCGAGCTCCTCCGACGCCCCTATTTAATCCCCTGGCCTCCACCGCGTTTGACCCCCACGGAAATTTGCTCCGAGAACGAACAGAGCGCTCACCATTCGGTTTTTAGCACCTCACCGCCGCTCCTACTCCAGTCGCCCCTCACCATCGCCGGTGACCTCCTCCTCCCTAGACGACCACACCTTCGTGACCGTCGGGACCTCGCCACCCTCGGCCACCCTTCCGTCGACGCCAAACCTCGCCGGATCACCGTCGCCGATAAGGACCCGAACGACTCCGCCGTCTACCCTCATCCCCGGCCATGCTCCGTCGACCTCTCGCCACCGCAACGGTACCCCCGTGTTCCCCTTAGCACCCTCTTTCCATTTCTAGGCTTAGATAGGGTCGTTGTCGCTCGCCGTGGCCTCTGACCCGCTCGCCGTGGCCGGAGAAGACGACCAGCACGAGCTGAATACCCGTGCCGTGTCAGATTCAATCATGGCTGTGTGATCTGGATCTAACGGCGGAGATTAGATAGTTCTCGTGGTTTAATCTGATGCGTTGGATCGTAGCGAATCGGTACGTTTTAATCTCGTGCGTCCATTGGTATTTAAAACTGCATTTGATCTGAGTCGCACGATGCGTATTGGTTCAGCGTTTTAATCCTGGTCGGCCGCGATAACTTAACTCCCTCGCCTCGCCCGTGACCGCCCGATCGTGATCCAACGGTGGATCTCGATCTGGCGCACGCGCACAGTGCGCGGGTTCACCGTGAGCCCGGCTCACCATGTACCCGAGACCATTTTGGATTTAATTTAAATTTCAGAAATGGTTTTAAACTTCTAAAATTCGTATCAGGCACATTTGAACTCCAAAAATTATCATTTCAATTCTAGAAATTTTGTAATTTTATTCTCTACACGTTAGTACAATAAAAACAGTATGCTTACTTTGAATATTTCATTCTTAATTATTAAAGTATTCAAATGCCCTTAGGTTAAATTATAAATTTTGTTATTTAAATTTCAGTAAAATTTATATTTATTCATTTCCTGTTAATATAATGAAACCACTAAGTTTTCTCTGAACCTCTTATATCAAATTAGTTAGAAAACTTAAAATGAGATTATTTCACAATTAAAATCCCTTTTATAAAGGGCAATATCTCATTATAGTTCATTTTAAATTATCCATAACATGAGTTTCAGAAACTTAACACCTTTATTTTCCTTAAGTTAACCTAAACAAAACCTTTATGCTTGTTGTGTGGTTTTTATATTGTTTATTGAGTGTTGTGTTTATTATTCATGTTAAAAAAGACTACGACGCCGCTGAGGAGCCGGAATATTACCCGGAAGTTCCCCGTCGCCTTTTGCTGAACAAGGCAAGTCACCAAACTAATCTTTTGAGCATATTGAACCCATGTTTTACTAAACTATCGCTAAAACACATAGGATATACATGAATTAGTCAAAGGAAACCCTTACGATATATTTATTAGGATCCCCCGACCTTGATGTGCAACCCAAGCCATGCTATCTAGCCTAAACTCCTTGTCACCATATGATTAGTATTATTAGCTAATGTCCAATGTATCGACATGATTGCTATAGGATTAAAAATGAGTCGTAGCGACTTGGTTCTACTATATGATCCCCGTTATCCTTATCTTTGGAATTCTGTTGGTGATAGAGTTTTGGTTGTGAGTGTATGCATGGTGGGTTCCGGGTGCAAGCTAGGGCATTGGTGGGTAGCACCCGGGGCACTATAAGGGCCGATCTGCGGGATCCGTTAGAATACACTTCTGTACTAACCACAAGTCTAATGGGTAAGTCCTAACTAAGGTATGGAGTGTTCCAATCCGAGGCCACCATTTGGAGATGGGTCAAGCTGCACCTGTGGGTGGCTTTACCAACGTGGCGCAAAAGGGGGTGCGACGTTAGCCGGGATGCGGCCCGGCGCGCCGGCGAAACCTAGAGCGGGTGGTTATCGCTTGGAGCATTTCATGCCGAGGTTTTGGCACGAGTTCCCGTGGTATGGGTCATCTCGTTACACTTTGGTGTTTGGGATGTGTGCGTTCCTTGTGGGTAGAGTAGTACATCTCTGATCAGAGTCTTAAATCTTTTCGAAAAGTCGAGCCCACGGTCAAGGGTGGGTTGCGTGACATCCCATAGTTAGTTTACTTTTAATATGTATGTGCACGATGATTTGACATGTAAGGACTGTTGTGCGAGGAGGGAAAACATACCCCTCGAGTTAGATGGTATTATTGATATTCATGTTTACTATTCCGCATGATTAAATTTGACTACACTAAATGCAATAACTGAAAATGTACTTTTCCGCACTTTTAGCCATTACTCTTTGTTATTATTCTGCATTATTACTTGCATTTGCAGTGGCTTGTTGAATACTTTTTGTACTCATACCCGTTGGACACACCATTCAGAGGATGCCTACTACGAGGATGGTCTGGAGTAGCGACCCAGTCAAGAAAAAGATCTTGAAGAAGGCGTTCGTCATGCAGTTTATTTTTATTACTGTTTTTATTTAACACTTATGTAATAATAAGGTCTGCGCACTATGAATGTTTGCCCGTGTGTACGATGTCGCATGATGAACCTCTTGTTATTATTGTTTTTCTATGGAAATTCAATAATGTTCTGATTTCCTAAATCGGGGTGCCACAAATACCTTTTTTCTGTGGTTAACAAATGCACTGAGAGAAAGGGTAGGATGAACTTGCTCTTGGCTAAGACCAAGATGTGTGCTGACAGGGAAGGGTTACCTCTATGATTGGGTTTTGAGAGAACACGTTGAGACAATGAGAACAAAATTGTCTTTACCTCACCCACTATCTTAGAGAAAGAAAGAGTCCAGTTAGACACTCCACAGAAAGGCAAGAAACCTACCCAGCCTCCAAAGAAAATTCCACTTCCTCCACTCAAGAAAAACCCTCTGAAGAAACCCAAGGAGCCTATTCCTATGACCCAGGTGAGTGCCCCTAGGAGAGTGTTTCATTGTTCTTATTGCCAGCGGGTGGATCATTTGGTTGGGTTTTGTTTCCGTCGCATCAAGGATGAGCGATGTTCTCAAGCATTGAGGTTCCTTGACATGCATTACCCATCTCTAGGTATGCATGAGTTTGAGTTTTACTCACGTCCTGTTTACGAGGCTCCTCGATCTTCTTGGAGAGGTTTTTCCCCTCGTGGTGTTCACCATGTTTCATATGGTGCTAGACCTGGTGTTAGTGGCTCTGTACCTCGACAGGTTGGGAGACCTCATCATGCGTCTTGGTTGCATCAGGTAGATAGACCTCGCACTTTGCATCACCCCACTTCACCTATGCGCAGGCAGTCTACTTTTACTATGCCTACTGCTCGTATCTCTCAGTGCTGGATGCCTCATCATATTTTCACTTACCCCAACACTGAGTGATCGAGGTTTTCTCATTTTGTGTAGGTGACAGACTGAGGCTTGGAGGGCACGTGGATCATGGACTCCAGTTGTTCGCGCCATATGACTGGGAATGCAACATGGTTCTCCAGCCTCACCACAACTAAGCAAAAGGAGCAAATCACCTTCGGCAACAATCGAAGAAGTAGAGTGAAAGGTAAAGGTGTGGTAAGAATCAACTCGAATTTCACTCTCAAAGATGTTGCTTTGGTTGAAAACTTGGGATACAATTTTCTTTCTGTATCCCAGTTGCTTGATGAGGCCTTCGAAGTACGATTCCATCGCAATACTTCGCAAGTACTCAATTATGATGGCGCTTTAGTTTGTAAGATCTTTAGAGTTGGGAGAGTTTTTGGAGCTGATTTTTCTAAGTCATTTGGTTCTTCTCATTGCTTAGTTGCACAGTCTACTTTTGAGCATTGGAAGTGGCATAGGAGACTAGAGCACATGAGCTTTGAGTTTCTCGCTCGTTTGAGTGGCCTAGGTCTGATCCGAGGATTGCCCAAGCTCAAATTTGAGAAGAATTTAGTTTGCACTCCTTGTCGACATGGGAAAATGATTGCTACCTCACACTCACCAGTCACTATAGTGATGACTGAACAACCCAGAGAGCTTATCCATATAGACACTGTAGGTCCTTCCCGGGTTAGTTCTTTAGGTGGCAAATGGTATGTTCTTGTCATTGTCAACAATTTCTCTCGCTACTCTTGGGTATTCTTTTTAGCTAGCAAGGACGAAGTGTTTTCACATTTTCGAAGCTTAGCTTTGAGACTTTTCACTAAACTTCCAGGTGCACTGAAATTCATTCAAAGTGATAATTGCACTGAGTTCAAGAATAGTCTCTTTGTTGACTTTTGCATGGAGAATGACATAGAACATCAATTCTCTGCTCCATGTGTTCCTCAACAGAATGGTTGTGTTGAGAGAAAGAACCACACTTTGGTTGAGATGGCTAGGATGATGCTCGATGAGCACAGGACTCCTAGAAAGTTTTGGGCTGAGGCCATGAACACTGCTTGTTACATATCAAACCGAATTTTCCTATGCTCAATTTTGAATTTGACTTCAAATGAGCTGCATTTTGGGAGATAGCCCAAAGTTACTCATCTTCGGGTATTGGGCTATCAATATTTTATCCTATAACGTAAAAATTTGGACAAATTTGAGTCGCATTCTTCTGACGGGATCTTCTTGGGTTACACTACTCATGGTCATTCTTATCGTGTTTTCAATTTGGAAACTAACACTATCATTGAGTCATGTGATGTGAGTTTTGATGAATCAACCCCTTGTGTTAGTTCTGCTTTTGAATAGGCAAGTGAACACGATATGGGTCAGACCATCTTTGAAGATGAAGATCCTAAAGACTTCGAGGTTGATCCCTCACTACCCTTGACATTGACCCCCGACGCTGAACATGCTTCGATCACTTCAGCAAGAGGCCACAAAGCTACTACCTCAACATCAGTCATCTTTGACCATTCACCGGCATAAGTTGAGGGGGAGACTGCATCTCACCGCGAGGCTCCTCATCACATCCAGAGGATGCACCCTCCCGAGCAGATCATTGGTGAGCTTGATCAAAGGGTAACACATTCTCATGCTCATTTCATTGATTCTGCTTTTGTTGCTTATTTTGAGCCCTTAGATTTGAGTCATGCACTTTTTGATTCTAGCTGGATCAATGTCATGCATGAAGAACTTAAAAATTTTGAGACAAACCAAGTCTAGACTTTTGTTGATACTCCACCTAATGTTCATTTGATTGGAACTAAATGGATTTTCAAAAACAAATAAGGGGAGGATGGGTCTGTAGTTAGAAATAAAGCTAGACTTGTGGCTTAGGGTTTTTCTCAGTTAGAAGGATTGATTTTACAGAAACTTTTGTACTTGTTTCTGTGAAACCAAGGATGGTTTCAGTCTGGATGATGAGTGATTCACAAGGATGAGCGTTTGAGCGGTTGAGTGGTTGAGAGTGGTTTGAGTGCATTGGGGGGTTCGATGTGAAATGGAGGATGGGTTGCCGAGGGTTTCGGCGGTGCATTGCGTTCTTGTTTTGGCATGTCTTGGATGTGCAGGGTGGAGATGTTGACCGACTGTCGATGGCGAGTGATCAAGGGTCAAGCAGGGAGCTTGATGCCGGATGATCAGGTAGGCCGGGCGAAGTTGAAGAAGATCTCAAGAGTGCGCGAAGAGACTGATCAAGACTTGGACGGACGGTTGAAAGTGACGGCGTGACGATCGGGTTTGCGAGAGGGAGGCTAGGGCAAGCATTCAGGAGGCTCAAGGGGATCCAAAGCAGAAGTGGCTTGATGGTGCTCAGAGTCGCAAAGCGGTGTCGCGAGTCGAAGGGTTGAGAGGCTTTGTCGGCTTTTGCTGAAAACCGTCGAAACTTTAAATGTTTTTGATAATTCAATAAATAGGAGTTTAGTGTTAGTTTGAATATTTTAGTTTGTTAGTGTATTCTTTTGGTACATTATTAGAATGGGTTGATTCTGAAAATATATTGAAAGTAGTGTCTCTTTGTAATTTTTCTTTTGAGTCAAATGGTGTAATTTTCAGAAGAGTCAATTCTGAAATTTCCCAAGGGGTTTTGTGTAAAACAGTCTTTTAGAAGATGCCTACTTAAGGGATCTCATCCCCTAAAGTTGATAGCACTTTTGGACAGAATTTTATCCCCAAAGATGGTTGTACACTGTTCGAATGGACTCTCCCTTGACATGCTATAGGAAATCAAAGGGAAATGAATGGATCATCTCTGATTTGGAATAGTATTGCCGGTAACATTGTATTTCTTCAAGTTTTGTACTGCTGATTGCTTTTGATTCTTCCCCTTTCTTGCTGGAACTTTTGGGGAGAACATGTGAGACACAAAAATTTGAGAAATCACTGCTTGAATCAATTTCTGGACAAGCTACAGGGAAAATGGGGAGGAATTGGATCTGCTACAGGATTTTCGCTCGGTTCTGTAGCGAATAAGGCTCTGATTGGTTGTTTCTAGCGCTCGATCATTTGTTATTTTCTCCTGTTTCGTTTGAAACTTTTGAAGCAATTGATGTTCAACTCTTGGGTTTGAATTCAGGGATGAACAAGACTTAAATAGGTAAGTTTCTATGCTACTATATCGTATGTTTTACCCGAAGTGGTTATTCACTGATGTGCTGAAAACTCTGATCCAAAAATTGCAGTAGTAGGTGTTTCAGTTTTGATTGAGATTTTGTGATGTTAAACTACATGTCCTGAAGTATTTGATTGATCTATACTTGTTTCAAGCTTTTGAAGTTGATGTATGGCTAGTTCTATAGCAGCAAGCTATTCTTCTTGAGAGAATCTGTTTTTGAGAAGGGTTGATTCAATCTCTGCTATTGTAAGTACTCTGCTCTATTCTAGTTTTTGTGTTTAATCTGAAAATTGCAAATATTTCAGAGTAATTTTGGTCCTCAGTATTAATTGTTTCTGAATGTGTAATTGAGTTGTTGATCAGTTTGATGTTTGTGAGTATTGATCAAACTTGTGTAACAATAATTAGAGATTGGATATTTGAAAACTATTTTGTTCCAAATCTGAAAACAGAACAGTGCTGATGCATGAGGTTAATTCTTTTGGATTCGATTTTGTGATCACTTTTTGGGAAATTTCACTGCAGAACTTGATGTTGGAGTTTATATACTTTTTGTTGAGGATGTTGTGAATGTTTCATTTTCCAAGGTTGCAATATGATTCAAGATCTCCTTAATGATGTTTTGCTTATTAGAAGTGCAGTACTTTTTCAGGGTTAAAATCTTCTGCTGAAAATTTTTAACTGAATCTGTTGAGTAGTTCTTGAAGTATTTTTGCTCTTTATAAGTTGTTGCAAGATTTAATTGAGGAGAATCATCTCTGGTTGTATTGAAATTCATTCTCCAGATCTGAATGTCCAGTAATTTGTCAATTTGATTTGTGTGTTTAATCTGATGATGGTTAAACTGATTATATAAAGATTCAGTACTGTCCCTCATTAATTTTGTGCCATAATCTTGTTGGTTGAGTCTGAATCTTGAAATTCTGAATTTTGTCTCCAAGTTTAGATATCTGTGTTCATGTTCCTCTCTGAAATTTCTACTCAACTTATGTACTCAGAAGTGTGTGATTCAAATTTGATTCTGTGTAATTTTTCTGGAAGTTCAAATACAGAATCAATTCCTGTTTTCTGAAAATCTGAAATCTGATATGAATTCAATTTGTTTGAAATTATTCATGTTCAGGAAAATGTCAAAACACTTGGAATTACAATAGAAATTGGATCCAGTTTTGTAATCTGATATTACAAATTCAGTTGAATCAATTTTTTTGGTTGAACTCACTCCGAATTCTTAGTAGGAAACAATTGAGTTTGGAATTTCTGAAATCTGAATTGAAATGGTCTGTTTTCAGAGATTTGTTTGATAGAAGTCTGTTTCAATTTTGTTTTTTGAAATAGATTGTTTAGTGGATGCGTTTGTCAATATGGAAATCTATCTAGTTGTTTTCGAGAGTATAGACTTCAATTTGGATCTGTTTTGTGTTCAGCAAGTTTGGATGAAATTCCAGTGTTAAGCTGAATTATGTTTTCTGAAGTTTTTAGCAGCTACTATTCATCATCCTGAAAATTTTCAGAAGTTGTGTATTGAAACTAAAATTCAATTGAAGCAATCAAAATTAGAATCAATTGGAAAATCTCATCCTGTGTTTTGTATTTATTTTCAAAATCTGAATTGAACCTAGTTTTGAATTTGCTACAATATGTTTTCTGAATTTTTAATTTAGTAATTACTGTTCATCATCCTAGTATTGTCAAAAGTGTATACCTTCAATTGAAAATTATTTGAATGGTGTTTGTTTGAGATAATCAACTAGATTGATACTAGTTTTGATGATTTGATCACATGATATTGTCTAGTATTGGTTCAAAGTGACATGTGAATGAGTTAAGAGAGTTTTCTAAACGTTTGATCTATTTCGGATCTCTAATCATTGATTTGTATCTGTCGATCGTTCAGTTATCGATCTACTGATTGTAGATTGAAATTTCAATTGTTGACAGATTGCTTTGATACTTCAAACGTCGATCAAGACTGACCTCTAAATTTGGAATGTTTTGTTGCTCTGATTTGTATTGATTGGTTTAAATTAGAATCTGAATTTTTGGAGGTGCGTTGGGTGATCTGAACTGGCCATCACATTCACGAGAAAGTGTCGACGCGCCTATTCACCCCCCTCTAGTAACCATTCCGATCCCACAATTGATATCAGAGTTGGTTAGATCACCAGTTGACCTTAACCGGTTTGTGATCCTTGTTTTGGCGACATGGAAAGAAATTTGAAAATCCCAATGTTTGATGGTCATGATTTTGCCTATTGGAAGGTTGTGCATGGAGGCTTACCTTCTAAGCCAAGAAAGTGCTATTTGGGACATTGTCAATTCCCAATATGTGATCCCTAAAACTCGAACCTCAGACTGAAAAATCATAGTAGGAGTGCAATAGCAAAGCAAGAAACATATTGTTCATCAGTTTGAGTCGCAAAGAGTTTGACAGGGTCCAACACCTACGAACTGCGCGTGAAATTTGGACCACTTTGAAAACTTTTCATGAGGGCACTACCCAGATTAAGGCTAGGAGGCAAAGCACTTATAATCAAGAATATTAAATGTTTGTGCAAGGCCCTGGCAAATCTGTAGATGCCATGTTTGCGTGTTTTGATGAAATTGTGAGTAATTTGCGCTCCACTAGGACTTTGGCTTACTCTGACCACAATAGGGCGATCAAACTTCTCTATGCTCTTGATCGTAGCATATGGGAGGTGAAGATCTCTAGTATAGAAGAGTCGGCAAGCTTTGACACTCTGACTTGCGACGAACTCTTTAGTAAGCTTAAGTCCACCGAGATTGCCAAGGCGTCTCGACCAGGAGCTGGAAAAGCTTTGTTGCCTTCGATCGGTTTGGTTTCCAGTCCTAGTAGTGGTACCTCATCTAGAGGTAATTTGTCTGGCATTTCTGGAGTTTGTGCATATTCTGGTGCTTTTGACTTGTCCTCCCTTGTCTCTGTCACAAAAGAACAGGTGGACACTCTAGATGATGAGGAGATAGCTCTCATTGTCAAGAAGTTCACTCGCTTCTACAATAATAGACGAGACCAAAGGAGAGGAGGGTCACATGAGTGTTTTGAATGTGGAGATATGTCTCACATAAAAGCGTATTGCCCTAGATTAAAAATGAATAATGACAATGAGCACAAGCACCAAAAATGGAACAAGAAACATTACTTTAAAGGGAAGCGCAGAAAAATGGCTAAATGCGTAGCCAGAGCTTTTGTGGTCGCCCTCAGCGACATCGACAGCACGTCAGGCGAGAAGCCAAGCTCGGAGGAAGAGGAGCTTCCTGAGAAAAGAAGAAGGAAGAAGGAGAAGAAGGAGAAGAAGACTGATGGACCTCACCGACCTTTGCTTCGTGGTCGATAGCAACGACAACAGTGACGAGCTCGACACTTCTGAGGTATATCTATCCCATGATCAGCTTCTTGTTCAGAATGATGAATTGCATGATGTTGTTTATTCTCAAGATAGATTACTTAAACTTGCTGCTAAAGAACGAAAAGAACTAAAACTCAGACTTGAAACTATTTCCATTGAACTTGCAATTTTGAAATCTAAGTCTGATGATGTCGATTGTGAGTCATGTCTTACTATTATGAATGAACTTGCTCAGCTGCGTTTTATACATGCTCAAACTATTGAAAAACTTGAATTAACTAAAAAGTAGCTTTTGGTGGTGGAGTCTAGTCCTGTGGTCATTAACGAATGTCTGAATTGTCCTTTACTGGTTGAAAGCATTAATTTGAGAGATAGGCATGCTGATGAACTTAAGGCTATATTGGAGAGTACTGAGTGTTCTAAGGATGTGCATCCGGCATGTCCCACCTGCATCACCCTTAAGGACCAACTCAGCTTTGCTAGAGAGCAAGCGGAAAAATTGAAATGTGAGAATGACTACCTTCTCTCTGTAGTTGAAAAATGCACTAAAGGAAATGGTAGGATGGACCTGCTTTTGGCTAAAACCAAAATGTGTGCTGACAGGGCAAGGTTAGCTCATGGGTTGGGTTATGAGAGAACTACTACAAACACTTTGAGAGAAACTGTGTTCACTCTTCCCACTACCCTTGAGAAAGAGATAGCCCAGTTAGACACCGATCAAAAAGCCAAGAATCCTACTCAACCTCCAAAGAAAGCTCTTCGTCCACCAGATGAACCTCCTCAGCAAAAACCCAAGAAGACTGTGAGATTTGCGCCTGAGACTCATGCTCACACACCCAAGAAAGTTTATCACTGCTCCTATTGTCATCGGGTGGGTCACTTAGTTGGGTTTTGCTTTCGTCATATCAGGGATGAGTGACAGTCTTTTGCTATGAGCTTTCAGAACATGCATTACCCATCTTTAGGTATGCATGAGTCTGCTTTTTGCTCTTTTCATGATTTTGAGGCCCCACATGGTCTAATGAGTGTTTATGCCCCTCGTGGTGTACACCATGCTTCATATGGTGATAGATCACATGTAAGAGGCTTTGATTATCGACAGGTTTGGAGACCTCATCGTTTTCTAGGTTCGCGCTTTATAGGTGCACTTTTTATCATGGCTTATCTCCTATGCATGGTCAGTCTACTACTTTGCCTGGTTCTCGAGTTTTGCGATGCTGGATTCCAAAACAGTTTTTAACTCACCCTTTCACTGAGCATCTAAGAGATTCTAGCATGTTTTGAGGGGGAGTTGTGTAGCATTGCATGAGCTTCTGTCATATGATTAATTGCTTTTACAAGTAAATGCTTTGTTATGCCTTTGTAGTATTGTCTTTAATACTATTGACTGTACTTGGCATGTTTTCATCTGAGAATTGTCATGAGCATGGCTTTTATTTGTGAAAATTTGAAAATGGTCACTGCTTAGTCTAGAAATTAGCATGAATTGGTTGAGTACTTTTGCTATCTTTTACACACCTGATAGCTAGGTCCTTTTTACTTGGATGCTAATACGCAACTTGATTTCATCAAAAATGAATGAAAATTAAAATGAAAAATGAATGAAAATGAAAATGAATGATATTCATGCTGTTGTGTGCTATAATTGAAAAGATCCAGGTGAGTTTGCTTTATCGCACTACTTTGTTCTGGACTGCTTACCATAGCACTTTGGTATGAACCGGAACATTAAAGTGTATACCGAGATCAATGCTTTAAGCTTCTGATGGTTTTTGCTTGACTTAGGCTTGGCTTGGTTGGTTAGCATAAGGTTGACATGCAAATAACCCCTGGCACAAAAATGAAAAATTTAAAATTCTTTGCATATCATGTTTACTGAAGCACCTTGAAGTGGGATACGCTTTTCTGGTTAGTATTTGTATAGTTTTTGCATATCATGCCTTGACATGTCTAGTATACTAGTCTAAGTGGTGATGCTTTTATTTGCTAAAATCTAAAAATGCTTGCTCATGCCTTTTGTTTAGATGATATTCATCTGAGGTTGTCATTCAATACTTTTAGATGATATTCAAGGCGAGTGATTGTTCGTACTGTAATTGCAGTTGCTCATGTTTCAGAAGCTCACATATCTGCTTTACCCTCATTCCCCTCTTTACATCATTTTAGCTCCTTGATGCTTACATTGTCAAAGGGGGAGAAATAGTTTACATGATGCTCTGGTTTTTGGATTGCTTGGTCTAGGGGGAGTAATTGGCTTTCATGTTGAGATACTTTTGCTTTGCATGTTGCATTGAGATGCTTTTGATGCTTTTGCGCTTTTGCCTTGCTTTGCATAAGGTTTTTGCCCAAGAGGGGAGATCTTTTACCGAGTGACATGTTTTTCTCTTTTATGAGTTTTTATGGTCACTTGTGCGCTTAACTTGCAATCCTCATCATGTCTTTGCTTGGGGTTGTCAATGCACTCATCAAGGGGGAGATTGTGAAACCGAGGATGGTTTCGGTCTGGATGATGAGTGATTCAAAAGGATGAGTGTTTGAGTGGTTGAGTTGTTGAGAGTGGTTTGAGTGCATCGAGGGGTTCGATGTGAAATGGAGGATGGGTTGCCGAGGGTTTCGGCGGTGTGTCGCGTTCTTGTTTTGTCTAGTCTTGGATGTGTAGGGTGGAGATGCTGACCGACTATCGACGACAAGTGATCAAGGGTCAAGCTGGGAGCTCAATGCCGGAGGATCAGGTAGGCCGGGCGAAGTTGGAGAAGATCTCAAGAGTGCTCGAAGAGACCGAGCAAGACTTGGACAGACAGTTGAAAGCGACGGCGTGATGACCGGGTTTGCGAGAGGGAGGCCAGGGCAAGCATTTAGGTGGCTCGAAGGGATCGAGAGCGGAAGTGTCTTGATGGTGCTCGGAGTTGCAAAGCGGTGTCGCGAGTCAAAGGGTTGAGAGGCTTTGTTGGTTTTTGCTGAAAACCATCGAAACTTTAAATGTTTTTGTTAATTCAATAAGTAGGAGTTTAGTGTTAGTTTGCATATTTTAGTTTGTTAGTGTATTCTTTTGGTATATTTTTAGAATGGGTTGATTCTGAAAATGTATTGAAAGTAGTGTCTCTTTGTAATTTTTCTTTTGAGTCAAATAGTGTAATTTTCAGAATAGTCAATTCTGAAATTACCCAAGGGGTTTTGTGTAAAACAGTCTTTTAGAAGATGCCTACTTAAGGGATCTCATCCCCTAAAGTTGGTAGCCCTTTTGTACACTGTTCAGATGGACTCTCCCTTGACATGCTATAGGAAATCAAATGGAAATGAATGGATCATCTCTGATTTGGAATAGTATTGCCGGTAACATTGTATTTCTTCAAGTTTTGTACTGCTGATTGCTTTTGATTCTTCCCCTTTCTTGCTGGAACTTTTGGGGATAACATGTGAGACACAAAAATTTGAGAAATCACTGCTTGAATCAATTTCTAGACAAGCTACAGGGAAAATGGGGAGGAATTGGATCTGCTACAGGATTTTCGCTCGGTACTGTAGCGAATAAGGCTCTGATTGGTTGTTTCTAGCGCTCGATCATTTGTTATTTTCTCTTGTTTCGTTTGAAACTTTTGAAGCAATTGATGATCAACTCTTGGGTTTGAATTCAGGGATGAACAAGACTTAAATAGGTAAGTTTCTATGCTACTATATCGTGTGTTTTACCCGAAGTGGTTGTTCACTGATGTGCTGAAAACTCTGATCCAAAAATTGCAGTAGTAGGTGTTCAGTTTTGATTGAGATTTTGTGATGTTAAACTACATGTCCTGAAGTATTTGATTGATCTATACTTGTTTCAAGCTTTTGAAGTTGATGTATGGCTAGTTCTATAGCAGCAAGCTATTCTTCTTGAGAGAATCTGTTTTTGAGAAGGGTTGATTCAATCTCTGCTATTGTAAGTACTCTGCTATATTCTAGTTTTTGTGTTTAATCTGAAAATTGCAAATATTTCAGAGTAATGTTGGTCCTCAGTATTAATTGTTTCTGAATGTGTAATTGAGTTGTTGATCAGTTTGATGTTTGTGAGTATTGATCAATCTTTTGTAAAAAGAATTAGAGATTGGATATTTGAAAACTGTTCTGTTCCAAATTTGAAAACTGTTCTTTTGGATTCGATTTTGTGATCACTTTTTTGAAAATTTCACTGCAGAACTTGATGTTGGAGTTTATATACTTTTTGTTGAGGATGTTGTGAATGTTTCATTTTTCAAGGTTGCAATATGATTCAAGATCTTCTTCATGATGTTTTGCTTATTAGTAGTGCAGTACTTTTTCAGGGTTTAAATCCTCTGCTGAAATTTTTTAACTGAATCTGTTGAGTAGTTCTTGAAGTATTTTTGCTCTTTATAAGTTGTTGCAAGATTTAATTGAGGAGAATCATCTCTGGTTGTATTGAAATTCATTCTCCAGATCTGAATGTCAGTAATTTGTCAATTTGATTTGTGTGTTTAATCTGATGATGGTTAAACTGATTATACAAAGATTCAGTACTGTCCCTCATTAATTTTGTGCCATAATCTTGTTGGTTGAGTCTGAATCTTGAAATTGTGATTTTTGTCTCCAAGTTTAGATATCTGTCTTAATGTTCCTCTCTGAAATTTCTACTCAACTTATGTACTCAGAAGTGTATGATTCAAATTTGATTCTGTGTAATTTTTCTGGAAGTTCAAATACAGAATCAATTCTTGTTTTCTAAAAATCTGAAATCTGATATGAATTCAATTTGTTTGAAATTATTCATGTTCAGGAAAATGTCAAAACACTTGGAATTACAATAAAATTGGATCCAGTTTTGTAATCTGATATTACAAATTCAGTTGAATCATTTTTTCTGGTTGAACTCACTCTGAATTCTCAGTAGCAAACAATTGAGTTTGGAATTTCTGAAATGTGAATTGAAATGGTATGTTTTCTGAGATTTGTTTGATAGAAGTTTGTTTCAATTTTTTTTTGAAATAAATTATTTAGTGGATGTGTTTGTCAATATGGAAATCTGTCTAGTTGTTTTCTAGAGTATAGACTTCAATTTGGATCGGTTTTGTGTTCAGCAAGTTTTGTTGAAATTCTAGTGTTAAGCCGAATTATGTTTTCTGAAGTTTTTATCAGCTACTATTCATCATCCTGAAATTTTTCAGAAGTTGTGTATTGAAACTAAAATTCAATTGAAGCAATCAAAATTAGAATCAATTGGAACATCTCATCCTGTGTTTTGTATTTAGTTTCAAAATCTGAATTGAACCTAGTTTTGAATTTGCTGCAATATGTTTTCTGAATTTTTAATTTAGTAATTACTGTTCATCATCCTGGTATTGTCAAAAGTGTATACTTGCAACTGAAAATTATTTGAATGGTGTTGTTGATAGCAAAAAATGGCAGTAATGGCTAGATTATAAAAATATCAATTTTTGGTGATTTGGGCCGAAAGTACACATGTCCAGGGTCTGTCCGAAACCCTACAGGGCCGAAGTCTATTGAGCTATGGGCTCCGAAAGCCTCTAGCTAGCCATGGGCTTCGGCCAGAAAGCCTTCGGAGGCCCACGCTGCCGAAGCTTCGGCCCGAGGAGCAAGCCTCGACGGGCCTGGCCGAAGCCCACGCTACCGAAGTTTCGGCCCGAGGAGCAGGCCTCGACGGGTCTGGCCGATGCCCACCTCGGCAGAGATAGAGTTTTACGCATTTCCAGCTCAATCTCTATCTCTATCTGGCCAGATTAATAGCAGATTAGATTAGGAGTTAACCCCCTATAAATAGAGAGGCATGGCCGGCGTGGTGAACCCCCCCCAACTCAAACCAAATCAAAGCCCATGCTTTCATCATATTTACTTTACCTTTATTTTCATGTACCTCTTCGTGGGTTTGCCTGGAAGCCCTCCGTCGGCCACTACGGAACAATGGTAAATTCTTGTTACTTCGCCTGTGAAGTATCCGTTAATCTACGTAATAGATTGTTATCGCCTTGTTACTTCGCCTGTGAAGTATCCGCTAATCTGCATAATAGATTGCTGCCTTCGCTACTAGTGCAACACTTAGCCAAATTCGGTCCTCAGGCCGAATTGGTACTTCGCGTCATCTCTGTTGCAGGTTCGCACGTTCGGAGCCACTTCGCCGGAGGTGTCCGGAGCTGAGAGATCGGTTCCGGAGGTCCCCAGGACATCCTTCGACGAGACCGCAGGATTTGGCAACAGGCTTCGCCAGCATACTTCGTCGTAACAGGCTTCGCCACGACCATACTCCACACCGGACGAAGTTGCACTCACGCGTGGCCGTCGCGTCACTATTCTGTAGTTTGCTGTATCGGAAATCGCACGCCGAACCCCGCTGTTCAAAGGTGATCACCGTGTCTAGATCCGTTCGGAGTCCATCTTCGACCAGATCAGTCCGAACACCAAAGCACCCTTCGGCGGAGTACTTCGCACCAGACGCCGAAGGTACCCTTCGGTGACCCCTTCGCACTAGACTTCGAACCAGACGGCCTCCGACTGGTTTGTTTATTTTATTTTGTTTAATCTATCTCTTTCGGCTAATTGGATTATTTTGTGTAATCTGGTTGCCTGATGACTCCACCCCCCTTATCACTATTAAGGGTAGTCGGAACACAACGTCAGTGCCACGGTATGGTTAGGCTTGTCCCTAAGTATCCGTGCACTTTTGAATCGTCGAACTGACCCAAGTGCGAGGGCACGTTTCCGTGTCAACAAGTGTCTGTCTGAGATAATTAACTAGATTGATACTAGTTTTGCTGATTTGATCACATGATATTGTCTAGTATTGGTTCAAAGTGACAAGTGAATGAGTTAAGAGAGTTTTCTAAACATTTGATCTATTTTAGAGTTCTAATCATCGATTTGTATCTGTCAATCGTTCAGTTATTGATCCACTGATTGTAGATCGAAATTTCAATTCTCGACAGATTGCTTCGATACTTCAAACATCGATTGTTGGCGTAAAAGATTACGCTAACAGGTTTCTGTAGAAAAGAAACTAACAAACAAAGTGTTTGTGAAGCAAACTGTTCTAAGCCTCCGAAAGGATAATAGCTTAGAATAGTTCGAAAGTGTGTATTGAATCACTTGTATTCGGTCCCTATTACAGGGTGAAATAGGGGGTATTTATAGGCCCAAACATTAAGGAAAAGACCTATTTACCCCTCTATTACAACCGACATTAAGGAAACTATTTGGTTTCCTTAATAGGACTAAAATGGTAAAAGACTAATCTAATAAGAAAGAAGATAAGTCTTCCATCTTAGCTGGCAGAAAAGATCTTGAAGGGCTTTAGTTCGAAGACATACTTCGAACCAATGCCTGTCTTCGGGCTTCGAACGGGGTTCCGGGTATCTTCGAAGATGATCTTCGGAGAATCTTCGAACTGGTTGACTGCCTTCATGCATCTTCGGCAATAACCCTGAAGATGAGATATTTTCCCCCAACAGTAGCCCCTCGAATACGCTTCTCCGTTCGACCTGTAACGTTAGGAGAGCAGTATACGGAAAGAAAAGATAACCAATCATAGGGGTTATTGGTTTTTATTTTATCTCCGAAATGCATGAAGATATGAACTTCGAATTAGTCTTAAGGTAGTTATTTTTCGAACTATCTTAGAATTGACTCAGGAAGTTCGAAAGTCTTTTTAGACTTAGAAGATATAGCCGTTAGTTTCTGTTTACAACGGAAATTGTAGCAGGCGTTAATTTCGCGAAGGAAGTAACGGCAGGAATGCGAAACGACATGGATTAACGGTAAGAAAGTGAAGTCCAGGCTATAAATTAAGGGCTTAGAAGTTACCCGGTTACCTTTTCACCGCTTTCTCACAATCAAAAGATTTCTGAGCCCCTTGAGTTCTTAAACCCTAGCCTCCAGTTCCTCCAAAGCGATCCAGAGATTGCAATGGCGAAGACCAAGGGATCAGCGCCTCCGTCGATTGTGGCTCGGCAACAGGCGGCAGCAGCGGCAGCAGCAACGTTGGCGGCGATACCTTCGGTGGCTGCAGCAACATCTATGGTGGCTGGAGGGGGAAACCCCCAAATCTCTGCTGACCAAGGTTTGTGCCCCCCGTCAACCAAGTATTTAGATCAGTCCTTCCAGTTGGGGCCTTCGACCTGCAAAAGAGAGTCCTTGACAATCGCAGTAGGAGGGAATATCGGTGCGGGAGTTATGATTCGGAAGCCGGGGAAAGAAGTAATTCCAGTGCCAAGACCCGGAGAAGTAGTAGTGTTCGAAGCCTTCTTCGAAGCAGGCTTGGGTCTCCCTGCAGTGGACTTCTTGGCGGAGGTACTCGACCTATTCCATGTAACCCTCCCCCAACTATCTCCGAATGCGGTAGCTAGATTAGCTATCTTTGAGTGGGCCTTGAGAGCCGAAGGATGTGAAGGAAGGGCTGAAATCTTCGCTGCATTACATAGAGCAACCTGCCAGCCGAAAACCTTCGTAACTCCCGGAGGTGAAAAAGTAGTAATATCTTTTGGCAGTATCAACTTTAGACTTCGAGATGAGTATGCCCTTCGCTTTCCTGCTAAAGCTATCAACGCCAGATGGTACACCGATTGGATTTTGAAATGGTTCTATGCTGAAGTTGGGGCAAGCAATCCTCTGGCTGGACCGCTTAAAGAAATCCAATTCCGAAAGGAAGCTTTGGTGCGACCCGACGAAGGCCAATTCGAAGCCCGTCTGAACCTGCTTGAAAAAGTTAGCCGAAGGCTTAGTATGCGAGACTTGGCTGAAGAATTCATTGGTCTTCAAATTCCTCCACTGATGGCCAACTGGCCTATCATCTTCGAAGATGACTCCGAAGGCGGTCTTCGCAAAATTAACTTGACTTCAAGTCCTACAGGTAACTTCGAAACCAACATGCATTAAACATATTTACTTCGAAGAAAAAACTAACTTGAATTATTTATTTTGCAGTTTCTTCAGCCCCTGTTACTTCAGAACAGATTATAAGGGCTTCGAAAAGATCTTGGGTGCTCCAACTCCGACTGAGAAAGAGTGGCGAATTAAACTGGTTGGGAGTTGGGAGAGATTTAACAGAGTATGGGGAATGCTGAAACTCACTCCTCCCCCTCTGATGGATTGGGCGCCTTTGGAGAAAGGGCCTCAAAAAGGAAAGCCGAAGCTGGAACTTCAAGTTCAGCAAAAACTCCGGTGAAGAAGGTGGCTCGGAAGCCGAAGAACCTCGCACCTTCAGATCCTGCACCTTCGAGCTCAAGAGCTTCGGTTTCCGACTCCCAAGAAGAAACGGGGAGATTGCTTGTGCACCTGATGGAAGAGAATGAAACTCAAAGGGCCGCACAAGCCGAAGTACCTGCGAACGTACCGGAGTACGGAGATAATGTTGATCAACCAAGGACTTCGGTAGTTCAAGAAGATGCAACTCAGGACGGAGTTCCTGTGAATGAAAGTGGGGTCGAAGTCACTATGGCTTCGATTCCCGAAGAAGCAACGAGGACTGCCCAGGACGATGCTCCTGTAGTCCAAGATTTAACGGCTGATTCGGATGATGACTTCATTTTTGATCCTCCGATCAGTCCAGTGCTCGATCTCCCGGAGAATGTCGAAGGTAGATTTCGCATAATTCATATTAATTTATGCAAAATTATACAATGTATAATATTTTTATTTTTTCAGAGCCTCCTGTTGTCGAAGTACCTCACGAAGATACAATTCAAAGGCCTTCGACAACTTCGGAGCCACACCCGGAGATTACTCAACAGGGGCCTGGAAGAGGTAAAAGACACATAGAGCCTCTCCCTACTCAAGGATCGACTTCATCTGAGTCAACAGATGAAAGTGAATCAACTGAGGGGGGGCCATCTTCAGAAGTTCCAAGGGCCTCGGAAGAACTCTCCGGACCTTTGCTAAGCAGAGCTGATCAGAAGGCTTCAGTAATGCTTCCTCTCATAACTCCTTTTTTGGAGGAGAAAACCGGACTTGGGACTTTGGTTAAACCTTTGGGTCAAGCCAGTCGCAAAGTCGGGGAAACAGAACTGGTAGCCCTTTTAAGCAGAGCGAAAAGTTCGGAGCTTAACATTGCTGTAGAAAGAGCAGCTTATCAGGTATAAAGCATCTTCGAACCAAATAGCAAATTATATATGAATAATTTCTTATTTCAGTTTTTCTTTTTTCTTAGCAAGCAGTCTTGGCCCGCGCTGCAGCTTTATCGGGCGAAAATGAAATTGCTCAACTTCGGGAAGAAAACGAAGCTCTTCAAAGAAATTTTAACTTCTCCGAAGGTCGAGTAGCTCAGATGGATAATATAATATTAACAGAGCGAAGGGCCAGGCAAAGCTTGGAGGCTGCGAAGAAAGAGCTCGAAGCAGAAAGAATTGTGCTTCGAGCAGAAATTGAAAGACTGCGGAAGGAGGATGCTGCTAAGGGGTCCGAACTTGTGAGGGTCCAAGAAGAGGCTAGCCAACTCCTGACTCAAAAGAATACTTTGACTACGGAGAATGCTAGAATTTCCGGAGTTCTAGCAGAAACGACTTCGGTCAAGGATGCGCTTATTGAAGAAAGGCTTAAGTCTGAGAAGGTGGCTTCGGAGGTCATCGAGCAGATGCTAGGTGTCTTGGAGTACTTCGGTACTACTGGATCACTACCTTCGGATGACAATGTGACTCTGCTGCGCCGGACAAGTGTCTGCCCTTGGATTACTTCGTTACTACGGGGATTTGGGCCGAACAATCACTCCGAGCGCAGAGGGCTCCATCACCTTCGACGACGCAAGACTTTTGAATCCTTCCGAAGGCGTGACTGCCGCCTGGCGAGCCTTTCAAACTTCATGGAGAGCCGAAGGTCGTTCTGCGATCAAGGCTTGGATTGACGAAGGCCAACGCCAGAAGCAAGTTCGGAGCCAAGCTTCGAGCAGTCAGCCTCCTCCGAACCCGCAGGTTTAGGAATTACTTAGGATTTTTTTTAATTATGTAAAGCTCATGCTTGTAAACATTTATCAATGAAAGTCTTGTTTGTCATATTTTTAGGCTTTGCCTCTTATGGAAGATATCGAAGTGTTAGAGCTTAACAGCGAAGTTCGCTCATTGTGGAACACCTTCGAACTTCTAAAGAGTTATAAGCATCCTCGATTTCTTATTCCTCGAGATGACTCCGGCGTAATTGCGCCCGAAGTAATCAAAGACGTATTGTCTTATATTAAAGAGGAAGATAAAGAGGTTGACGCAAACACCTCGTCTTCTGAAGACACTAATTGGTCTGAAGACGAAGGTGAAGCCCAAAATAAAAGATCTGAAGATCTTAGAAGCTGGGAAAGAAGCCCCGAGCGGCTTCGAACTTGGGCCGAGCTTCAACAAGAGCAGAAGGATTTTAGAGCTTCGAGGGGAAGGAAGAGAGTTAAACGTAAAGTTCTTAGAACTTCCGATGTTGGAACTAGTCGTTCCACCCCTAGCTCTCGGGACCGAAGAGGTCTCCGATTCCTTCTTGGTATAGATACCAATTTTTCATAGTGTAATCTGTAAATACATTTATTTCAATAATGAATGCCTGATTTAAAATTGTCTCCATATTTACTAGCCCCTCTTTGGGTATAAGCAACTTCGAAATGTATTCAAAGATGGTTATGCGCAAAGAAAAACTTCGGAGTACAATTTTTTGGGGGTTCGGAGCCCCTCTGTCATTTAAAGATCTTTTGAAATCTTATGAAATGCCTTCAACTTTTGTAGTCAGAAGAATGGTAACTTGGTACCTTTGTTTAACGAAAGAAATCAATTGAGATAACTTCCAGGACACTTTAGTGTCTTAAGAAATTTGTCACTTTGGACTTATGTTAACAGACATTCGAAGCTCATGGCTCAAATGCTGTTTTGCTTTAGCCACCTTCGGCTATTTTTGCAGAAGTCTACCAGCCAATGGCTTGGACTTCGCAGAATTTGGCCACCTTCGGCTCTTTTTACGGATGTCTACCAGCCAATGGCTTGGACTCCGTATAATTGTAGCCACCTTCGGCTATTTTTGCAGAAGTCTACCAGCCAATGGCTTGGACTTCGCAGAATTTGGCCACCTTCGGCTCTTTTTACGGATGTCTGCAAGCTGCAGCTTGGACTCCGTAGATTTTGGCCACCTTCGGCTCTTTTTACGGAAGTCTACCAGCCAATGGCTTGGACTCCGTAGAATGTGGTTTTGGCTCTTTTACGGATGCCTACAAGCCGTGGCCTGGGCTCCGGATGGATTTCAGCCACCACACCGGAGGCTTCGACTTTATGGGTACGAAGTCCGGAAATACAGCCCAGCTTAATGACACTTCCCTCTCGGTCGACCCCACGGTTCCAGCGCGTCCGCTCGGGAAGCTGGGAGTCTATGAGGGGAAGGCAACTATCAGGGTGTATGCTTTATTAATTTAGAGGTGATTACAAGCGAATTACAAGGAGCCCTTATGCGAAGTATCGCTTTAGGTGCTCCGCATGCCAAGTATGTGCTAACTCTTCACCTTCTAAATTAGCTAATTTGAATGAACCAGGGCGCCCTGAGCGGACAATTAGATATGGACCTTCCCATTTATTGCCTAACTTCCCTGGTGCTATAATGCTTCGTAGAACAAGATGACCCGGCCTTAACTCGCTGAGCTTAACCTTCGGGTCATACCAAGTCTTCGTCTGCTGATGATACTTTGATAAATTAGCTACAGCCCGAAGTCTTGTTTCTTCTGACAAATCTAACGAAGCTTGTCTTTCTTCTTCGATGTCCTGGTTCGGTGCTGCGAAATGACCCCCCTTTGAGCTCCGTTGGAGTCATAGCTTCATCTCTGAATAGTAGTCTGAACGGAGTAAAACCTGTGGACCTTGTTTGTGTAGTCCGAATGGACCATACAATCTTCGGAAGCTCTTCGGTCCACAGTCCCTTTGATAATCCTACTATTCTTCGATTTAGCCCTGATAAAATATTTCCATTGGCTCGCTCTACGGCTCCATTTGACTGAGGATGTCTCACTGCAGCAAAACATAGTTGAATGCCTAGGTCTTCGCAAAACTTCCTGAAGGGTTCTGCGTCGAACTGTGTTCCATTATCAACTGTGAGATATCTAGGCACTCCGAACCGGCAAATAATATTCTTCCAGAAGAATTTCTGTACATTGTTCGAAGTGATAGCTGTTAAGGGCTCTGCTTCTACCCACTTAGAAAATATTCAATAGCTACTACTGCGAACTTCAGATTTCCCTTTGCTAACGGAAAGGGACCAATTAGATCCATACCCCATCTGGCCATAGGCCATACCGGAGCAATGACTTGAAGAGCTGTTGGTGGGCGATGACTCCGTCGACCCATCCATTGGCATCCTTGACAAGTGCGGACCAAGCTCTCCGCATCAGCTGTTATTGTGGGCCAATAAAGCCCCTGACAAAGTGTTTTTCCTGCCAGAGCTCTAGGGGCTAAATGGCTTCCACAAAGGCCTTCGTGAATTTCTCGAAGAATTTCTTGGCCTTCGGCTTGAGATATACATCGGAGTAGAGGGGAACATACTCCGGCCTTGTATAATATACCGTTGATTAACTGATAGTTTCTTGCTCTGAGCTTTAATCTTGACAACTGGGGCTCTTCGGGCAAATTTGTTCCTCCTTGCAAGAGTTCTATGATTGAATCTTTCCAATCTGCACTAGGAATGCAAAGAATCTCCGCAGAGGCAATTTGTGGCACCGAAGGTATATTGAGCTCCTCATAGAAAGCTTCTTCAGGCACATCCACAGCTCCGGCTGCAGCCTTCGCTAAAATGTCCGCTTGCACGTTTTCAGCTCTTGGTATACTTCGAATGGAAATACCCTTGAAGTGTGCTTCGATTTTGCGGATTTCTTCTAAGTACTTTGCAAGCTGTGGATGCCGAACTTGAAAACTTTTATCTACGTGCCCTGCTACTATCTGAGAATCTGTTTTTATAATTATCCTTGTAGCCCCTAGAGCACGTGCTTTCCGGAGTCCCAATAAAATTCCTTCATACTCCGCTATATTATTGGTAGACTTAAAGTTGAGTCTTGCGGAGTACATTGCTCTTTGCCCTGACGGTGAAATCAACACTGCCCCAATGCCTGCTCCGGATGCTTGGAAAGCCCCATCGGAGTAAACAGTCCAAACTCCGTCATCTGATTTCTCCGGAGTCATCTTCGCAGGTGGAGTCCACTCTGCTACGAAGTCTGCTAGGACTTGGGATTTGATAGCTGTCCTTGCCAGGAAAGATATGCCGAAGGGTGCTAGCTCTACTGCCCACTTTCCAATCCTTCCAGTGGAATCTTTGCTTCGGAGCATATCTCCTAAAGGATACGAAGTTGGTACAATTACATTGTGAGCCAAAAATAATGTCTTAGCTCCTCGAAGCCATTATCAGAGCATAAACGAACTTCTCAAGTTCGGAGTATCTTGTCTTCGCTCCTGACAATGCTTCGGATACAAAATAGACAGGATTTTGGACCAACTTCCCATTGAAATCCACTTCTCTGACAAGGACTGCGCTGACAGCTGAACCTGTGGCTGCAAGATACAGGAGTAGGGTTTCATCCGCAATAGGCACCGTGAGTGTAGCAAGATTGCTGAGATAATCTTTAATATCTTCGAAGCTTTTCTGACACTCCGGTGTCCATGCAAAATCTTCGGACCCTTTCAAAGCTTTAAATATTGGCAAGCTCCTCTCCGCAGACCTTGATAAAAACCTGCTAAGTGCGGCCAGACGTCCAGTCAGCTTTTGCACTTGCTTTAAATTCTCCGGAGGAGCCATCTTCTGCAGTGCAGTTATTTGAGTAGGGCTAGCTTCAATTCCCCTACTTGAAACTAAGTACCCTAACAACTTTCCAGCCTTAGCTCCGAATATACATTTTTCGGGGTTAAGACGGATCCCACATGCCCGAAGGCTATTGAATGTTTCTGCTAAGTCTAGGCTATGTTGGTGCTTTAAAGCACTCTTTATTACAATATCATCCATATAGGCCTCCACATTGCGACCTAGTTGATGACCTAGAGCTTTAGCAACTAATCTTGAAAAAGTAGCCCCGGCATTTCTTAGGCCGAAGGGCATTCTTACATAGCAGAAGACTCCCGAAGGAGTTACAAAGCTTGTCTTGATTTCATCTTCGCGCTTCAACCATATTTGATGATAACCAGAATACGCGTCAAGGAAGCTTAGTAACTCCGAACCTGCAGTGGAGTCAACTAGTTGATCAATTCGGGGCATGGGGTAGGGGTCACGTGGGCACGCTTTATTCAGAGATGTGAAATCAATGCACATGCGCCACTTCCCGGAAGACTTCTTCCTGACGAAGACTGGGTTGGCTAACCATTCTGTGTGAGCCACTTCTCTGATGATTCCAGCCTTCAACAGTTTTTCAACTTCGTCCTTAGCTAGAGTAGCTCTCTCTGCGGACATCTTCCGGAGTCCTTGTCGAACAGGCCGGGCCTTCGGGTTTACAAGTAAACTGTGCTCAATAATATCCCGATCGACTCCGGTGATATCTTCGTCAGACCAAGCGAAGACATCCAAATTTTCTTCTACGACTTTTTCCAAGGAGGTTGCAACTTCAGGAGGTAAATCTTTACCAAATTGAAAAGTGTATTCTTTACCATCTTTAACAATGATCTTCGTTGCAATCTCTCCTTCGGGACTTGGTCTCGGAAACGACTTCTTCGAAGCTTCGGAGGAGGCTGAAAAAATTTCTTCATTATCTTGGACACTATTTACTTGCCTCGGATCAAGAGGAGGACCGTGACCATATTCAGCCCTCCGAGCCATGGCTTGATCTCCGAAGATTGTTAGGACTCCTGCTTGTGTGGGCATCTTCATGCACAAGTAATTGTGATGCGCCACAGCTCCGAACTGATTCAACATGCCCCGCCCGAAGATGACATTATAAGCATACGGGGCATCTACCACATCAAAGATAACTTCTTCAGTTCGGGCTAGTAAACCTTCTCCGAAGGTTACTTCCAAGCCTATCTGGCCAAGTGCATCAAGCGGAGGTCCTGCGAAGCCTTGCAGAGGACGAGCCGCTGGGAGGAGATGCTTCCGGGAAATGCATAACTGATCGAAGGCTTGCACAAAAATGATATCTGCCGAACTACCTCCGTCAATTAGCACCCTTCGGACTTCAGTCCCTGCAATATCAGCAGTAATAACCAATGGATCTGCATGCGGGAACTTAATACCAGCTGCATCCTCCGCAGAGAAAGATATTGGAACATGAGACCACTCCGGCATTGCAGCTGCAGATGACGAAGTCCCAATATGACCTACTTCCCGAACGTACTCTCTTCGCTGTCTCTTGGACATGCTTCCGAGGGTACCTCCTCCGGAGATAGGGAGAACTACTCTCTTTCCTCTATCTTGCCCTTCCTCTTGCTTCGGAGGTGGCATAACATTGGCCACCGGAGGGTGCCTTGCAGCATCAAAATTTTCTATCCGCGCCACAGCCTGGACCGGGTCTGGGCGCGCTGCTGCTGGACTTCGGTCGGTACTGCCTCGACCCGAAGTTCTTTCCAAGTATTCTCCCCTTAGGGTAAGGATAGCCTTGCAAGTGTCAGTTGCATGGCTTCGATTCTCTCCATGAATACAGCAAAAAAGGGTCTGGCCCTTGCCAGCCGTTTTCCCTGGCGGCCTCCAGCCGCTGGACTTGTTCCCCGCAGACTGTGGAGCTCTTGGTGCAAACTTCTGTGGGGGTGCAATGTTCAAGACTTCAGAGCGAGGGTGCTTTTGCCCTCTTCTTCGATCATGCTGCACTTCGAAAACTGGTTCCTGCGGCTGTGCCGAAGTCTTCACCTCTGTTTTAACTTCTTGCAATACCGTTGAAGCAGCAGCATTCCTCCGAAGCCAACCCTCTTCCGACCTCGCATACTCCTCGAAGTATGACATCAGCTGTGATACTGTGGTGATGCTCTTCCGATGCAGTTTATCCAGAAGGCCTTTATGACTGACGCCTTCCCGAGCCGCATCAACCACTGAGGATGTGGACAGCCCCCGAATTTGCGACTTCGTGTGAGCGAAGCGCTTGAAGTACTGCCTCAATGTTTCTCCGGGGAGCTGTTTCACTTGGAAAAGGCTTCCTGTTGACATGGGAGGCACGAAGGTGCCCTGAAAGTTACTTATAAACTTCCTCTTCAACTGTGACCACGAATTGATTGATCCTGGCTTTAAAGACCAGAACCATCTCAACGCCACTCCTTGAAGAGCTAACGGGAAGCACTTCGCCATAGTGTTTCTGTCTCCGCCGCTAGCCTCAATCGCTAGGGCATAAGAACGCGCGAACTCTCCGGGATCTTCATCTCCGGCATACTTACAGAGCTTCGAAGTTTTGAACTTTGGATCGAAGCGAACCTTCTGCAGCTCAGGATGCAACGGAGATTCATTGTCGTAAGAGGCGTTCTCTGGGGCTTCGGGATAACCAAGATCGTCGTCTTCGGGCACTTCGGGGATAGCTGGGGTGGCTTGAGAGCGAAGCCTGTTCGCAGCATCTTGTCGCCACCTCGCTACCTCAGCTTGAAGGTTGGCCATTTGAGTGGCCATGTCTCCAAGGCTATCTTCATCTCCTCCGGAAGGACCTTCCGGGTCTTGAGAACTGGTATGATCAGTTCGAATCGGGATGGAGGGTGGCGGAATGACTCCGGGCGGTCGGAGTATGGAAGGGGTTGGCGGAGAGGTTTCGTATCCTCGAGGGATAGAAGCCCCTTGCGGAGTTTGAGGTGGAGGGATAGTCGAAGACCCTCCGACTTCGACTGTGTCGAAGGGTATCTCTCCGGAGATCCGAGAGGACCTCCGAGTGGGATTGCGAGGTGCGCTCCGCTTAGGAGGCATGATGTAAGAAGTTGGTAGAGAACGAAGTTTTTTGGACTAAGTTCCCCACGGACGGCGCCAACTGTTGGCGTAAAAGATTACGCTAACATGTTTCTGTAGAAAAGAAACTAACAAACGAAGTGTTTGTGAAGCAAACTGTTCTAAGCCTCCGAAAGGATAATAGCTTAGAATAGTTCGAAAGTGTGTATTGAATCACTTGTATTCGGTCCCTATTACAGGGTGAAATAGGGGGTATTTATAGGCCCAAACATTAAGGAAAAGACCTATTTACCCCTCTATTACAACCGACATTAAGGAAACTATTCGGTTTCCTTAATAGGACTAAAATGGTAAAAGACTAATCTAATAAGAAAGAAGATAAGTCTTCCATCTTAGCTGGCAGAAAAGATCTTGAAGGGCTTTAGTTCGAAGACATACTTCGAACCAATGCCTGTCTTCGGGCTTCGAACGGGGTTCCGGGTATCTTCGAAGATGATCTTCGGAGAATCTTCGAACTGGTTGACTGCCTTAATGCATCTTCGGCAATAACCCTGAAGATGAGATATTTTCCCCCAACATCGATCAAGACTGACTTCTGAATTTGGAATGTTTTGTTGCTCTGATTTGTATTGATTGGTTTAAATTTGAATCTGAATTTTTGGAGGTGCGTTGGGTGATCTGAACTGGACATCACATTCACGAGAAAGTATCGAGGCGCCTATTCACCCCCCCAATAGTCGCCATTCTGATCCCACAGTTTCTCACCTTGAGGCCATTAGAATTCTACTTGCATTTGCGGCATCCCGTGGTTTCAAACTTTATCAAATGGATGTCAAAAGTGCTTTTCTAAATGGCTTCATAGGCAAAGACGTTTATGTAAAACGACCCCGTAGTTTTTAAAACCCCAAATATCCACATAAAATCCTTAAACTTCATAAGGCTCTTTATGGACTCAAGCAGGCCCCTCGGGCTTGGTATGACAGACTTATGTCTTTTCTGCATGAGCGAGGGTATTTGATAGGATCAGTAGATAAAACTCTTTTCACACTCAAGCATGGCAAAGATTTTCTCCTAGTCTAGATTTACGTTGATGATATCATCTTTGGTGGCTCTTCTCATGCTTTGGTTGCCGAGTTTGCGGATGCCATGAGTCGAGAGTTTGAGATGTCCATGATGGGCGAACTCACATTTTTCCTTGGTTTGCAAATCAAGAAAAGCAAATAAGATACCTTTGTCCATCAAACAAAGTACACCAAGGACTGGCTCAAGAAATTCGACATGGCTGATGCGAAGCCCCTCCCACTCTAATGGATACTTCGATAGCATTGGACCCTGATGAGGATGGAGAAGCTATAGATCAGAAGGAGTTCTGAAGCATGATCGGCTCCCTCCTCTACTTGACTGCTACGATGTCGGACATACACTTCGTTGTGTGTCTGTGCGCTCGTTTTCAGGCTTTGCCTAGAGCTTCGCACCGCCAAGCGGTAAAGCGAATTCTCAGGTATCTCAAGCATACCCTAGAATTTGGCATTTGGTATTCTACATTTTCCTCTTTGTGTCTTCATGGTTATTCAGATGTGGATTTTGTTGGTTGTAGAATTGATAGGAAGAGTACCTCTGGTACTTGACATTTTTTGGGTATTTCTCTTGTTTGCTGGTCTTCCCACAAATAGTCTAGCATTGCACAATCGATGGCTGAGGCCGAATATGTTGTTGTAGCTAGCTGTTGCTCTTAGATTTTGTGGATGGTTTCCACTTTGCAGGATTTCAGGTTAGACTATAAGAGTGTTCCACTGTTTTGTGATAACACTAGTGCTATTTGCATTGCAAACAACTTGGTTCAGCATTCCTAAAACCAAACACATTGATGTGAGATATTATTTTCTCAAAGATCACAATGAGAAGGGTGATATTGAGCTACAATATGTTGATACGCAGAACCAGCTTGCTGACATTTTTACCAAACCCATTGATGTGTCTCGATTCACCTATTTGTGTGGGAAACTTTGTATTTGTCATCCTTATGGCACTTTGTGAGGGGGAGCATGATTTAATTAGTTGGCATTGGCTTCCTTATTATGATTTGTTGATGCAATTAGTTGCTTTTATATGCCTTCACATGATTGTCATTATCATGATGCTTTTAGCTCTGTTTAATATTTCTAACTTCATAATGAGCATGAATTTAATTTACAAAATTCTAAACTTGGTCACTGCTTAGTCTTGTGTCTAGCTTGTGTTGCGCAGAATTGCTTTAGCTATCTTTTATCTGCTTGGTAGCTAAAATACTTTACTTTGGATGCAAAATTGCAATTTGAATATAATACTGCCTTTTCATGGATTTATCCAACAATCAGTACTCAACCTCATTCAATATCCATGATTTATGTGCTAAAAATGAAAAGATCCAGGCGGGTTTGCTTGTCACACTACTTTATTCTAGACTACTTACTATTGCACTGTGGTATGAACTGGGATAACTTACTGTCTGCCAAAATCACTGCCTTAAGCTTCTGATGGTCTTTCTTGACCTAGGCTTGGCTTGGTTGGAAAGCATAAAGTAGACAAGCAAATAACCCCTGGCAATATATAAAAAAATTGCAAAGTCTGAATCACTTGCTTAACAAGCTTGCAAAATGCACAATGAAAATTGGACTTGCTTTCCTTGGTAGAAATTATTGAGCTTTTGTGGTTCCTATTTTCACTTGTCTAGATGACTAGTCTAAGTGGTGATGCTTTTATTTTCAACAATTTGAAAAATTCATGCATCAAACATTGAATTTCGAATATATTAACTCAAGCTGAGCATCCGAGCCTGACATTATGTTGTGACATTCTCGCACTATATGTCGTCACACTTTTCATCATTTTGCAACCTTGCATATTTTACTACTCCTTGATTCTAGCATTGCCAAAGGGGGAGAGAAATGCCTAGTTGCCCACCGAAGGGGAGAACAAGAAATCAAAGGGGGAAAGAATTTTTGTGCCAAAGAGGGAGAGCCTGGCACTATGTTTCTATGCTTTCATACTTTGCTGAAGGGGGAATTCTTATCAAGTGACATGATCTGGCTCTTTTCTGAGTTTTATGGTCACTTGCGCGCTGAAAAATTTCAAATTTCCCTGAACTTGATTTTGGTTGTCAATGCACTCATCAAGGGGGAGATTGAGAAACCAAGTTGAAATGTGCCTTGGTTTCAAGTCTGTGACGAGTGATTGACAAGTTCTCTTCTGGGTGAAGGGGTTCAGAGGTGTTTACCGAAGGGTTCGGAGGTTGCTGGCTACAGCTGTGCAGCGGAGTGTGTCTGTCAGAGGGGTCCGACAGAACACGATGATATGTTTGTACCGAAGGGCTCGGTACATTAGTCGGTACACCAAAGTGTGTACCGGAGGTTGTTTACCGGAGACGTCTCCGGGGTATTGTAAAATCTTGTATGCTTGTCGGTGGTGCGCAGGAGACTTCGGAGGTGATGGACGATTTGCGGCAAGTGAACCTGGGTCAGGTGGGGAGATCACTCACGATGGCTGTGTGGGGTCGAGGTCGGTCCTCGGGTCAAGGTGCACCTAGGTGAAGGCAGAATGTGTGGAGGGTGGCTCCGGCTGAAGGTACCCCAAGGCAAAGTCCTCGGAGGTGAGGCACTTCGAAGGGTGCTCCGAAAGGAGTGACTTCAGAGTATGGTGGACAAAGTCCTTAGGATTGAAACAAGGCTTTCGAAGTGAGCTCCGAAGGGAGGCACTATAACAGACACCTAACAAAGGTCTCGGAAGTCAAGGTACATAGTAGGCATGGTCCGGATAAGGGTCTTCATGAAGTGTGCTCAGGGCTGAGACACAGCAAAGGGGTGCTTATGGATATGCTTCATTCGGAGGCCTTGGATGAAGGGACTTCGGAAGGTGGCAAAGGTACTCCAAAGGTGGGGCTTCGGAGTGTGGCTGACTTGAGGTACTTCGGCCATGCATGGCTTCGGTACATGGACTAATGGAGTTCGAGCTAGGAGTACCTGCGAAGCCGTGGTGGTCCACTCCAGAGGTGATGGTGCGAAGGCTCAAGAGCTTTGACGACTTCAGCTCAAAACCTTCATTGTATCGAAGACTGTCTTCGGTGAAGCGAAGGCCTTCGGGTTCGAAGCTTATCACCGAAGCTTCTGCACACTTCGTGTGCGAAGGGGGTTTTAGAAGACTCAACTTTGCAAAAGTTGATCGTGTCTGCTCTGCAAAAGCCGATATTGTCTCCTCTACGAAGCTGACAAAAGAAGCCTCCTGTAAAAGTAGACTACCATCTGTACCCCCATGTCTAGAAGAGACAAAATCACTGTAAACCCTAGGAGTAAAGTAGTCTATTCGCATGGATGAGTTGTGCCTATAAATAGTGAGGCAGGCTAGGTCTAGGTGAACACTTTGAGAATCCATTTTCAGAACTCCCAGAGCTATCCACCATTATCATGTACTCAGTGTTGTGAGTCTTTTTGTGTTCCCTGTTCATGCAATGAAAGTTTCATTTTGTTCTCTATCTATTGCTTGAACTTGTATTCCTGTTTTGCACTGCATGTGTTGAGTTCTTTGTGCTACACTTCGTTCTGTATCATCCAGAGTTTTTGGCTCTGTTTCTTCTCTAACGAAGTGTGTTTGCATCCTGTTCATGCTAGTGTTGTGAGTCTTTCAGTGTGTGTTTGCTCTGTGTAAACTGGAGGCAAGTCCTCTCAGATTACTAGCAAAGCACTGAGTGAAGTTGAGCTCGAAGCCTGTTTTCTTTCCTCAGTCGATGTCCTTAATGCAGTCTGTTCTGTATACTTTCTACCCTTAGAAATACGAAGCCTAGTACCAGTTGCTAGTGCGGAGTATTTGTTCGAAGCCCTCAGAAGGAAACTCACTCCTACGAAGTGTATTACTGCGAGGCCTGCTCGAAGGCACCTCGTGTGCGGAGCCTGCACTATCCTTGCAGAGTTGTGTTTTGGGGTTTGTGGGTGTGAGCGAAGTCTCCTTGCCTTCGACTTTTTACCCTTTGCGAAGCCTATGTTTGGAGCTATAAAATACCTCCGAAACAGACATCCGAAGGGTGTGTTCGAAGTCAGTTCTGCAGGAGGATGTATTTAAAACATAAGGCAAGTTTTAGCGTGAAATTTTGAAAGCTCTCATTCACCCCCTCCTCTTGTCGCCCTTTTCGGTCCAACATAAAGCGTCTGACCCGCTAGATTCTCCACGCTATGCTAAAAACTGGTTGACATGCTCTAGGGTGGTTTTGTTACCCTCACTGTTGAACTTGGTGAATTCAGGGACTCTATAGCCGTGAGGGTATGACATAGTGTCGAAATGATCGGGGTACAACTTTCGGTAAACTCTAGCCTGACCCTTAGGTACGAAGCCAGTGCATTTACTAAACAGCGTGCGGATTCGCTCCTTAATGTCGTCTTGGCCTCCTGCCTGTGCGCGTCTCTCATGCAGGGGTGCGACACACGGTGGTATGTCAGCGTGTAGGCCATGGGGGTCTTCCTCACGCGCCGGCTCGAGGTATATGACATGTTTGGGCCTATGCGTTTGTGCATGTGGCGCGAGCAGTGTGGGAAAAACTAGCGCATGCGCAGGTGGCGTGCAATGAATGGGGTTAAGTTGGTAATGACTCGTCTCGGTTGTATATGTTGAGGCCGGAGACATGATGGTTTTGCCAGTAATACTATTGGTTCTGCTATAGATATGATTCACCGGGGGTGAACTGGCGATTAGAGTTGGAGGAATGGCCTCGGTAAAGCCGAACCTTCTAAGTAGTCGCCTCTACTTGAGAGCTAACTGCCGAATCTAAACGGTTGGCTAGCGATGCGCTAACAACTTGATCTACTAATGCGGCTATTTTTTGCTCAATTTCTAAAGAAGACAAAGGAGGTGATACTGGTGTTATCTACGTCCGAGCAAGGTCGGGTACGTTGATGTCGCGCTTGATGAAGCCCGTGAGTGTCTTGACGTAGCTCCCAAGCATGAGGTCTTGTAGCGCTTTCATCTTTGCCTCGATCTCTGCCCGGTCTTTTCGGTGATATCTTCAAGAGTAGGCGTCATGATGTTGTGGTTGTCGATATCTGCGCCCCCCATGGGATCCATAGGTGATGTAGACATAGTAGTCGTCGTAGACGTACCCACGACCGATGTAGATGTACTTGTCATGTTGGCGTAGCCGTCCCCAGCGGAGTTGCCAAAAATTGTGTTCACACGGAAATCGTGCCCCCACACTTGGGTCAATTCGACGATCCAAAAGTGTGCGGATACTTAGGAACAAGCCTAAGCATAACACAACACTGACGTTGCGTTCTAACTACCCTTAGCAGTGGCATGGGGTGGATTCACCAGGTAATTAGATCACACAGAAATAATCTAATTAGCCAAAAAGAAATATATAAAATAAAATAAACCATTCAGTCGAACGGAGCTTGCTTGGTTTGAAGTGTACCATGCGACGTATTCACCGAAGGGTGCCTTCGGCATTTGGTGCGAAGGGTTTGCCAAAGGTAGTCTTCGGCGTTCGGATTGATCTGGCCGAAGGCGGGCTCCGAACAGATCTCGATGTGAAATCACCTCCGAACAGTAGGGTTCGGTGCGAAGTCTCTGACACAACAAAACTACTCCAACGCAACGCGCTGTCGTGACTTCGTTCATCACAAAGTATAGGCGTGATGAAGCCTGATGCGACGAAACCTACTATAGAGCTCTCTGGCGTACGGACCTGACCAGACCGACAACAGCGTGACGGATCCGGCACGGGCAGTCGAAGCAGGGTTTCCGCCGAAGGGTGTTCTAGGCAACCCCCGAAACTAGCTTCCTGGCTCCGAACAACCTCGGCGAAGGGGCTCTGAGCATAAAAAACCCGCATCAGAATAGAGATCAAGTGTCAATTCGGTCTAGAGACCGAATTTACTAAGTGTTGCAGTAGAGAAACGAAGGTAGCAATCTGTTACGTAGATCAATGGATACTTCACAAGCGAAGTAACAAAGTAATAGCAATATGTTATGTAGATTAACGGGTACTTCATGAGTGAAGTAACAAGGATTACCACTATTCTGAAGTGGCCGGTAGAGGGCTTCCAGGCAAACCCATGAAGGTAGTGCAGAAAGGTAAATAAAAGTAAAGTACGGTTCAAAGCTAGGGCTTTGTGGTTGAATTGTGTTGGGGGGTCCAATGAACTGGCCTCACCCCTATATTTATAGGGACTAGTCTTCTTATCTCTATGGCTAATCTGGTAGGATTCAGCCTAATCAAGTTTAGGGATAAAAATAGCCAGAATCAGACTCAAACTCTATCTTCCGTAGGCAACACAAAGTTGGCCTTCGGTAGGTCTGCCAAAGCCTGCTCCTCGAGTGAGGCAGGCCTCCGAAGGGAATCACCGCATGGCGACATGGACCTCACGGCCAAGGCATACTGCCTGGTTTTTCACTTGGCCATCATGCATCGACTGATAGCTTGTGCATGTGGTCTACCTCCTTGGTCTGTGCAGGCTAGATTGTTCTTTGCATCAAGCCTTCACTACACATCTTCATAGGTAAGTACAAGAGATCATTTTATCCCTTGCATTTATTTCGGTTAATTAAATGTGTTAAATAGTGTTCTTTCCATGTTGTTTAATTTCACCTGATTGTTTTTGAAATGGATATCAAACGATCTATTTTTCGGATGTGCTTTATATTCTAGTTAAAATGTTTGATGATTAGTCTATCTCATTAGTTACTAAATTTTGTCTGCACAACTTGTTTTTTTATTCAAATGCCTTTGAGCATTGTGTGAGTGTCTTCTCAATTAGGACATTGGTTGCTTATTGAAGGCTAGATTATTTTTAGTGCTTGTGATCTCTCAGACTATCACTACACATTATATCTGATAAGAGAGTGATAGCATTTGTTTCATCTGTGATTTGCAAATCTGTTGCTTCTGCTAGTTTATTTGGAGGAGCGTTGGGTGTTAATAAAAGGCCATCTATTCGAAAGAATTTGTTGAGGCGCCTATTCACTCCCCTCTAGTCACCTGTTTTAGTCCTACAATTGTTATCAGAGCCGGTTAGATCACCAGTTGAGCTTAACTAGTTTTGTGATCCATAGGTGACATGGACAGACATAGTAAAATTCCTTTGTTCTATGGGCATGATTTTGCTTATTAGAAGGTGTGCATGGAGGCTTATCTTCAATCCAAGGAAGTGCTATTTGGGACATTGTTGATTCCCAATATGTGATCCTTGATACTCATACTACTTAGAGTGAGAAAGAGTAATATGATTCTAATTGCAAAGCTAGGAACATATTATTCACAAGTCTGAGCTAGAATGAGTTTGATAGGGTTCAGCACCTTCGAACTATTTGGGAGATTTGGACCACACTGGCTATTTTTATGAGGGCACTACTCAGATTAAGGCCAGATGGGTGGTGAAGATCTCTATTCTAGAGGAGTCGTCAAGTTATGACACGTTAACTTGCGATTAGCTCTTTAGTAAGATTAAGTCCACCTAGATTGCCAAGGCATTTTGACTAGGACATGGGTACTCTTTGTCACAATCCTTGGCACTAGTTTCCGGTTTTGGCAGTGGTACCTCTTCTGGAACTAGTTCATCTAGTACTTGTGCATTTGTGTCTAGTTTTGCTTTGTCCTCTCTAGTCTGTGTTACAATAAAATGATATATCTGATATTTGTCATATGCATGGCTTTTATGTTTTAAAATTAAAAAATGATCACCATTGCTTCTCGTAACTAGCATGTGTAGGCTGAATGCTTTCGCTATCTTTTACATGCCTTGTAGCTAGATCCTTACTTAGATGCAGATATGCAACTTGGACATCTATATGCTTTAAATATGAAAAATTGTGCTATAAAAATGATAAAAAATTCAGAAAAATAAAAATTTGTGCATTTTTTTTGATTATCAGAAAAGATCCAGGTGGGTTTGCTTTTGTCGCATTGCATTGTTTTGGACTACTTACCATAGCACTTTGGTATGAACTAGGATGGTGTAATGTATGCCAAGACTACTGTCTTAAGCTTCTGATGGTCCAGTTCTGGCCTAGGCTTGACTTGGTCGGTTAGCATAAGGTTTGACATGCAAATAACCCCTGGCAGAAATGAAAAATATAAAGAAAAAGAAAAAGTCTGAAAAATTTAAAAAGATGACAAGTTTGCTGAAGCACTTTGTTTTGGACAATGCTTATCTTGGTAGATATCAGTTAGCTTTTGCATCTCATGTTTTACCTTGCTTGTCAAGGTGATGCTTTTGTTTGAAAAAATCGAAAAATGTGTGCTAATGACCTTCTTTAGATATCATCTATTGCACTGATCATGTCATGTATCTTAGACAGTATATATTTTGCTATACCTGTTAGACGTTGTAATAGCAGTCAATCATATCTAAGAAGCATGCTTTTCACACTCCACCTGCACTCCATCTGCATTCATGGCATATTTTGAGGGGGAGCTGCATTTCAGGGGGAGTTTGTGTTTATGTCTCTTTAGAGTGCATTTAGTCTCACTTGATGAGTCAAATTGTCAACAAGGGGGAGAAATTTTGGATATATTATTAGCCTTCTCTGGGATTTGTTTCAGGGGGAGTTCTTTGTTGGTAATTCTGAGATTTGCACTTGTTTTTGAGGATTTATTTTTGGTTAACCATAATGACCATTTTTCTTGCTTCTGGTTGGCTTTTGGTCATTAGGGTTAAACTTTTATTTTCTTTCTTCTATTTTCTTTTGTCTTTGTTTTTTCTGTTTCCACATGTTTTGCAGGTTCTGGAGATGAGCTGAAAAGGGTGTTGACAATGCACTCATCAAGGGGGAGATTGAGAAACCATGTTGAAGAATATGGTTTTGATATTCCAGATATGATGAGTGATTGTCAACAGAAGTCAAAGGAAGGGAGAGATAAAGACCTGCCGAGTCTGAGGCGCATGTGACTCAGGTACACGGGCAGTGAGCGACGACCAGGCAAAGGAGCCGCGGAGTCGGGCTGGCCCAATCCGGGTACATGGCTAGGAGAGGCAGATGATCCACTGGTCTGTTGACTGGGTTTGACTCACGTACACGGGTGGCGAGCGATTGCCGGGCTGAGGAAGCTGCGGGGTCGGGTCGGCCCAATCCGGGTACCCAGTGCGAAGATGGTGGACGCTTTGTCAGTTTCGACGTAAAACTGACAATCTATGATTTATTCGTTTTTAGGATATTAATATTTAGTTTTTAAGTTTAGAATATTTTTATTCAAGTCAATTAATTTTTCTAAGAATATATTTAGTAATTTTCGTAATTTATTTTAGAGTCAGTTTATTTTACCCGAGGGTAAAGTAGTCTTTTCATGTATTAGGATTTGCCTATAAATAGGCCCCTATCCCCTTGGGGATAGATGACTGTTTTTATTAGAGATCAATCTACAGTCCCTTTTTTCTACCATCATATTTCTCTCGGCGATTTTTTCTTCGCGGTAGCACATTGCGGTGTGAATTTTTACTTCCGGCACGCGGATCGAGGCCGTGGAAACTTCCGGCTGGAAGTCTCGTCACACAGCAGCGCACGTAGGGATGGATTCGGATCGGATACGAATGGAAACGAATCCGGATAGCACTATTTACCACATTTTAATTCGAATACGAATACGGATTCGGATGTTCTCGAATACGAATACAAAACGGATGTTTCGAATACGAATATGTATTCGGATGTTTACTCGGTTTAACTCCAAATGTTCGTTGTTTCACAAAATTTTTAAAAATCCAAATGGTACAATATACCAAATTAGAATAATAATTAATAAGGAACAATGATACACAATAAACCATGCATAAGATAAATTTTTAAACAACACTAGCTAAAATTAATCATCCGCAACAACCAATAAGAACTACATAAAGTCTTGAACCGAAATTCATCATATATTTCAACCAACAAGAACACACAAATTGAGTCCAGGTGCGCAAATGCAGAAAAAACAGGCGGCAATTTGGAAAGAATTGGCTGAATTTTATTGTTTTTAAAAATTAAACATTTTCAAAAATTTATTAACATCCTTATGATAAATTTCACAAAACATTTTCAAAATTTTATCATGATATCTAAGTATAATATTATAATACTATGACAAGTCTCATATTTTTCAGACTTTATTTGATTTTTTTTATAATTAAAAAACTCTTAAGCTCCACATTACTCATGAAGTGTCGTAACATAAATTTTTTAACATTTCTTTAAATTTAGTGGATAACAACTACAAATGGACACAAAATAATTAATGTGATTTTTCTATAAATTTTAGTGCATTATTTTAGGTACTTGCAGTTCAAATTTCACATATTCCAATTTAAATACTAGAAACACAATTAATGAGTTAAAATAGCAAATAGATCTAGAAAAATACAAAAAAATTATATGGTATGAGATATATTGTATTTTAATTATATAAAAAAATTCAAGTTAAAACAAACATTTAACCATCAATTTACTTTAAACCATAATCTATTCCTTCTGAAAACTCTATTTCCTCTCAAGAGAATCTCACATTTCTTAACATCCTATATGATAAAATTTTCGAAACATTTTAAAACTTTTATCATGATATCTACGTATAATATTATAACATTGTGACAAGTCTCGTATTTTTCAGACTTTATTTGATTTTTTTATAATTAAAAAACTCTTAAGCTTCACATTACTAATTAAGTGTCGTAACATAATTTTTTTAAAATTTCTTTAAATTTACTGGATAACAACTAAAAATGGACACAAAAAAGTGAATGTGATTTTTCTATAAATTTTAGTGCATTATTTTAGGTACTTGCAGTTCAAATTTCACATATTCCAATTTAAATACTAGAAACACAATTAATGAGTTAAAAATAGCAAATGGATCTAGAAAAATACAAACAATTTATATGGTATGAGATATGTTGTATTTTGATTATATAAAAAAATTCAAGTTCAAACAAACATTTAACCATCAATTTACTTTAAACCATAACCTATTCTTTCTCAAAACTCTATTTCCTCTTAAGAGAATCTCAGATTTCTTAACATCTTATATGATAAAATTTTCGAAACATTTTAAAACTTTTATCATGATATATACATATAATATTATAACACTATGATAAGTTTCGTATTTTTCAGACTTTATTTGATTTTTTATAATTAAAAAATTCTTAAGCTCCACATTACTAATGAAGTGTCGTAACATAAATTTTTTAAAATTTCTTTAAATTTACTGGATATCAACTAAAAATGGACACAAAAAAGTGAATGTGATTTTTCTATAAATTTTAGTGCATTATTTTAGGTACTTGCAGTTCAAATTTCACATATTCCAATTTAAATACTAGAAACACAATTAATGAGTTAAAAATAGCAAATAGATCTAGAAAAATACAAACAATTTATATGGTATGAGATATGTTGTATTTTGATTATATAAAAAAATTCAAGTTCAAACAAATATTTAACCATAAATTTACTTTAAACCATAACCTATTCCTTCTCAAAACTCTATTTCCTCTTAAGAGAATCTCAGATTTCTTAACATTCTATATGATAAATTTTTCGAAACATTTTCAAACTTTTATCATGGTATCTACGTATAATATTATAACACGGTGATAAGTCTCGTATTTTTCAGACTTTATTTGATTTTTTATAATTAAAAAACCCTTAAGCTCCACATTACGGATGAATTGTAGTAACATAAATTTTTTAACATTTCTTTAAATTTAGTATATAAGAACTAAAAATTGACACAAAATAGTTAATGTGATTTTTCGATAAATTTTAGTGCATTATTTTAGGTACTTGCAGTTCAAATTTCACATATTCCAATTTAAATACTAGAAACACAATTAATGAGTTAAAAATAGCAAATAGATCTAGAAAAATACAAACAATTTATATGGTATGATATATGTTGTATTTTGATTATATAAAAAAATTCAAGTTAAAACAAATATTTAACCATAAATTTACTTTAAACCATAACCTATTCCTTCTCAAAACTCTATTTCCTCTCAAGAGAATCTCAGATTTCTTAACATTCTATATGATAATTTCTCGAAACATTTTAAAACTTTTATCATGGTATCTACGTATAATATTATAACACTGTGATAAGTCTCGTATTTTTCAGACTTTATTTGATTTTTTTATAATTAAAAACCCTTAAGCTCCACATTACCGATGAAGTGTCGTAACATAAATTTTTTAACATTTCTTTAAATTTAGTGGATAAGAACTAAAAATGGACACAAAATAGTTAATGTGATTTTTCGATAAATTTTAGTGCATTATTTTAGATACTTGCAGTTCAAATTTCACATATTCCAATTTAAATACTAGAAACACAATTAATGAGTTAAAAATAGCAAATGGATCTAGAAAAATACAAACAATTTATATGGTATGAGATATGTTGTATTTGATTATATAAAAAAATTCAAGTTCAAAAAAATATTTAACCATAAATTTACTTTAAACCATAACCAATTCCTTCTCAAAACTCTATTTCCTCTTAAGAAAATCTCAGATTTCTTAACATTCTATATGATAAATTTTTCGAAACATTTTCAAACTTTTATCATGGTATATACGTATAATATTATAACACTGTGATAAGTCTCGTATTTTTCAGACTTTATTTGATTTTTTTATAATTAAAAACCCTTAAGCTCCACATTACCGATGAAGTGTCGTAACATAAATTTTTAACATTTCTTTAAATTTAGTGGATAAGAAATAAAATGGATACAAAATAGTGAATGTGATTTTTAGATAAATTTTAGTGCATTATTTTAGGTACTAGCAGTTTAAATTTCACATATTCCAATTTAAATACTAGAAACACAATTAATGAGTTAAAAATAGCAAATAGATCTGGAAAACTAAAAAATTTTTATATGGTATGAGATATTTTTTATTTTGATTATATAAAAAATTCATGTTCAAACAAATATTTAACCATAAATTTATTTTAAACCATAACCTATTCCTTCTCAAAACTCTATTTCCTCTTAAGAGAATCTCAGATTTCTTAACATTCTATATGATAAATTTCTCGAAACATTTTCAAAATTTTATCATGGTATCTACGTATAATATTATAACACTGTGATAATTCTCGTATTTTTCAGACTTTATTTGATTTTTTTATAATTAAAAAACCCTTAAGCTCTACATTACCGATGAAGTGTCGTAACATAATTTTTTTAATATTTCTTTAAATTTCATGGATAAGAACTAAAAATGGACACAAAATAGTGAATGAAATTTTTCTATAAATTTTAGTGCATTATTTTAGGTACTTGCATTTCAAATTTCACATATTTCAATTTAAATCCTAGAAACACAATTAATGAGTTAAAAATAGCAAATGTATCTAAAAAAATACAAAAAAATTATATGAAATTATATATGTTGCATTTTGATTATAAAAAAAATTAAAGTTCAAACAAATATTTAACCATCAATTTATTTTAAACCATAACTTATTAATATTCACTAACTTAAGTATTCCATAATTATATAAATAATAAAAAACTATTAATATAGTTATAATATATTATCTTGAGTCTAAGTTTAATCTGTGTGAAATCCTAAAACGAATACGGATGTATCCATTTCCATATCCACATTCAGCAGAATTCGGATATCCATTTCTATATCCACATTTGTAAAACGAATTCGGATATTTCCGAATGTCATTCATATTTAATTCGGATACGAATACGAATATCCATATTTACAGTAATTCGAATACGAATACGGATAATTCGGATATTCTGACATCCATATCCATCCCTAAGCGCACGCCAAGATGGCTAAGTCCCTGGCGGAGAAAATCGCTTGCGGGGTCCACGTATTTCTTCTTCCCTGGCGCAAAGCAGATCTGCAGGCACAACCTTCTTTGTCAATTGATTGCAGCTTTGCGCAAGGCAGTTGGACCCACAGGCGTAGGCATGCAGCCACAGCTTGGCAGCCTCCACGGCGGTGACTTCCCTACGACGTCAGCGCAAAAAAAAGGGAAGCACGACAATCAAGACCGGCTATTCACGGTGGCCGGAGTTCCGCTCGGCTGGATGGTAATTAATCTAATCTACTATTTTTTAGTAGATCAATTTTTAGAGATAATCATCCATTAATTAATTAACTGAAAATCTATTTTGAAATTTCGTTTTAGTTTAATTTGTTAAATTTTATTAGTTATCTCGTGTTACCTTTTTATCTGTATAATCTGCTCATATAAAAAGAATAGAAAAATTTATTAGTCGCAGTTATATTTTATACTAGTTTTTACCTGCAATATTTTTGAGTTAATTTCGAATTAATTTTTATTGATCCATATTTTATTTATTTAATTAGTATTTTATTTCTAAACTAAAATATAAATATTTCATGTTTTATTTAGGTGTTTTTATTTTCTGTGGAAATTTTATTTAGTTTATCTTGAATATCATTTTAATTAGGACACCGGTCATTATTAAGCTAAACAACTTTAATTTTTGAAAGTTGCTTTGCAAATATTATTTGTCTGGTTAAGTTCATTTGGGTGGTGGGATTAAAATATAGTTTAGGAAGAAATTTTTAGGCCCTATTCACCCCCCCTCTGGTCGCTACTTTCGGTCCTACACTCTTTAGTAAGATTAAGTCCACCTAGATTGCCAAGGCATCTTGACTAGGACATGGGGACTCTTTGTCACAATCCTTGGCACTAGTTTCCGGTTTTGGCAGTGGTACCTCTTCTGGAACTAGTTCATCTAGTACTTGTGCATTTGTGTCTAGTTTTGCTTTGTCCTCTCTAGTCTGTGTTACAAAAGAGCAAGTAGACACTTTGGACGATGATGAGCTTACTCTCATTGTCAAGAAGTTCACATGTTTGTACAATGATAGATGGGATCAAAAGAGAGGAGGATCACGTGGGTGTTTCGAGTGTGGTGACACATCACATTTCAAGACCGAATGTTCCAAGATCAAGAAGGAGGAGAGTGATCACACCAAACACCAGAAAATGGATAAGGAGTCATTCCACAAAAAGAACCAAGAAAAGATGACTAAGAGAGCAGCTAGAGCAGCTTCTAGAGCTTTCATGGAAGCCCTCAATGACATCAACACTTCATCAAGTGAGGGGCTGAGCTCTAAGGAGGATGAACCATGAGAGAATGAAGAAAAGAAGGGGAAGGTGTAGGACCGAAAGTAGCGACCAAAGGGGGGGTGAATGGGCGCCTAATAATTCTTTTGAATCAATGGCCTCCTCCCAACACCCAACGCACCTCAAAAGACTAAGCAGCTAAACGTAAACAGATCGCCAAAGCCTAAAAGTATCTAGCCTAGAAATGACCGGTGTCCTAGACAAAGAAACACCAATACAGTGCTAATAGGCAGATAAACAAGGCATTCAAAACATGGGCATATCAAAGTTCACAGAAACAGATCATCACAGCAATTTAAATTGAGGGCACGTAAATAGTGATGAAGGGTTACTGTTCAAAGATGTCTCCTGTTTGAAACTCTGCAAAGCCTGCGCGGTGTGAAGCTTGTAGATGTCGAAGCCGGCTTCAGGAGTACACAAAGTCGAAGCCTGAGTAGCAACTGCCGAAGCTTGTCCGAAGTATGCAGTACCAAGGGTCGTTGATATTAAGTCAAAGTGTGCTTCGAAGTTGTTGTGCGAAGGTGTACACTGTGAAGCTAGCTTCGAAAAACTTGATCGAAGCCTGCAGTCGAAGTACCTTCGCAAGGTGCAATAAGGAACAGCGAAGTATTCGAACACAAGAAAGCTGAGGACTTCGACTGCAACCAGTACTTCACTTGCGGAGTAAAAAGGAGTTCGAAGCTTCGAACAAATAGAGACTCCGAAGACTGTCAGCGAAGTACCTTCAAAAGAAAATCTACAGAGCCTATACCCCGAACAGAGATCTTCGAACGAAACTCACAGAGAAATAAGCTTCGAAAGGAAAGCGAAGCCAAATACAGTCCAGCATCAAAACCAAATCGAGTGTCACACTCCGAAGCTATTCATACTTCGAACCGAAGTCTAAAACTAAACAAGACAGGGACTTTGATCTCGTTCAGAACCTTACTGTCTCAAACTCCGAAGCATGTAAAAATTCCAAGTCTGCAAACTGTGGCCATGAAGCAACCTTCACAGAAAAACTTCGTGTGAGCAACCTCCGAAGTGTGCTTCGCACAAGCTTCGCAAAGCCCAGACTCAGGATCGAAGCGTGCTTCACAAAGCAGAAAGACTCCGAACAAAGTACGAACCTCTGCCAGAAATGTCAAGAGATGTGCAGACACTTTCTTCTCGATCAAAACGCCATGTCAGGAAAAAGTATCAATAGAAAAACTTTATTGTAGCCAAGAACAGAATAGCCTAACAACTAAAAGCTAGGCGCCAGGCTAGCTAGACACAAATGCACACTAAAAGGAAATAGGTTGAGTACTAGGCTCATGGCTAGAACATCATGAACAGATTAAACAACACTAGATACATCTTGCGACTACAGGAGCTAGGCGCAGAATATTCAATGACAGAACAAAACTAGAACAACGTTCGTGTAAGAAACCGATGCACTTCGCAGAAAACTCTTCAGCCACAAAACCAAGGATCAAACAGATTCACACGCAACCAAAACGCACGCTCAACGAGGGAAGCAGAAAACCTGTCGTGCGTGCAAAGAACAAAGATGGCGGCGGATGAACTCATGAAGACAATACAGGAGTCTGGCGGCGCACAAAGAACAGGAACAGGAAGGTGAACTCTGATTTTGATTAAAGTGAGTTAACCCTAACCCTAGGGATTAGGGGCCCTATTTATAGGCAGCCTAATAGCCTAGGAATATTCCCACAAACTCTTAGGGTTTTTATAGACACTGAAATAAATGGAAAAGACCAAACTGCCGTTAGGATATTTTTACAGACTCAACTGACTGACTGTGGGCCTAAGGACAAAATAGTAAACTCCTATTTACAGATGCCTTATCTGGAGGCTGAGCTTTCGTAGCGACTATGGCTTTGCATCTAAACAGTCCGATGCAAGATCAACAGTTGTCAGTTTTGCGCCGAAACTGACAAAGCGTCCACCGACATTGCACCAGGTACTCGGATTGGGCCGGCCCGATTCCGCAGCTCTCTCAGCCCGGCAATCGGTCGCCGCCCGTGTTCTTGAGTCAATCCTTGCCAACAGCCCAGTAGATCCTCTGCTGCTCCTAGCCCATGTACCCGGATTGGGCCAGCCCGACTTCGCGGCCCCTCTGCCCGACAGTCGCTCGCTGCCCCCGTACCTGAGTCACACACGACCCAGACGTAGCAGGTCTTCTCCTCTCTACGTGTCCTCTTTGACTATCATTGACAATGACTCATCACATTTGGAGCCATGAGGCCCACGCTCTTCAGCATGGCTCGTCAATCTCACCCTTGATGAGTGCATTGTCAACACATCACCTCTTCAGCTTTCAGTACCTGCAAGGAACTGTGGAAACATGAAAACAAAGCACAAGAAAATAGAGAAGAAGAAAATAAAGTAAAAGTTTAACCCTAATGACCAAAAGCCGAACAAAAGCAAGAAGCGGTCATTATGGTTAACCAAAAGTTAAAAACTCAAAAATGAGTGCAATCTCAGAATCAACAAGGATATCAAAAGAGTAAGGACAAACAGAACAAAAACTCCCCCTTAAACAAATCCCAGAGAAAGCCGAAACTCCCTCTTAAACCCTTCTCCCAAAATTTCTCCCCCTTGTTGACAAGTGGACTCATCAAGCGAGACTAAATGCACTCGAAAAAGACACAGACTCCCCCTGAAATGCAACTCCCCCTCAAAATATGCAATGAATGCAATTGGGGTGGAGGTGGAGTGTTGAAAGCATGCTTCTCAGATATGATTGACTGCAATTACAACATTTAATAGGTATAGCAAAAGACATATTGTCTAAGACACATGGCATGATCAGTGCAACTAGATGATATCTAAAGAAAGTCATTAGCATGTATTTTCAATTTTTGCAAACAAAAGCATCACCACATTTTCTAGTTGACAAGCAAGGTAAAGCATGAGATGCAGAAGCTAACTGATATCTACCAAGATAAGCATTGTCCAAAACAAAGTGCTTCGGCAAACTTGTTGTCTTTTTTATTTTCAGGCTTTTTCATTTTCCTTTTTGCCAAGGGTTATTTGCATATCAAACCTTATGCTAACCGACAAAGTCAAGCCTAGGCAAGAACTGGACCATCGGAAGCTTAAGACATTGGTCTTTGCATACACTACACTGTCCTAGTTCATACCAAAGTGCTATGGTAAGCAGTCCAGAACAATGCAATGCGACAAATCAAACCCACTTGAATCTTTTCAACTCAGGCATAAAAAGGCATGGAATTTTCATTCATTTTTTATTTTTATCATTTTTATAGCACATTTTCCATGTTAAAGCATAAAGAAGTCCAAGTTGCATATCTGCATTTATGTGAGGAACTAGCTACAAGGCATATAACAGATAGCAAAAGCACTCTGCCTACACATGCTAGTTACCAAAAGCAATGGTAATCATTTTTTCAAGTTTAAAGCATAAAAGCCATGTATATGACAGATATCAGACATATTAAGTGAACTGAAACAAAGCATGATCATTGACAAGTAATCAAAAGCATGTACCAGCTAGAATAAGTAAAGCAGTTCAATCATATAACAGAAGCAGGCTCAAAGTGTGATATGTGAATATGCAAGATATGAACACACACAAAAAGACTCAAGAAAAGAGTAAAGAAGAAAGAAAACTGATGCAAAATATCCTAGAAAGGATACACAACACCCAAATCCGCTTGTAAACGCTCAAAGGTAGACTGATCTAGGAGTTTGGTGAAAATGTCAGCCAACTGATGATGAGTATCAACATGAACAAGGTCAATGACACCATTCGCATATTGATCTCGCAGAAAGTGAAAGCGCACATCAATGTGTTTGGTTTTTGAATGGAGACAAGGGTTTTTCCCTACACTAATAGCACTAGTGCTATCGCAAAACAAAGGAATTCTGGTAGGAAAGAACAACCCAAAATCTCGCAAAGTGGAAATCATCCAAACTAACTGTGAGAAGCAGCTAGCAGCATCTACATACTCAGCCTCAGTGGTCGAAAGAGCAACTCCAGACTACTTTCGAGAATACCAAGAAATAAGAGACAATCCAACTGGCACCCACCAAAGTCAGCGTCCGAAAAGCCAGATAAATCAATAGATGATGATGCTGAATAATAAAGACTGAGATCGGGCGCATAGGTAAGATACCTAAAAATGGGCTTGACAGCTTGCCGATGGGATGCGTGAGGTGAAGACTGGAAGCGCGCGCATAGCCCTACGACAAACTGTATGTCCGGTCTTGTCACCGTCAAGTACAGCAGCGAACCGATCATCCCTCGAAACTCTCTCTCATTGACCTTAACGCTGCTCTTGTCCTTGTCCAGGCCCCCAGATGTGCCCATTGGGGTCATCTGAGGCTTCAACTCTCCACCAAAGTCAAACTTCTTCAACATATCTCTAGTGTACTTACCCTGGTGGATGAAGGTGTCGTCCTTGGTCTGCTTGATTTGGAGCCCTAAGAAGTACTCGAGCTCACCCATGAGGCTCATCTCAAACTCGATGTGCATCTTCTCAAAAAACTTGGACACAAGAGCATCAGTAGTACCGCCAAAGATAATATCATCCACATAAATCTGAGCGACTAAGAAATCTGAAGCATCTCTGAGCAAGAAGAGAGTTTTATCCACAGAACCCATCACAAACCCCTTCCCCAACAAAAACTGCTTCAACCGGTCATACCAAGCCATGGGGGCTTGCTTAAGACCATATAAAGCTTTCTGCAGCTTAAAAATATGTCGAGGAAACTTGGGGTTCTCAAAACCAGGAGGGCTGCCTAACATAAACCTCCTCCTATATGTACACGTTCAGAAAAGTACTCTTGACATCCATTTGAAAAAGCTTAAAACCCTTCGAAGTGGCAAAAGCTAAGAAAATGCGAATGGACTCAAGATGGGCAACAGGGGCGAAAGTTTCTTCAAAATCAATACCTTCCTTCTGGCAAAAACCCTAGGCAACCAATCGAGCTTTGTTGCGCACCACAACCCCATCTTCACCTTGCTTGTTCTTGAACACCCACTTGGTGCCTTGGGGTTGCATCCGGGTGGCAGCTTAACTAGTGTCCAAACCCGATTGCGGACAAAATTCTCAAGCTCTTCTTGCATGGCATTAATCCAGTTCAAGTCAGAAAGAGCATGAGAAATGTCTCTGGGCTCAAAAGATGCAACAAAGGCAGAATCAGCAAACACAGCATGTGAGTCAACAGAAGAACGCAAAGTCCTTGCAGACAAATCACCGATGATGAGCTGTGAGGGGTGATCACGCTGAACTGCTCGGGATCCCTCGTGATCTGAAGTCACCTCACCGGAGTCAGCAGCTGGCACCTCTGGACTTGACTGAGGGGGCTCGATTGAAGTGGAAGAAGTGATCAGAGGTCCGCCATCGTCCTCAGTCGTAGTCTCAGAAGGTATGGGTTCTGTAGGCTGTGCAGAAGGCCCACCCTCATCAGCAGCTGGAGTATCCTCATCTTCCTCGAAGATGGACTCTCCGAGCTCACCATCTCCAGAAGGCTCAAAAGAAGGAGTCAAAGAAGGGAAGGACTCATCAAATGAAACCTCACAAGTCTCGACAAGCTGCTGGGAGTCGAGGTTCCAAACACGAAAGCCTCGAGAATGTAAAGCATAGCCAAGAAAAACTCCGTCCCAGCAATGAGACTCAAACTTGTCCAAATGCCCTCCCTTCTTGAGCACGAAGCACTTGCAGCCAAACGCTCGCAAGTGGCTCACCTTGGGCTGTCTGCCAAACCGCAACTCATATGAGGTCTTACCTAGGTAAGCTCTAAGAAAATTGCGGTTGGCCAGATAGCAAGCCATGTTCATGGCTTCAGCCCAAAAACGCCTAGGAGTCCTGTGCTCATCGAGCATCGTCCTGGCCATCTCGACTAGCGTGTTTTTCTTTCGTTCCACAATGCCATTATGTGGGGGAGTGTAAGGAGCAGAAAACTGATGGTCAAGACCCTGATCACTACAGAAGCTGACAAATTGAGAATTCTTGAACTCAGAGCCATTGTCAGAGCGAATTGCTCGCATCCGACCATTGTTCTCATTCTTCAGTTTTAAAATCAGGTCATGAACAAAATAAAAAGTTTCATCCTTAGACTGCAAAAAGAAAACCCACGAGAATCGAGAAAAGTCGTCAACAATCACAAGCGCGTACCACTTCCCACTGACTGAGCGTACCCGAGCTGGACCGACAGTGTCCATGTGTAACAGTTGACCCAGATACGAAGTCATCACCTGAGTCACAGGTGAGTGAGAAGTGGCAACCATTTTCCCGTGACGACGGGGATGGAAAACTAGATCCTTCTCCATTTTAAGCTTAGGCAATCCTCGGATGAGGTCCATTGAGCTCAACCTGACTAGCAGATCAAAACTCAAATGACCTAACCTCCTATGCCACTTCTATAGCTCAGAGGAGGATCCAACAATCAAACAGCGAGAAGGGCCAAAAGAACTAGAGAAGTCAATCCGAAAAACCTTACCAAAAGGTAAGATCTGGCAGATCAAATACCCTCTAGAATCAATCACAGAAGAACTGCCCTTCTTAAAGCGAACCTCCAACCCATCCTCAAGAAGTTGCGAAACAGAAATCAAATTGAAGTTCAAATTTCAAACCAAAGCAACGTTCTTTAAAGAGAAATGGTCAGGGATGTGAATTGAGCCAATGTCGTGTACCTTTCCTTGACCACTTTTCCTGAAAGTGATGTACTCTTTGGAGCTCTAGGGATTGAGACTAGAGAACCATCTGCGATGTCCCGTCATGTGGCGAGAGCATCCTAAGTCCATGATCCAAACGTCCTCCAGTCCCCGATCCTACACAATAAGTGGTTGTAAGGGGGAGAAAATGGTCCTAGCACCGGGTTTAGCAAAAGAACTAAACTAGTGTCGAGCCATCTGCTCAAAATATGGAAAGCAAAAATCATTAGAAGAGTTTGGACCAAAGCGTGGCTCAAAGCGCGGTCCTCGGTTCTGCCTTAAGCCTCGGCCACGAGGTCTAGGACCGTGACCAAAACGGCCTGGAGCTCTGCCAGAACGAACACCGCCATCTGGAGCACGGGCATGAAAGTCGTCTCCTCTACCACCACCTACATGATGCGGCCTGGCCTCCAGCCTCTCCTCGCGTCGAGGAACTCTCAGTCTACCACCTTGCTGGTAGAACTGCTCCTGACCACCACGAGCTCTCTCTGCTCTCTCAACCAGCTTCCTCCTGAAGCAAAACTTCGCAAGATGCCCGTCTCTTTGACAGTACTCACAATGATAGGTGGGCTTCTTGGGATGTGGCTGAGGCTTGGGGTTCTTGGGCTTAGTGGTGTTAGGTGTTGTCTTCTTGGTGTGAGAGGGTCCAGGAAGAGAGTCTAGAGAAGTGTAGAGGTGTTTGGGCTTCGAAACCTAGATGGGCTTCTTGGGTGGAGCTTTGGGCTCTTCTTGGAACAGTCCATCCTTGGGCTGACTAGCTTGGAAAGACTCAGTGGAGTGAGTCTTGGGGTATGTTTGCTCAGGAGTCATTTTACTCCACTCCACTGCCCAGCTAATGGCACTCTCAAAGTCAGCCTTGGTGTAGGTGTAGCCTAACCCAAACCCATCCTGCCTCTTAAACTGTTGGATCATCATGTCGAGCTGTGGTTCTCTGGCACTAATCCAACTCAAGATAGAACGGAGGTAAAAGTTTTCATTCTGGGAATCAGCTAGCTCCTCTCTCAATGAAGCTAGAACCTCCACCTGAGACAAGCAGGGCTCTCACACTATCTATCTTCTTGGACAGACTTCTCAGCTTTCAGCTTAATCAACTCCAGTCTAAGAGACAAGCAGTTCTCACAGACAGTGGGTGAAACTGACAGTGTCTCAAGCTCTAGCCTAGTCTGCGCCAGCTCAGCTCTCACTCTCTCGAAATCACCCAAATGCTCATCGCCCTTGGCTTTCAGCTTAGCTAAACTAGCTAGATGAGATGGGCAATCAACATAGGGTACGATGACAGTGGCATGAGCATCTTTCAGCTCCAGCTGAGCACTTTCAAGCTTAGTGGCCAAAGCATCCCTCTCATCAACCCTTTCTGTGTACCTGGACTTCAGAGTCAATAGGTCACATAGAAGCACCTCACACTTTGGGCACTCACTGCTATCACCCAAGCAAGGGGAAGAAGATAGACTCTCAATTCTATCGTTGGCCATGGAAAGCTCACTTTCTAGTTCATCTATCATCTTCTTAGCCCCCCTAAGCAGTTTTTCTCGATATTTTAGCTCCTGACGATTGTTTTCATGTAAATCAACGATTTCTCATTCATAAGATGATACCTTCTCATTTTCGTCGTCGTCGGAGTCATCGGAGGATCCCTTCTCTTCCTTATCCCCAAGAGCCATTGAGCAGAAGCTCTTGCGGGATCTTCGGTGTTGATGTGAGCGGCTCTTTGGTCTGTCCCCGAAGGCCATGAAGCAAAGGGCCGCCGGATCGTCCTTGTCCTTCCCCTTCCTAATGATGATCTCCCATCGCTTGAGCTCGATGAAGAGGAAGAAGACGTGGAACACTTGGAGTAGCTCTTCTCCATCTCGGCGAAGAAGGCCTTGTCGCGCTTCTTGTTCTCTCGCCGATAGTCCTTCAGGGCCTTTTTGAAGAATCTGGTCTTTGGCCTGCCCTTGTTGAAGGAGGAGCTGTCATGCTTGCCGGAGTCGTGGAAGCCACCACCGGTTCCCTTCTTGTGACCATTGCGCTTGGGGTAGTCGGCGGTGAAGTGTCCTGGGTCACCACACTCAAAGCACTCGGATTTCATGCCGTGTCTTTTGAACATTCTTTTGTCATAAACACGACGCACCCGGTTGTTAAAAAGACACAGGTCATCATCTCCCAAAGACTCAAGCTAGTCCTTTGTGATAGACATCAAAGAGAACCCAGCACAGCTCAAAGAGGAGGGGTCAGTAGAAGGAGTAGCAAGGGCCAGCGATTTTGATCCAGAGCCAGTGAGATTTTATCTCAACTAGGTATCAACCTCAGTGGCCTTCAGCTTGCTAAACAACTCGGAAATGGTCAAGGTATCATAAGAAGTGCTCTCAATGATAGAGGATACCTTGATCTCCTAGATCTTAGGGTCCAAGGTATGGAGAACCTTGAGCGCCTGCTCATGATCTGAGACTAACTGAACACCCTCAGCCTTGTTGTCCCAAAGCTTGTTTATGATCGATTGAAAATGACCAAACAATGCTTCAACAGATTCACCCGGCTTTTGTGTGAAGTTCTCATATTCACGCCGGTAGGTCTGATAGAGCCGAGCCTTGACCTGAGCTGTCCCCTCATGGTGTGCCTGGAGGGTAGCCCAGATCTCTCTCGAAGTGGAGAGATGGCTCACACGCTCAAATTCATTGGGACCTAAACTAGAAAACAAAATATTCACAGCTTTGTTGTTGTTCTGATGCTGGGCAACAATATCTGGAGTAGTGCGCTCAGCAACAGGTAACACAGTGAAAGTAGCGTGAATACAAATGTCCCAGATGTCCGAGCTTTGGCTCATGAGATAGGCTCGCATGCGAGTCTTCTAATAATTATAGCCATAAGATTCCAAGGATGGGACCTTTCCACGAGACGTCATGATCACTACTGGGGTTTAGAACCGGTTAAGGTATGGAAAAATCCTAACCAGGCTTTGATACCACTTGTAGGACCAAAAGTAGCAACCAGAGGGGGGTGAATGGGCACCTAAAAATTCTTTCGAATCAATGGCCTGCTCCCAACACCCAACGCACCTCAAAAGACTTAGCAGCTAAACGTAAATAGATCGCCAAAGCCTAAAAGTATCTATCCTAGAAACGACCGGTGTCCTAGACAAAGAAACACCAATACAATGCTAATAGGCAGATAAACAAGACATTCAAAACATGGGCAGATCAAAGTTCACAGAAACAGATCATCACAGCAATTTAAATTGAGGGCACGTAAATAGTGATGAAGGGTTACTGTTCAAAGTTGTCTCCTGTTTGAAACTCGGTGAAGCCTGCACGGTGCGAAGCCTATAGATGTCGAAGCCGGCTTCGAAGTACATAGAGTCGAAGCCTGAGTAGCAACTACCGAAGCTTGTCCGAAGTATGCAGTACCAAGTGTAACACCCCAGAAATTAAAAAGGATTAAAATAAAAGGAAATATTATTAAATACATTTCTGGAAATTATAATTAAAGAAAAATCCTAAAAGAGCCCTAATAAAGCCAAACAGGGAGAAATATTCAAAATCTGGACTTGAAAATTTTATGAGATGAACTAGAGACCAAAATATAATTTTAGGAATTTTTCCAAATTTTTATCAACAGTGATTCAACCCTTAATCAAATATATGAATTACTGGATTTATTTTAAATCAGAAAAGAATTAAAAATGCTTAATGGGCCTCAACCTCCAAAGCGCCTCAGCCCAGCCCAGCCCAGCCATGCGTCGCTGACATGTGGGACCCACCTGTCGGCGCGTTCCCCCGCCTCTCTCTCCCGCCCGCGCTCGCCCCGGTCCCACGTGGCAGCCTCTTGCGCCCGCCTTTCACCCACCGACTGCTCGGGCCCGCCTGTCGGCGCTCATTTTCCCCCTCGACCTCTGACAGGTGGAGCCCACCTGTCAGATTCGTCTTCTCCATGGAAGGCGATCGCCCCCTTCCTTCTTCCCGGCGATCCCCTTTCTGTTTCCCTCGCCGCCGGCCGCCTGATCTCATCCGATCGCCCCGGATCACCTTCCCCGATTGCCACTGCCTCCATTCCATCCATAGCCCACGCGGATTCATGAAAATAGCAGTAGATCCGAAGGTTTGGAAACCTCGCCGGAGATGGAAAGGATCCCTCTCAGTTTCCTTTGATAACCCTACCATATCCACCGCCGACGACCCCTATAAAAACCCCTCCCCTCACCACACTCACCCCACGCCAGCAGAGCCATCCTCGAGCGAAAGCAGAGCACCGTCGCCCTTCTTTCGACCTTAGGTTCTGTTTCGCCTCCGGCGAGCCATCGCCGTTGACCCCGGCTCCCTTAGCCCTAGCCACCGCCACCGTTGGATCCGTCGTCGCTCGCCCGTCCCCGGCATCCAGTCCATCAGCCGTGAAGACCGCCGGATCGCCTTCGCCGTCGACCACCCGAACCCCCTTCGCCGTCTACGCTCGCCGCCAGTCGCTTCCGACCACCATCTTCGCCGCCGAAGGTATCATCATGACCCCCATCACCTCTGCGTTCCATTTTTGGCCCTAGCTAGGCACGTAGGCGCTCTCCGCCGCCGCTGCCACCGCGCCCGAGGCCATCGTCGCCGGAGACGAAGGAGGGTACTCGACCCCTTAGCGCGTGTCGTGCCGGATCCCATCTGAGCCGCACGATCCTGATCGGACGGCACAGATTAGATCGTCAAACCGGTACCCTTTAATTCTGGCCATTGATCGCTATTTAAATTGTTGACTCGATCTGGTGCGTCCACGCGTACCCGTTCGCTACGTTTTAATCCTGGCTGTCCAATCTCATTTAAACCTCCCGCCTCGCATCTGGCCGCCAGATCCAGATCCGACGGCTCTGGATCAGCCGGTCCACACGCACAGTGCAGCGGTCCACTGTGAGCCCGGCTCACCGTGGACCAGAACCCTTTTCAGTTTAAATAAAATTTCAGAAAATTGTTTAAACTTTGAAAATTCATAACTTGCTCATTTTAACTCCAAATTTCACCATTCAAATTTTGTTAAATTCAGCATATTATTCTCTACACTTTAATGCCATAAAAATAGTATGTTACCTTAGCACAAAATAAACTTATGGATTAAATAAATAAAAACCCTTTAGGGATAAATTAATAATTCAGGAAAAGAATTAGTAAAAATCCCTAAAATTTAACTTTCAATATTATTAAATGTAACTCCAGAATAATAAAGCTCAAATCACATATTTAAACCATAAAATTTGTATGATTATGTTTTGTGATGCTTTATTGAATGTATTGTTTATTTCTTTTTCTGTATCGGGAAGACTACGAGTTCGTCGAGGAGCCGGAGTTCTACCCCGAAGTTCCTCCATCCCCATTTTCTGATCACGGCAAGTCATCGACCACCCCTGTGGAAACAGTTGATCATATTTGAGCCCATGTTTTAATAAATTATCGCTATAACTCATAGGTTAATATTGCATTAGCCCAATAATCAAGCCTTACACTTATATTTATTAGATCCCCGTCCTTGTGTGCAAACCCAAGCCATGCTTATTGAGCCTTAACTCCTTGTCACTCTACTATAAAATATTAGCTAGTGCCCAATGTACCGGCACAACTGCTATAGGATAAAAAAAATGAGTCGTAGATAGATGGATTCTGGTATATGAAATACCCCGTTATTCTTGTCTCTGGACTCTGATGGAGTTGGCTAGGTTATAAGTATGGTGGGTTCCGGGTGCAAGATCGGGCATTGGTTTGTCGCACCCGGGGCACTATAAGGACCGGTCTGCGGGATCTGTTGCAAAGCATTCCGTACCAACCACAAGTCTAATGGGTAAGTCCTAACTGGAAGTATGGAATACTCCGGCTCGATGCATCATAGAGGAGGGGGCAAGGGGCAAGTCTGCGGGCGACTTGTACCGACGAGGCTCAAGGGGGGGTATGGTGGGGCTCCGATGCATCGGGACACCATATGAAACCCATAAGAGGGTGTTGTTGAGTCGGGGAGGACTATATGGAAGGTTTTGGCACGAGTTCCCGTGAAATGGGTCATCTCGTTACACTTCGGTGTAGGTGATGAGTGTGTGCCTTGTGGGTCCAGTGGTACATCTCTGATCAGAGTAAAAATCAATCTTTTCGAAAAGCCGAGCCCACGGTCAAGGGTGGGTTGTGTGACTACTCGCAGTTAGTTTACAATTGTTTGAATGGTTGAGTTATTCATGGCATGTAAGGACTGTTGAGCGAGGTGGGGCTGACTGTACCCCTCGAGTTAGAAGATGATGATGCATACACATGTTTACGTTTCAGTACTAATAAATTGTTCACATTAAATTGCTTTAAAAATTACTTGCTTCCGCAAAATTAGCAACTATCTCCCTTGTTATTATCTTGCATTATATTTGCATTCGGTGGCTTGCTGAGTACGTCTGTACTCACCCCATTGACTTACACCATCAGAGCCCGTCTACTACGAGGAGGATGCAGGTCTGGAGTAGCGACCCAGTCAAAGCGAGACTGGAAGGAGGCGTTCATCTAGGACCTTTATTTTATTAGTTTCTCTTCATCTTTATTCACTTTTGTATTAATGCGGTCTACGAACCGTGAATGATTGCCCGTATTGTACGTGGTCGCATGATGAATGTCTTGTTTTATTGATTTTCTATGGAATTTCAATAAAGTCCTGATTTATTAAATCGGGGCGCGACAAGATGGTATCAGAGCCGACTTGACTGTAGGAAGCCAAACAGACCTGCCCTTAGGACTTATACTTTCTTACAAAAATTACTTATCCTCTCGTCTTCTGAGATTTTCACAAAAACTTTCTCTCTTTTGTAGATGCCGGTCCATACCATGAGCGGGACTCTTCGTGACGAGGCCGGATTCATCCGCGAGCTTCGCGTGCTCGTCGACTTCTTGGGGTTTCCCCATGAGCCTGCGTTCCACGGGATTTTTCCCGATGCGAGCGAGAGCTACTGCGAGGTCACGGTTGTTATCCGCCCCTCCGCCACGCAGCCACCCTTCTACACCCATGGAGTTGGAGGACCTTCCTTCGTGGTGGCCAACCAGCGAGCCGCTCTTCAGTCCCTTGCCGAGCTTCGACTAGTCTACGACTGCCACCTCCGTGACACCATCTACCGCTTCATGCCTATGCGCACACCCGGGAGTCACCGCAGCATCTACATCAGCTCCCTCATGCAGAGAAACTCCGCCATCGCCCGCACCATGAGACTCCTGGAGGCCATGGACAACCTCCACACGGAGGCCATCCTCGACGCAGATAGTCAGCATGACACCATCGACTACTACCGCCACTCGTCGGAGAACCTGAACCGCGAGAATGCTGAGCTTCGTTGACAAGTCCAACAGAACCCGCAGCTGACTCTCGAGGTAGAAGAGCTGAGGCGTCAGAACGAGCTGCTATGCCAGGGCACCGTGGTCAATACTCAGCTCCGCCAACAGCTTAAAGAACTGAAGAAGGACATTAAGGAGATCGCACCCCTTCCACCCCGCAAGCGGAAATCCCTTCGGATCCCCACCGTGAGACCCAAGAGGATTTCGCGCAGTGCTCCACCTGCCGGACCATCCAGCTCCTCGACCCCGACCATCTCCCACGAGCCCGTGATCGAGCCATCCCCCGAGCTACCCTAGACGTAGTTTACGATTGATTGCTTTTCTTTTTGCTTGCTTGTATTACCATTCATGTCAGAATATAAGGCATGAATGAAGAAATAAATAAATGTAACCGCAAGAACGGTGTTTTTGGAATAAAACATAAAAAAATTCTCTAAAATAAATATTGTCTACTTTGGAAACTCCAGGATGGCCAACACTCAGGGCTCCGACGCTCCTCAGAACGGATGAGACAATGGAAACTTTCCACAATGGGGAGCAACTGGGCAGAGGCAAGCCCCAATCGCTAACCACCCTACAGTGGCTGAGATGATGGCCACTCAAAACCAGTTGGTCGCTGCCTTATTGAACCAGATGCAGCAACAGCAGCAGCAGATGCAAGAGCAGCAGGCTCAGTTCTTCCGCCTCCACTAACAGCCCGAGCTGCCTCGCCCCGCCACACCTGCTCCCGCTCCCGCCTCCCAACTCTTGGAGTTCCTCCGAGTTCACCCACCGACCTTCTCGAGCACCACCAACCCCATGGAGGCCGGGGATTGGCTAAGGACCATCGAGAAGAAGCTCGACCTCCTTACCTGCACTGAGCAGGAGAAGGTGGCCTTCGCCACCCACCAGCTACATGGTCCCGCCGCAGAATGGTGGGACAATCTTCGCGAGACTCTGCCCGACGGTCACGCCCACACTTGGGTGGAGTTCTCAGCCGCTTTCCATGCCGCTCACATCCCCGACGGCATTATCGCACAGAAACAACAGGAGTTCAGAGACCTGCAGCAGGGGAGCAGGTCCGTAACAGAATATCTGCATGAGTTCAACAGGTTGGCCAGGTACGCACCTGAAGAAGTCTGTACAGACGAGGCTAGGCAAGCCAAGTTCCTCCGGGGACTAAAGGATGAGCTGTCCCTACAGCTTATCTCTGGAGATTTCACCAACTTCCAAAGTTGGTGAACAAAGCCATCATTCAGGAGACCCAGCAAAACAAGGTTGACCTGAAAAAGAAGAGGATGATTGCCTTCAGGCAGAACCAAGGCATGGCCCAGAGACCTCGTTTTACCCCTCCTCCACCAGCACCGCAGTACCACCCCCACCCGGTGTATCGTCCGGCACCACCTGCCGCCAATGCTGGAGCCGGACAATCTCGCCCCGCTCCCGCCGCACCAGCCGCCCCAGCCGCCCCGGCCAAGAAGCCGGAGATTCTGAGAGACAGGCACGGCAAGCCTGTGGTATGCTTCAACTGCCGCCAAGAGGGGCACTACTCCCACCAGTGCCCTCATCCCAAGCGTACTCAAGGCGTCGCATCAAACCCCGCCGTCCGTGCCAAAGTCAACCACGTCACTGCCGAAGAAGCCCAGGCTGCCCCGGAGATTTTTATGGGTAAGTTTACGGTACATTCATCACTTGCAGTGGTATTATTTGACACCGGAGCTACCCACTCCTTTATATCGACTGCTTTTGTGGAAAGAAATGCCTTGAACATAAGTGAACTACCTAGACCAGTATTGATAGCCACCCCGGGCAAGCAAACCCTCGCTGTTGGGGGAAAATATTCCATCCTCGGGGTTATTGCTGTAACAGGACAAAAGTAGGCAATGGATTCGAAGGTTTCCAGACGTTCATCTTCGAAGATGTTCTGAGTCAAGCTCGAAGTATGAAGATGGACATTGGTTCGAAGTGTATCTTCGAACTAAGGCTTTTTGAGATCTTTTCTGCCAGCTAAGATGGAAGATTTATCTTCTTTCTTATTAAATTAGTCCTTTACCATTTTAACCCTATTGAGATTACGGAATAGTTTCCACTATGTCGGTTGTAATAGAGGGGTAATTAGGTCTTTTCCTTAATGTTTGGGCCTATAAATACCCCCCATTTTACCCTGTAATACGGACCAAATACAAGTTATTCAATACACACTTTCGAACTATTCTAAGTTATTATCCTTTCGGAGGCTTAGAACAGTTTGCTTCACAAACACTTCGTTTGTTAGTTTCTCTTCTACAGAAACCTGTTAGCGTAATCCTTTATGCCAACAGTTGGCGCCATCCGTGGGGAACCTAGTCCAAAAAACTTCGTTCTCTACCAAATCCTTTCACCATGCCTCCGAAGCGGAGCGCCCCTGGTAACCCCATTCGAAGGTCTCCTCGGACCTCCGGACTGTTATTTTCAGACACAGTTGAGGTCGGAGGATCTTCGTCGTTTCCTCCGCCTCAAACTCCGGAAGGAACATCCCTTCCTCAAGTGCACGAAGACCCTCCGCCGACTCCATCCATACTTCGGCCCGGTGGAGTTCCCCCTCCACCTCAGTTCCCACTTCGAACCGATCATCGCAGTTCTCAAGACCCGGAAGGTCCTTCCGGAGGAGATGAAGATAATCTTGGAGATATGGCCGTGCAAATGGCTAACCTCCAAGCCGAAGTAGCAAGATGGCGGCAAGAGGCTGTGAACAGGCTTCGCTCTCCAGCCATCCCAACTATTCCAAAAGTGCCTGAAGACGACGAGCCCATTTATCCCGAAGCCCCGGAGAACGCCTCTTTCGATACTGAATCTCCGCTGCATCCTGAGCTGCAGAAAGTTCGCTTTGATCCGAAGTTTAAAACTTCAAAGCTCTATAAGTATGCCGGAGATGAAGATCCCGAAGAGTTCGTTCGTTCTTATGCCCTAGCAATTGAAGCTAGCAGAGGAGTTCGAAACACCATGGCAAAGTGTTTCCCTTTAGCTCTTCAAGGAGTGGCATTAAGGTGGTTCTGGTCTTTGAAGCCAGGATCAATTAATTCATGGGGGCAGCTGAAGAGGAAGTTCGTAAGCAATTTTCAAGGCACCTTCGTGCCTCCGATGTCAACGGGAAGCCTTTTCCAGGTGAAGCAGCTTCCTGGAGAGACATTGAGGCAGTATTTCAAGCGCTTCGCTCATACGAAGTCGCAGATCCGAGGGTTGTCTACATCTTCGGTAGTTGATGCTGCTCGGGAAGGCGTCACTCATCAAGGTCTCCTGGATAAGCTTCATCGAAAAAGTATATCCACGGTTTCTCAGCTAATGTCGTACTTCGAGGAGTACGCGAGATCAGAAGAGGGTTGGCTCCGAAGAACCTCTGCAACTACTCCATCCATGTTGCAAGAAGTAAAAGTAGAAGTAAAAACTTCGACGCAGTCACAAGAACCAGTTTTCGAGGTTCAACATGATCGGAGAAGAGGGCAAAAGCACCCTCGTTCTGAAGTTTTAAACATTGCACCCCCCAAAAGTTTATACAGAAAGCTCCACAGCCTTCGGGGAACAAGGCCAGCGGCTGGAGGCCGCCAGGGAAAATGGCTGGTAAAGGCCAGACCCTTTTCTGCTGTGTTCACGGTGAAAATAGAAGCCATGCAACTGATACCTGCAAGGCTATAGTTACTTTGAGAGGAGAGTATCTAGAGAGAACTTCGGGTCGAGGTACTACCGACCGAGTTCCAGCTGCAGCGCGCCCGGAGCCGGTCCAGGCTGTGGCGCGGATAGAAAACTTCGAAGCCACAAGACACCTTCCGGTGGCCAATGTTATGCCACCTCCGAAGCAAGAGGAATGGCAAGACCGAAGGAAAAGAGTAGTCCTCCCCATCTCCGGAGGAGGTACCCTCGGAAGCATGTCAAAAAGACAGCGAAGAGACTATGTCCGAGAAGTGGGCCACATTGGGACTTCGTCATCTGCAGCTGCTATGCCGGAGTGGTCTCATGTACCTATATCCTTTTCCGCAGAAGATGCAGCTGGCATTAAATTCCCGCATGCGGACCCACTTGTTATTACTGCTGATATTGCGGGCACTGAAGTTCGAAGAGTATTGATCGACGGAGGTAGTTCGGCTGACATCATTTTTGTTCAAGCCTTCGATCAATTGTGCATCTCCAGGAAACATCTCCTTCCAACGGCTCATCCTTTGCAAGGCTTCGCAGGACCTCCGCTTGATGCACTTGGCCAAATCGGCCTGGAAGTAACCTTCGGAGAAGGTTTGTTGGCCCGAACTGAAGAAGTAATCTTCGATGTTGTAGATACCCCGTATGCTTACAACGTCATCTTTGGAAGAGGCATGCTAAACCAGTTCGGAGCTGTGGCGCATCACAATTATTTGTGCATGAAGATGCCCACACAAGTAGAAGTCCTTACTGTCTTCGGAGATCAAGCCATTGCTCGGAGAGCAGAGTACGGTCATGGTCCCCCTCTTGATTTAAGGCAAGTAAACAATGTGCAAGGTGATCAAGAAAATTTTTCAGGTCTTTCCGAAGCTTCAAAGAAATCCATCCCGAGACCAAGTCCCGAAGGAGAGATTGCAACGAAGATCATTGTGAAAGATGGTAAAGAATATACATTTCAATTTGGTAAAGATTTACCCCCAGAAGTTGCAACCTCCTTGGAAAAGGTGGTGGAAGAGAATTTAGATGTCTTTGCTTGGTCTGACGAAGATATCACCGGAGTTGATCGGGATATCATTGAATATAGTTTGCTTGTAAATCCGAAGGCCAGGCCTGTCAGGCAAGGACTCCGAAAGATGTCTGCAGAAAGAGCTGCTCTTGCCAAAGATGAAGTTGGAAAGCTGTTGAAGGCTGGGATCATCAAAGAAGTGGATCATACAGAATGGTTAGCCAACCCAGTCTTCGTCAGGAAGAAGTCTTCCAGGAAGTGGCGCATGTGCATTGATTTCACATCCTTGAATAAAGCATGCCCTCGTGACCCCTACCCCATGCCCCGAATTGATCAACTGGTCGACTCCACTGCAGGTTTGGAGTTACTAAGCTTCCTTGACGTGTATTCTGGTTATCATCAAATATGGTTGAAGCGCGAAGATGAGATCAAGACAAGCTTTGTAACTCCTTCGGGAGTCTTTTGTTATGTAAGAATGCCCTTTGGCTTGAGAAATGTCGGGGCTACTTTTTCGAGGCTAGTTGCTAAGGCTCTAGGTCATCAGTTAGGTCGCAATGTGGAGGCCTACATGGATGATATTGTAATAAAGAGTGCTTTAAAGCACCAACATAGCCTAGACTTAGCAGAAACATTCAATAGCCTTCGGGCATGTGGGATCCGTCTTAACCCCGAAAAATGTATCTTCGGAGCTAAGGCAGGAAAGTTGTTAGGGTATTTAGTTTCAAGTAGAGGGATTGAAGCTAGCCCTACTCAAATAACTGCGCTGCAAAAGATGGCTCCTCCGGAAAATTTAAAGCAAGTGCAAAAGCTAGCTGGGCATCTGGCAGCACTTAGCAGGTTTTTGTCAAGATCTGCGGAGAGAAGCTTGCCTATATTTAAGGCATTGAAAGGGTCTGCAGATTTTGCATGGACACCGGAGTGTCAGAAAAGCTTCGAAGATATTAAAGAGTATCTGAGCAATCTTGCTACACTCACGGTACCTACTGCGGACGAAACCCTACTTCTATACCTTGCGGCTACAGGCTCTGCTGTCAGCGCAGTCCTTGTTAGAGAATTGGATTGCAGTGGGAAGTTGGTACAAAATCCTGTTTATTTTGTATCCGAAGCATTATCAGGAGCGAAGACAAGATACTCCAAACTTGAGCAGTTCGTTTATGCTCTGATAATGGCTTCGAGGAAATTAAGACATTGTTTTTTGGCTCACAATGTAATTGTACCAACTTCGTATCCTTTGGGAGATATGCTCCGAAGTAAAGATTCCACTGGAAGAATTGGGAAGTGGGCAGTTGAACTGGCACCCTTCGGCATATCTTTTCTGGCAAGGACAGCAATCAAGTCACAAGTCTTAGCAGATTTTGTAGCAGAATGGACTCCACCTGCAGTTTTAGTTCCGGAGAAGTCAAGTGACGGACTTTGGACTGTTTATTCCAATGGGGCTTTCCAAGCATCCGGAGCAGGCATTGGAGCAGTATTAATTTCGCCTTCAGGGCAAAGAGCAATGTACTCCGCAAGACTCAACTTTAAGTCTACCAATAATATAGCGGAGTATGAAGGGATTTTACTGGGACTCCGAAAAGCACGTGCTCTAGGGGCTACAAGAATTATTATAAAAACAGATTCTCAGATAGTAGCAGGGCATGTAGATAAAAGTTTTTAGGTCCGGCATCCACAGCTTGCAAAGTACTTAGAAGAAATCCGTAAGATCGAAGCACACTTCAAAGGTATTTCCATTCGGAGTATACCAAGGGAAGAAAATGTGCAAGCGGACATCTTAGCAAAAGCTACAGCCGGAGCTGTGGATGTACCAGAAGAAGCTTTCTATGAGGAACTCAGTACACCTTCGGTGCCACAAATTCCCTCCGCAGAAATTCTTTGCATTCCAAGTGCAGATTGGAAAAATTCGATCATGGAACTTTTACAGGGAGGAACAAATTTGCCTGAAGAACCACAGCTTTCAAGATTGAAGCTCAGGGCCAGAAATTATCAAATAATCAACGGTATTTATATAAAGCCGGAGTATGTTCCCCTCTACTCCGATGTATATCTCAAGCCGAAGGTCAAGAAATACTTCGAGAAATTCATAAAGGCCTTTGTGGTAGCCATTTAGCCCCTCGAGCTTTGGCAGGAAAAACACTTCGCCAGGGGCTTTATTGGCCAACAATAACAGCTGATGCGGAGAGCTTAGTCCGCATTTGTCAAGGATGTCAGTGGATGGGTCGACGAAGTCATCGCCCACCAACAACTCTTCAAGTTATTGCTCCGGTATGGCCTATGGCTAGATGGGCTATGGATTTAATTGGTCCCTTTCCAGTAGCCAAAGGAAACCTAAAGTTCGCAGTGGTAGCTATTGAATATTTTTCTAAGTGGGTAGAAGCAGAGCCCTTAACAACTATCACTTCGAACAATGTACAGAAATTCTTTTGGAAGAATATCATTTGCCGGTTCGGAGTGCCTAGACAACTCACAGTTGATAATGGAACACAGTTCGATGCAGAACCTTTCAGGAAGTTTTGCGAAGATCTAGGCATTCAGTTATGTTTTGCTGCAGTAAGACATCCTCAGTCTAATGGAGCTGTAGAAAGAGCTAATGGAAATATTTTGTCAGGGCTAAATCGAAGGATAGTAGGCCTAGCAAAAGGATTGTGGACCGAAGAACTTCCGAAAATTTTGTGGTCCATTTGGACTACGCAAACAAGGTCCACAGGTTTTACTCCATTTAGACTACTATTCGGAGATGAAGCTATGACTCCAACGGAGATCAAAGGAGGATCACTTCGCAGCACCAAACCGGAAATCGAAGAAGAAAGACAAGCTTCGCTAGATCTATCAGAAGAGACAAGACTTCGAGCTGTAGCAAATTTATCAAAGTATCATCAGCAGATGAAGGCTTGGTTCGACCCGAAGGTTAAGCTCAACGAACTAAGACCAGGTCATCTCGTTCTACAAAGCGTCATAGCGCCAGGCAAATTAGGAAATAAATGGGAAGGTCCATACCTAATTGTTCGTTCAGGACGTCCTGGCTCTTTTAAACTTGCTAATTTAGAAGGTGAAGAATTAGCGCATACTTGGCATGCGGAGCACCTAAAGCGATACTTCGCATAGGGGCTCCTTGTAAATCATGTGTAATCATCTTTTGAATTAATAAAGCATATGGCCCAGATAGTGCCTTCCCCTCATAAACTTCCATCTTCTGAGTGGACGCACTGGAACCGCGGGGTTGACCGAGAGGGAAGTGTCATGAAGATGAGTCATATTTTCACGCGTGGGGGCTGACATAATCCGGAGTCCAAGCCATTGGCTGGTAGACTTCCGCAAAAAGAGCCGAAGGTGGCCAAAACATACGAAGTCCAAGGCATTGGCTGGTAGACTTCCACAAAAAGAGCCGAAGGTGGCCAAAACATGTGAAGTCCAAGCCATTGGCTGGTAGACTTCCGCAAAAAGAGCCGAAGGTGGCCAAAACATGCGAAGTCCAAGCCATTGGCTGGTAGACTTCCGCAAAAAGAGTCGAAGGTGGCCAAAATGTACGGAGTCCAAGCCATTGGCTGGTAGACATCCGCAAAAAGAGTCCAAAGAGACCATTGTAAATTCCGAACCATGGGTTCGTTAGAATTTGCAAAAAAGAGCCGAAGATGGCCAAAGCAAAACAGAGTTTGAACAATAAGCTTCGAATATCTGTCAGCATAGTCCCAAGTGACAAATTGTCTAAGACACTAAAGGTGTCCTGGAAGTTATCTCAAGTGATTTCTTTCAAAATACAAAGGGTACTAAGTTGCCATTCTTCGTACTAAAAGTAGTCGAAGATATTTTATAAGATTTTAAGAGATCTTTACATTGCATAGGGGCTCCGAATCCCCAAAATTGTACTCCGAAGTTTTCCTTTGTGCCTAACCATCTTCGAATGAAGTTCAAAGTTGCTTACACCCAAAGAGGGGCTAATAAGTAAGGAGACAATTTTGAATCGATGTTTATTAATCAAATGAATATGATTACAATTACATCAGGAAAAATTGGTATCTATACCAAGAAGGAATTGAAGACCTCTTCGATTTCTAGAGCCAGGGTTGGAACGACTAGTTCCACTGCCGGGAGTTCTAACAACTTTACGTTTAACCCTCCGGCCTCCCTTCGATGCTCTAAAGTCTTTTTATTCCTGCTGAAGCTCGGCCCAAGTTCGAAGTCGTTCGGGGCTCCTTTCCCAGCTTCTAAGATCTTCAGATCTTTTATTTTGAGCTTCATCTTCGTTTTCAGACCAGGTAACGTCTTCAGAAGACGAAGTGTTCAAGCTAACCTCTTTTCTTCCTCTTTAATATAAGACAGTATATCTTTGATTACTTCGGGCGCAATTACACCGGAGCTATCTCGAGGAATTAAAAATCGAGGACGCTTGTAAGTCTTTAGAAGTTCGAAGGTGTTCCATAATGAGCAAAGTTCGTCGTTAATATCTAACACTTCGATATCTTCCGTATGAGACAAAGCCTAAAAATATGATAAACAAATTTTCATTGATAAATGTTCATAAGCACGAAGCTTTACATAGTCAAAAAATCCTAAATTATTTCTAAACCTGCGGGTTCGGAGGAGGCTGACTGCTTGAAGCTTGGGTCCGAACTTGCTTCTGGCGTTGACCTTCATCGATCCAAGCCTTGATCGCAGTGCGTCCTTCGGCTCTCCATGAAGCTTGGAAGGCCTGACAGGCAGCGGTCACGCCTTCGGAAGGAGTAGAAGGCGCTCGTCGTCGAAGGTAATAGGGCCCTCTGCGCTCGGAGTTATTGATCGGCCTAGATCTTCATAGTAACGAAGTAGTCCGATAGCAGACACTTGTCTGGAGAGTTCTCCGTAACGAATGCCCGCCGTCTTCATTTGCTTCGCTGCTCCTTGGATCCTTTTTAACCAGCGCAGCAGAGTGACGTTGTCATCTGAAGGAAGCATTCCAGTAGTACCGAAGTACTCCAGAACACCTAGCATTTGTTCTATGAATTCCGTAGCTACCTTCTCGGACTTAAGCTTTTCTTCATTTAATGCATCCTTGGCCGAAGTCGTCTCTCCTAGAACTCCGGAAAGCCTAGCATTCTCCGTAGTTAAAGTATTCTTCTGATTTAGGAGTTGGCTAGCTTCCTCTTGGAGCCTAACAAGCTCGGACCGCGCATTAGCATGATCCAATTGCACCCTTTCGATTTCCGCTCGAAGCACGATCCTTTCTGCTTCGAGCTTCCTTATTTGCAGCCTCCAAACCTTGTCTGGCCCTGCGTTCTGCTGAAATCATATTATCCATTTGAACCACTCTAGCTTCGGAGAAAGATAAGTTGCGTTGAAGAGCTTCGTTTTCTTCCCAAAGCTGAGCAATTTCACGTTCGCCTGATAAAGTTGCAGCACGGGCCAAGACCGCTTGCTAAGAAAAGGAAAAACCGAAGTAAGAAATTATTCATGTATAATTTGTTATTGTTTCGAAGGTATTCCGTACCTAGTAGGCTGCTCGTTCCATGGCAACATTTAACTCCGAAATCTTCGCCTCGCTTAAAATAGGTACTAGCTCCGTCTCCCCGACTTCGCGACTGGCTCGACCTAAAGGTTTGAGCAGAGTCCGAAGCCCGGTTCTTTGATCCAAAAAAGGAGTTAAAAGAGGGAGCATTGCCGAAGCTTCTTGGTCATCCCTGCTTGGCGAAGCTCCAAAGCGTTCTGCTGAGGTCCTTGGAGCTTCAGTAGATGGCCCCCCTTCAGTAGATTGACTCTCGTCTGTTGATTCAGACGGAGTCGATCCTAGAGCAGGGAGGGGTTCTATATTCCTTTTACCCATTCCAGGCCCCTTTTGAGCGACTTCCAGGTTCGGCTCCGAAGTTGTCGAAGGCCCTTGAGTTGGATCTTCGCGACGAACTTCTTCTACAGAAGAGGGCTCTGCAAAAGCAAAGGTATTATACACCATAATTTTGCAGAAAAGAACAAGAAAATTATGCGAAGTTTACCTTCGACATTTTGGCGGCGAGCGAGCATTGGACTGCTCGGAGGATCGAAGGTGAGTTCTTCGTCTGAATCCAGAGTCAAAACTTCAACTGCCGGAGTATTTCCTTGAGCAGTCCTTCCTTCATCCAAGACCGAAGTCGCAGCAACTTCGACTCCACCTTCAGTCGTAGGGGCTTCGATTTGCTCTTCCCTTGAGGCAAATCCTCTTGAGCATCCGGAGTTCTCACTTCTTCACGGTTAGCCTGAGACTCCGGCATACCTGCAGCATCTTCGATATGAATATCTGTTTGAGCTGCATCTTCATCAATCAACCTCACTAATAGTTTACCTTCATCCTCTTGAGAATCGGAGGCTGAGGCTATTGGGCTCGGAGGTGCAGGCTTTCTAGGTTTCTTAGCCACCTTTTTAATTGGAGTTTTGGCAGAGCTTGAAGCTCCGGCTTTAGCTTTCCTTTTCTTAGGCCCCTTCTCCGAAGGCACCCAATCTATCAAAGGGGGCGGAGTGATTCCCAGCATCCCCCACACTCTGTTAAATCTTTCCCTAACTCCCGACCAACTTGATTCTCCATTCCTTTTCAGTCGGAGTTGGAGCGCCCAAAATCTTCTCCGAAGCCCTTACTATTTGCTCTGAAGTAATAGGGGCTGAAGAAGCTAAAAAATGAATCAAGTTAGTTTTTATTCAGATGAATATGTATAATACATGTTGTCTTCGAAGTTACCTGCAGGGCTCGAAGTTGAAGTGATTTTTCGGAGACCACCTTCCGAATCCTCTTCGAAGATGATAGGCCAGTTGGCCATCAGTGGAGAAATTTGCAGACCGAGAAATTCTTCGGCTAAGTCTCACATGCTTAACCTTCGACTAATCTTCTGAAGCAGGTTGAGACGAGCTTCGAGCTGACCTTCGTCAGGTTGCACTAAGGCTTCCTTCCGGAATTGGATTTCTTTCAGAGGTCCGGCCAGAGGACTGCTCGCCCCAACTTCGGCATAAAACCATCTCAGGACCCAATCGGTATACCATCTTGCATTGATGGCCTTAGCAGGAAATTGAAGGGCATATTCATCCCGAAGCCTGAAGTTAATACTTCCGAAGGCTACTACTACTTTTTCACCTCCGGGGCCTACGAAGGTTTTAGGTTGGCATGATGCTCTATGTAGTGCAGCGAAGATCTCTGCCCTCCCCTCACAGCCTTCGGCTCTCAGCGCCCATTCAAAGATAGCTAAGCGAGCTACTGCATTCGGAGAAAGCTGAGGAAGGGTAACGTGGAACAAATCAAGTACCTCTGCTAGGAAGTCCACTGCTGGAAGGCCCAAGCCGGCCTCGAAGAAGGCTTCGAAAATGACCACTTCTCCGGGTCTTGGCGACGGGATATTTTCCTTTCCAGGCTTCCGGATCATGACTCCGGTACTAATTTTCCCTTCTACTGCGATCGCCAGTGATTCTCTCTTGCAGGTAGAAGGTCCCAGTTGGAAAGATTGATCCAAGTACTTCGTTGATGGCGGACAGAGACCTTGATCTTCGACATTTTGGGGATTTCCCCCTCTTGCCGCCATGGATGCTGTTGCGGATGCTGGGGCTAATGTCGCCATCGCCGCCGCCGCTGCTGCAGCCGCAACCTGCTGCCTAGCCAAAGCTAAAGGTCCCAAACCTTTGGTTTTCGCCATTGAAGTTGATGGATCGATTCGGAAGGAAGATGGAGGCTAGGGCTCAAAGGGCTCAAAAGTTTCTTGGTTGCAAGGAAGCGGTGAAAAGGTATTCTGGAATAATCTAGGCCTTCTATTTATAGCCCAGACATCACATTTGTTACCGTTTAACCCTGCCGTTTCGCATTCTTGCCCGTTACTTTTTTCCGAAAATAACGTACCGCATAACTTCCATTAAAAGAAAAAGACTAACTGGCTATTTCTTCTAAGTCTGAAAAGTTTTCGGTTTTCTTAAGTTAGTTCTAAGTTATTTCGAAAGTAACTTCACCAAGAACCAATCCGAAGTTTGCATCTCCACATAGTTCGGAGATGATTTAAATCTGTTAACCCCTACGCATGATTATTTTTCTTGCTGTATACTGCTCTCCTAACATTACAGATTTAGCGGAGAAGCGTATTCGAGGGGCTACTGTTGGGGGAAAATATTCCATCCTCGGGGTTATTGCTGTAACAGGACAAAAGCAGGCAATGGATTCGAAGGTTTCCAGACGTTCATCTTCGAAGATGTTCTGAGTCAAGCTCGAAGTATGAAGATGGACATTGGTTCGAAGTGTATCTTCGAACTAAGGCTTTTTGAGATCTTTTCTGCCAGCTAAGATGGAAGATTTATCTTCTTCCTTATTAAATTAGTCCTTTACCATTTTAACCCTATTGAGATTACCGAATAGTTTCCACTATGTCGGTTGTAATAGAGGGGTAATTAGGTCTTTTCCTTAATGTTTGGGCCTATAAATACCCCCCATTTTACCCTGTAATACGGACCAAATACAAGTTATTCAATACACACTTTCGAACTATTCTAAGTTATTATCCTTTCAGAGGCTTAGAACAGTTTGCTTCACAAACACTTCATTTGTTAGTTTCTCTTCTATAGAAACCTGTTAGCGTAATCCTTTACGCCAACACTCGCCTATTCCTTTAGCCCAAGGGCATGGGTAGATATCCAAGGCACGATATTTTGGGCCGACCCCATTCTAATAGAATGCCAAGGTTTGGACCTCATCCTAGGGATGGATTGGTTAAACAAACACCAAGGGGTAATAGAATGTGCCCAGAGGAAAGTGACTGTGATCAGTGAAGAGGGGACTGCCGTCACATTCCAGATGCCAAGCATGAAGACCGGAAGACCAAGACTACATCATATTACTTTGGGAGAAATACCAGTCGTCAGTGAATACCCAGATGTATTCCCAGAAGATTTACCAGGAATGCCACCCAAGAGGGACATCGAGTTCAGGATTGACTTGGTACCCGGGACCACCCCTATTTACAAACGACCATACCGGATGGCCGCTAATGAACTAGCTGAGATGAAGCAGCAATTGGAGGATCTCGAAAGGAAGGGCTACATCAGACCAAGTACATCACCATGGGGTGCCCCCGTCATCTTTGTCGAGAAGAAGGAAGACAAGGCTAAGAGTATGTGTGTGGATTACTGCGCTTTGAATGAAGTGACCATCAAGAACAAGTACCCGTTGCCTCGGATCGATGATCTCTTTGACCAGCTGAAGGGAGCTACGGTATTCTCGAAGATCGACCTGCGATCTGGTTATCATCAGTTAAGGATTCGAGAAGAGGATATACCCAAGACGGCCTTTACCACCCGTTATGGATTATATGAGTGTACGGTTATGTCCTTTGGATTGACCAACGCCCCTGCATTCTTCATGAACATGATGAACAAGGTGTTTATGGAGTATCTGGACAAATTCATCGTGGTATTTATAGACGACATTCTTATTTATTCCAAGGATCCAGAAAGAGCACGAGACTCACCTTCGGTTAACCTTAGGCAAGCTAAGGGAACACCAGTTATATGCCAAGTACAGCAAGTGTAAATTCTGGACGGCAGAAGTATAGTTCCTTGGACATATTATCTCTGCACAAGGCATTGCAGTAGATCCTGCCACCGTGGAAGCCGTTACAGATTGGTTGCCACCCATGAACATATCTGAGATACGAAGCTTTCTGGGTTTGGCCGGATATTATCGGAGATTTATTGAGAACTTTTCCAAAATAGCCAAGCCAATGACCAAGTTGTTACAGAAAGGAGAAAAGTTTGAATGGACTCCCGAATGCGAGGAAAGTTTCCGCACCCTCAAGACCCGGCTGGTATCTGCACCCATACTGACCCTACCGGATATCCGGAAAGACTTCCATGTCTATTGCAACGCATCTCGCCAGGGATTAAGATGCGTTCTTATGCAAGATGGAAAGGTTATCTCGTATGCCTCTCGTCAGTTGAGACCCCATGAGTTGAATTACCCAACCCATGATTTGGAACTTGCCGCGGTTATACACGCCCTTAAGATATGGAGGCATTATTTGGTCGGAAATCGCTGTGAGATCTTTACGGATCACAAGAGTTTGAAGTACATCTTTACACAGCCATACCTTAACCTGAGGCAAAGACGATGGTTGGAACTAATAAAGGATTATGACTTAGGTACTCACTACCACCCCGGAAAAGCTAATGTGGTAGCTGATGCATTAAGTCGCAAGGGATATTGCACAACCATTATGATTCAGGAACATGCACCCGTGTTATGTGAAGAGATGGAAAAGTGGAATCTCGGGTTGACCACCGGAGCATACCTAGCAACCTTGGAGACCCAGCCAGTCCTATTCGAGCAAATCCGGGAAGCTCAGTTGGAAGACCCGGATATAGCTGCCATTAAGAGAAACATGAGGCAAGGTAAAGCCCCAGGATTTTCAGAAGACGAGAATGGCACCATATGGTTTGGAACCCGGATATGTGTGCCGGATAAACCTGAGATAAAAATCCTTATCCTGAGAGAAGCCCATGAGACTTTATACTCCATCCATCCGGGAAGTACCAAGATGTACCAGGATCTGAAGGAACGTTATTGGTGGGTTAGCATGAAGAGAGAGATTGCATAGTTCGTCGCCGAATGTGACACCTGCAGAAGAGTAAAAGCTAAACATTAGAGACCTGCAGGGCTGTTACAACCTTTAAAAGTGCCTGAATGGAAATGGGAAGAGATCGGAATGGATTTCATCACCGGACTCCCAAAGACCCAACTTGGATATGATTCTATTTGGGTGATTATTGACCGGCTTACGAAGGTAGCACACTTCATAGCCGTTAAGACGACCTTCAGTGGTCCTAAGCTCGCAGAGTTGTACATGGCCCGCATCGTGTGTCTCCATGGAGTGCCCAAGAAGATAGTGTCAGATAGAGGAAGTCAGTTTACCTCTCATTTTTGGAAGAATCTTTAAGAAGAGATGGGAACAAGATTGAACTTTAGCACCGCCTACCACCCTCAGACGGATGGGCAAACAGAAAGAGTAAACCAGATATTGGAGGATATGTTACGGGCATGTGTCTTGGACTTTGGAGCAACTTGGGACAAGAGCTTACCGTACGCTGAGTTTTCATACAACAACAGCTATCAAGCCAGTCTTCAGATGTCTCCTTTTGAAGCCTTATATGGACGTAAGTGTAGAACGCCCCTACTTTGGGACCAAACTGGTGAATCTCAAGTGTTCGGAACGGACATCCTTCGAGAAGCTGAAGAAAAGGTACGAATCATCAGAGACCGACTCAAGACAGCCCAATCACGACAGAAGAGTTACGCGGACAATTGACGCCGAGACCTAGCCTTTGAAGAGGGAGATCATGTCTACCTTTGAGTTACTCCCCTCCGTGGCACTCAACGGTTTAACATGAGAGGAAAGTTGGCCCCCCGTTATGTTGGACCATTCCCCATTGTTCGACGCCAAGGCGAAGTTGCTTATCAGTTGGAACTACCACCCTCATTGGCTGGAGTGCATGACGTGTTTCATGTTTCCCAACTAAAGAAGTGTCTCCGCGTCCCGACAGAGCAAGTGGATCTTTAGCAATTAGATGTCCAAGAGGATCTGACCTATGTGGAAAAGCCTGTCAAGATATTGGAGGTCAAGGAAAGGATCACCAGGAGTCGGGTCATCTTCTTCCGCAAAGTGCAGTGGAGCAATCATCCTGTAGAGGAAGCTACATGGGAAAAAGAAGATGAACTCAAGGCACAACATCCTGAGCTATTCGAGGATTGATCCGAATCTCGAGGACGAGATTCTCTATAAGGGGGATAGGATTGTAACACCCCAGAAATAAAAAAGGATTAAAATAAAAGGAAATATTATTAAATATATTTCTAGAAATTATAATTAAAGAAAAATCCTAAAAGAGCCCTAATAAAGCCAAACAGGGAGAAATATTCAAAATATGGACTTGAAAATTTTATGAGATGAACTAGAGACCAAAATATAATTTTAGGAATTTTTCCAAATTTTTATCGACAGTGATTCAACCCTTAATCAAATATATGAATTACTGGATTTATTTTAAATAAGAAAAGAATTAAAAATGCTTAATGGGCCTCAACCTCCAAAGCGCCTCAGCCAGCCAGCCCAGCCATGCGTCGCTGACATGTGGGACCCGCCTGTCGACGCGTTCCCCCGCCTCTCTCTCCCGCCCGCGCTCGCCCCGGTCCCACGTGGCAGCCGCTTGCGCCCGCCTTTCACCCACCGACCGCTCGAGCCCGCCTGTCGGCGCTCGTTTTCCGCCTCGACCTCTGACAGGTGGAGCCCACCTGTCAGATTCGTCTTCTCCATGGAAGGCGATCGCCCCCTTCCTTCTTCCCGGCGATCCCTTTCTGTTTCCCTCGCCGCCGGCCGCCTGATCTCATCCGATCGCCTCGGATCACCTTCCCCGATCGCCACCGCCTCCATTCCATCCTTAGCCCACGCGGATTCATGAAAATGGCAGTAGATTCGAAGGTTTGGAAACCTCGCCGGAGATGGAAAGGATCCCTCTCGGTTTCCTCCGATAACCCTACCATATCCACCGCCGGCGACCCCTATAAAAACCCCTCCCCTCACCGCACTCACCCCACGCCAGCAGAGCCATCCTCGAGCGAAAGCAGAGCGCCGTCGCCCTTCTTTCGACCTTAGGTTCTGTTTCGCCTCCGGCGAGCCATTGCAGTCGACCCCGGCTCCCTTAGCCCTAGCCACCGCCACCGTCGGATCCGTCGTCGCTCGCCCGTCCCCGGCATCCACTCCGTCGACCGTGAAGACCGCCGGATCGCCGTCGCCGTCGACCACCTGAACCCCCTTCGCCGTCTACGCTCACCGTCGGTCACTTCCGGACCACCATATTCGCCGCCGAAGGTATCATCATGACCCCATCATCTCTGCGTTCCATTTTTGGCCCTAGCTAGGCACGTAGGCGCTCGCCGACGCCGCTGCCACCGCGCCCGAGGCCACCGTCGCCAAAGACGAAGGGGAGTACTCGACCCCTTAGCGCGTGCCGTGCCGGATCCCATCTGAGCCGCACGATCCTGATCAGACGGCACAGATTAGATCCTGTGGGATCTAATCTGAGCCCTCAGATCTGGTCAAACCGGTACCCTTTAATCCTGGCCGTTGATCGCTATTTAAATTGTTGACTCGATCTGGTGCGTCCACGCGTACCCGTTCGCTACGTTTTAATCCTGGCCGTCCAATCTCATTTAAACCTCCCGCCTCGCATCTGGCCGCTGGATCCAGATCCGATGGCTCTGGATTAGCCAGTCCACGCGCACAGTGCAGCGGTCCATTGTGAGCCCGGCTCACCGTGGACCAGAACCCTTTTCAGTTTAAATAAAATTTCAGAAAATTGTTTAAACTTTGAAAATTCATAACTTGCTCATTTTAACTCCAAATTTCACCATTCAAATTTTGTTAAATTCAGCATATTATTCTCTACACTTTAATGCCATAAAAACAGTATGTTACCTTAGCACAAAATAAACTTATGGATTAAATAAATAAAAACCCTTTAGGGATAAATTAATAATTCAGGAAAAGAATTAGTAAAAATCCCTAAAATTTAACTTTCAATATTATTAAATGTAACTCCAGAATAATAAAGCTCAAATCACATATTTAAACCATAAAATTTGTATGATTATGTTTTGTGATGCTTTATTGAATGTATTGTTTATTTCTTTTTTCTGTATCGGGAAGACTACGAGTTCGTCGAGGAGCCGGAGTTCTACCCCGAAGTTCCTCCATCCCCATTTTCTGATCAAGGCAAGTCATCGACCACCCCTGTGGAAACAGTTGATCATATTTGAGCCCATGTTTTAATAAATTATCGCTATAACTCATAGGTTAATATTGCATTAGCCCAATAATCAAGCCTTACACTTATATTTATTAGATCCCCGTCCTTGTGTGCAAACCCAAGCCATGCTTATTGAGCCTTAACTCCATGTCACTCTACTATAAAATATTAGCTAGTGCCCAATGTACCGGCACAACTGCTATAGGATAAAAAGAATGAGTCGTAGATAGATGGATTCTGGTATATGAAATACCCCGTTATTCTTGTCTCTGGACTCTGATGGAGTTGGCTAGGTTATAAGTATGGTGGGTTCTGGGTGCAAGCTCGGGCATTGGTTTGTCGCACCCGGGGCACTATAAGGACCGGTCTACGGGATCTGTTGCAAAGCACTTCCGTACAAACCACAAGTCTAATGGGTAAGTCCTAACTGGAAGTATGGAATACTCCGGCTCGATGCACCATAGAGGAGGGGGCAAGGGGCAAGCCTGCGGGCGACTTGTACCGATGAGGCTCAAGGGGGGGTATGGTGGGGCTCCGATGCGTCGGGACACCATATGAAATCCATAAGAGGGTGCTGTTGAGTTGGGGAGGACTATATGGAAGTTTTTGGCACGAGTTCCCGTGAAATGGGTCATCTCGTTACACTTCGGTGTAGGTGATGAGTGCGTGCCTTGTGGGTCCAGTGGTACATCTCTGATCAGAGTAAAAATCAATCTTTTCGAAAAGTCGAGCTCACAAGTCAAGGGCGGGTTGTGTGACTACTCGCAGTTAGTTTACAATTGTTTGAATGGTTGAGTTATTCATGGCATGTAAGGACTGTTGAGCGAGGTGGGGCTGACTGTACCCCTCGAGTTAGAAGATGATGATGCATACACATGTTTACGTTTCAGTACTAATAAATTGTTCACATTAAATTGCTTTACAAATTACTTGCTTCCGCAAAATTAGCCACTATCTCCCTTGTTATTATCTTGCATTATATTTGCATTCGGTGGCTTGCTGAGTACGTCTGTACTCACCCCGTTGACTTACACCATCAGAGCCCGTCTACTACGAGGAGGATGCAGGTCTGGAGTAGCGACCCAGTCAAGGCGAGACTGGAAGGAGGCGTTCATCTAGGACCTTTATTTTATTAGTTTCTCTTCATCTTTATTCACTTTTGTATTAATGCGGTCTACGAACCGTGAATGATTGCCCGTATTGTACGTGGTCGCATGATGAACGTCTTGTTTTATTGATTTTCTATGGAATTTCAATAAAGTCCTGATTTATTAAATCGGGGCGCGACACCAAGTGTCATTGATGTTAAGTCGAAGTGTGCTTCGAAGTTGTTGTGCGAAGGTGTACACTACGAAGCTAGCTTCGAAAAACTTGATCGAAGCCTGCAGTCGAAGTACCTTCGCAAGGTGCAAGAAGGAACAGCGAAGTATTTGAACACAAGAAAGCTGAGGACTTCGACTCAACCAGTAATTCACTTGCGGAGTAAAAAGGAGTTCGAAGCTTCAAACAAACAGAGACTCCGAAGACTGTTAGCGAAGTACCTTCGAAAGCAAATCTACAGAGCCTATACCCCGAACAGAGATCTTCGAACGAAACTCACAGAGAAATAAGCTTCGAAAGGAAAGCGAAGCCAAATACAGTCAGCAGCAAAACCAAATTGAGTGTCACACTCTGAAGCTATTCATACTTCGAACTGATGTCTGAAACTAAACAAGACAGGGACTTCGAACTCATTCAGAACCTTACTATCTCAAACTCTGAAGCATGTAAAAATTCTAAGTCTGCAAAATGTGGCCATGAAGCAACCTTCATAGAAAAACTTCGTGTGAGCAACCTCCGAAGTGTGCTTCACACAAGCTTCGCAAAGCCTAGACTCAGGATCGAAGCGTGCTTCACAAAGCAGAAAGACTTCGAACAAAGTACGGACCTCCGCCAGAAATGTCAAGAGACGTGCCAGACACTTTCTTCTCGATCAAAACGCCATGTCAGGAAAAAGTATCAATAGAAAAACTTTGATGTAGCCAAGAATAGAATAGCCTGACAACCAAAAGCTAGGCGCCAGGCTAGCTGGACACAAATGCACACTAAAAGGAAATAGGTTGAGTACTAGGCTCAGGGCTAGAACATCATGAATGGATTAAACAACACTAGATTCATCTTGCGACTACAGGAGCTAGGCGCAGAATATTCAATGACAGAACAAAACTAGAACAGCGTTCGTGTAAGAAATCGATGTGCTTCACAGAAAACTCTTCAGCCACAAAACCAAGGATCAAACAGATTCACACGCAACCAAAACACACGCTCAATGAGGGAAGCAGAAAACCTGTCGTGCGTGCAAAGAACAAAGATGGCAGCGGATGAACTCACGAAGACAATACAGGAGCCTGGCGGTGCACAAAGAACAGGAACAGGAAGGTGAACTCTGATTTTTGATTAAAGTGAGTTAACCCTAACCCTAGGGATTGGGGCCCTATTTATAGGCAGCCTAATAGCCTAGGAATATTCCCACAGACTCTTAGGGTTTTTACAGACACTGAAATAAATGGAAAAGACCAAACTGCCCTTAGGATATTTTTACAGACTCAACTGACTGACTGTGGGCCTAAGGACAAAATAGTAAACTCCTATTTACAGATGACTTATCCGGAGGCTGAGCTTTCGTAGAGACTACGGCTTCGCCTCCGAACAGTCCGATGCGAGATCAGCGGTTGTTAGTTTTGCGCCGAAACTGACAAAGCATCCACCGACATTACACCAGGTACCCGGATTGGGCTGGCCCGATTCCGCAGCTCTCTCAGCCCGGCAATCGCTCACCACCAATGTTCCTGAGTCAATCCTGGTCAACAACCCAGTGGATCCTCTGCAGCTCCTAGCCCATGTACCCAGATTGGGCCAGCCTGATAGTCGCTCGCCGCCCGTGTACCTGAGTCACACACGGCCCAGACGCAGCAGGTCTTCTCCTCTCTACGTGTCCTCTTTGACTATCATTGACAATGACTCATCACATTTGGAGCCATGAGGCCCACGCTTTTCAGCATGGCTCCTCAGAAGGACTTCACCAGCCCATACTTCATGGTGGATGACAATTACATCGACATCTAGCCTGACTCTACAGAGGTAGCACTATCTTATGACCAACTTTTAGTTAAAGTTGATTCTCTAAATGATGCTCTTGTGATTTAGGATATATTACTTATGAAAATTGTACAAGAGTTAAAAGATCTTACAGTTAGGCACGAACCTGCTTCTATTGAACTTGCCATGTTTAGGTCTAAGGTAAATGATGTTGAGTGTGAGTCTTGCATTGTTTTCATGAGTGAGCTTGTTGAGCTACATTCTGTGCATGATCAAGTCATCGATAGGCTTGTGATTACAAAGAAAAAGTTCATTGAGGAGGAGTCTAGATCCTCTCCCTTAGAGGTTTGTTTGAACAGTCCCTTGCTTACTAAAAGTATTGAATTGAGAGACAAGAATATTAAGAAGTTAGAGGCTAGATTGGAGAGTATTGGGAGTTCGAAGGATTGGCATCTTGAATGTTCCACCTGCACTATCCTTCACGACAAAATCAGCTTTGTTATACGGCAAGCTAAAAAACTCATGACAAAAAATGAGTACCTACTCTTTGTGGTTAACAAATGCTCTGAAGGGTATGGTAGACTATATTTTCTATTGGCCAAGACAAAGATGTGTGCTGGCAAGGCTGGCTTGTGACTAGGATTGGGTTTTGAGAGAACTGCACTTGATAAAAAGGGAAAAACCGTGTTCACTCCACCTACTACCCTTGAGAAGGAGAAAGCCATGCTAGACACTCCACCAAAGGCCAAGAAACTAATCCAGTCTTCCAAAAAAGTTCCTCCTCCACCCAAGAAAGCATGTGAGGAATGTCCAAGTTACTAATGCCCTAGCCCCCAAGAAGATCTTTCATTGCTCATATTGTCAGAGGGTGGGTCATTTGATTGGTTTTTTCTTTTGTCGCATGAAATATGAGCGACGCTCTTGCTAGTTGAGTACACGAGACATGTATCATCCACCTGTTGGTATACATGAGCCTATCTGACTTTTATCCTCATGCTACTGAGGCTCCACATTTTTATGATAGAGGCTTTGCCTAGCGCATATCTTACCATGACTCATATGGTATTAGATCTCATGTAAGAGGTTTTGATCCTCAACAGGTTGGGAGACCTCGTCCTGTTTTTGGCTTTCTCCATATTGGTAGACCACACAATTTTTATCATTATTCGCACCCCACTTATGTGCAATCTACTGCATTTACTTCTGTCCCTCGAGTCTCTCAGTGCTGGATTCGTAGGAAATTTTGCACGTAACACAACACTGAGCACTCGAGACATTTTCACCATGTGTAGGTGGCAGACAGAGGCATAGAGAACAAGTGGATCATTGATTTAGGTTTTTCAATCCATATGATAGGGAAGTAATCATGGTTCTCCAACCTTACCTCAACCAAGCAACATGAGTATATCACCTTCGAAAACAATCGGAGAGGTAGAGTGAAAGGTAAAGGAATGGTAATGACCAATGAAAACTTCACGCTCTAAGGTGTCGCGTTGGTTGAGCATTTGGGATACAATTTGTTGTCTATATCCCATCTACTTGATGATGGCTTAGAAATGTGTTTCAGACGTGATACTTCTAAAGTTCTTGATTCTTCTAGTGCTTTGATTTGTAAGATTTCAAGAATAAGGAGGGTTTTTGAAGATGACTTTTTTGAGTCACTTGGTTCTTCTCATTATTTAATTGTTAAACCTTCTTCTTAGCTCTAGATGTGGCATAGGAGACTAGGGCATATGAGCTTTGACTTGCTCACTCGTCTTGAGTGCCCTAGGCTTGATCCAAGGATTGCCCAAGCTCAAGTTTGAGAAGAATCTCGTTTGTGCTCCTCGTTGACATGGAAAGATAGTGATTGTCTCTTATTCACTAGTCAATCTAGTGATGACTTAACAACCTAGAGAACTTCTCCATATGGACACAATTGGTCCCTCTAGAATTAGTTCAATCGGAGGCAAATGATATGTCCTTGTCGTGGTGGATGATTACTCCCATTATTCTTGGGTCTTCTTTCTTGCAAGAAAGGATGAAGTGTTTTCACACTTTTGGTGCTTAGCTTTGAGACCATTTAAAGAACTCCCTAATGCATTGAAAGTAATCAGAAGTTATAATGGCACCGAGTTCAAGAATAGTCTCTTTGATGTCTTTTGCTAGGGCATGGATTAGAACATCAGTATTCTGCTCCGCGGGTTCCTCAACAAAATGGAGTTGTTGAGAGAAAGAACCTCACTTTGGTGGAGATGGCTATGACGATGCTCGATGAGCATAGGATTACTAGAAGATTTTGTGGTGAGACCATTAGCACCACTTGTTACATCTCCAACCATATTTTCTTGCTCTCATTTTTGAATTTGACTTCTTATGAGCTGTGTTTTGGAAGGAAGCCCAAGGTGACATACTTGAGTGTTTTTGGTTGTCGGTGCTTCATTCTAAAATGCGGAAATCTTGATCAATTTGAGTCGTCTTCTTCGGATGGTATCTTTTTGGGCTATTCTCCTCGTGGTCATTCATATCGTGTTTTAACCTTAACACTAACACTGTCATTGAGTCATGTGATGTGACTTTTGATGAATCCTCTCTATGTGTAAGCACATCTTTTGAGCTTGCTAGTGAGCAGTATATGGATGAAACCATCTTTGAAGAGGAAGATCCATTAGACTTCGTAGAGCATGAGGATGATCCCCTACTACCCACTACGACAACCACTAAAGAAGATCTTGCATCCTCTAATTCAACAAGAGGGCCTGAAGCATCAACCTCGATAAGCATCGAGCACGCACTACAAGAATTCTCATGATTCATGACATATAATTTTCATCAAAGATTGCAAAAAAAATGTCATAAAAATGTATCTATGACAGTTTTAGATATCATCATGTATTGAGCGTCATAGATTAACATGTGTGACAGTTCTTTCAAACCATCACGAATAAGATCATTCTATGATGTTTGTTTACCGTCATAAAACAACCTCATCCCTCCATGGTCCAGCCCAGGTCAATCCAAGCCCGCCCAAGCCCGAAGCTAATGACAAAAATGAATCGTCACAGATTAACAACAAATCCATCATAAAAATACCAACCACATCAGCACTATAGCGCTTACATGGCATGCTGACATGGCATTCATGCCAATAAGGATGCTGATGTCATGAAATAATATGTTCAACATCAAATCAGATACTTCATTCAACACATATATATCCATTCAACACAGAAACACAATTTATTCATGCAAATCATAAATTAAGGTCACAATATCCAAATTAAATACTAGACATCAAGTTTAGTTCATCACTAGTTGTCCCAAAAATTAATGGCATATATTAAATCAACATTAGCTAGTTCTACGTTGTATATATCCAAAAGAGCAGCTATACAATCATCAACAGAATAGCTTCAATGGCATCCTTGATGTAAACAAAAGTTCTCTAGGACTGACCACCATAACCAAGCTTCAGGGTTCCATGCATATTGACCAAATTTAGAGTGGCACCACTTTTAATATAGACAACAAAGGATGTTCAGAGAAACTTGCAGTAAACTAATGTTCATAGAAAAGATCTAGTGAGTGGTTGAGATCCACTTGTTTCTCATTATGAAGTCCTCATAGAAACTTACAACTCCGAATTCTTGATCAGAAGACTCTTGTAGCCTTTCTTCAAAAACTTCTACAGAACTCCTGGAATAAATAAAAAGGTGTTATACAAGTGTTTTCCTAATGATGGTTCAACATGTTATTCCAAAAACATAGTTGTTGCCTCAGCAAGACAAGTGGGTTACCTGCAAGCACCAAGTGCTTTACTCATGTCCCCATAGGCTGCAGCAACTTTTTGGTATAAGAACATTATGCACACTTATCAAATAAATCACCAGCACAAATACTAATAACCATCCAGCATATAAAAAAAATAAAAAGTGATTCCCAACATGTTTGGTTGCACTATTGTGAAAATGTCAATTATATGTCAAATATATGCACCAATCTTCAACTTACAAAAGAGTAATAACTATGGTCTATTCAAACTTGATCCAACTTTAAGTTAAATAACTTGGCGCATGAACTTAAATCATCAAATATGCAATTTAGTCTAGTTTGTAATATACCAAATAAATGCACTTTGTTTTCAAGCTACAAAGGCATCAAAATTCAGTTTGCATATAAAAGTATGCAACATCAAGAAATGAACCATTTAGATCACCTTGCAAAGTTAAAGTTCTAACCACTTCAAGTCTTCAAGGAGTACCTCCCATTCAAGAATCATATGGCCCCAACTCAATGGACAATGCAAAGAAACTGCTAGCACTATATGTGTAAGCACCAGATTACGTATGCAAAGAAACCATGATTTGAGAACAGATACCGAATGATTCAATTCATATGCACCAGATTACATTTCCATCTCATCAGTATATGTGTAAGCATCCACATTAAGGCCCTAATTTTTTGAACAAAACAAGCAATTATCCTATAGATCAATTAGCATTATGAATCCAGATAGCTATGCCTCATATATGCAATAGTTGAACCAAGAAAAGAGAATTACCCTGACTTTTAGCAACTATGTAAGCAATTAGCAATCTGCCTGACACCTAAAAGTCCCATAATTGGTCAAAATTCACTACCCAGAATACAGTCATCAAGCATGCATGTCCGCTCTAGGGGATATTGAAGTGGATCATCATAGCACAGAGTCGAGAAGCTCTAGGGGACACAACACAAGCGGGAGCAGTAACTCAGCGAAGCAAGCAGAATGAGGCAGAGGGTAGGGGACCTGGTCGAGCGCCGACGGGATCTTGTCGTAGTGGAAGGTGGCGACGAGGATGGTGACAACGTGGATGTGGTTGACGGGATGATGGGGGATTGGTCCCGATCTTCCGTTAGGTAGGGATAACTTGGGTTGGTGGAGAATCTCGACGTTGGCGATCCAAGGCTCCGGTCCGGTGGATCAAAACCTTGCAATCGTTACACCACTGTCTCCATTGGTTATCAACCACGCAGGACACGATTGACCTCGCCACGAAGGCTAATTCCTGCAAGCGAACCCAAGAACACAAGCAAGAACAGGAAGGATACAAGTCGAATGCCAAAACACTGACAAACGATGATAAGGTGAGGTTTCACTAGCGCCAATGCAGCAGCCAATCGGTCCGGTGCAAGAGGCGGGATCTAAACACACAAGTGTAGATGCAAACAAAGATAAACCTAACCCTAGAGGCGGCTGGCGTGAGAATATATAGGGCGTGGGTAGCCTGTGGAAGGTGAACAGACTTGGGCTGTGGGCTAGAAGACGTACAGACTCAGATTATGGCCAACACGGCCCAGTTCTGTCTCGCAGGACTGTTTTAAATACACAGGACGACGCGAGACTCCAAATGATGTGAAACCAACGGCAAACGATCCGTCTTCTCCTCAGCTTTCCAAAAAGTCAAAGAACGCGCCAATCGGACTTCGTATGAGGAAGTTATGCCCATTTTAGTGCATGGTGGTCGATGTAGTCCGAACCAGCGAAATCTTTACTTCAAAACATCCGTGCGACTCCGTCTTCAACTCCAATTCTTCTATTCCATCTCCTATGTTCCTAAGCAAAAAAATATCACTAGTATTCAGTAGCATCCCGTCCAAACAAATATTAACATAGTTGCTAAGGAAAGAATTAACCTCATGGTTCAAGCGACGGACACGGGCGCGTGTGATTGGTCCTTGTAATTGAATTGTAGGTGGAGGCTCCATGTGTGTATCATGTGAAGTGATGTCCTCATCATCCTCCCCTTCTTGAATTGGAGTCGTCCTCGACTCAAGCTCATCGTTAGCTCCCAAATAGGGTTTTAAATCATCAGCACGGGGCATCAATTTAAACTTTCTCAAATCAGGAAAACGATCCTTGCGCAAGTACAACCAAACAAGATCTTCTGGTTTGAAAAACATCTTCTTTTTTCCTTTATTTGTCTTTTGAGCAAAATAGTGTGCCTTCTTTTCTATAACTTTCTTGGTCTTCAGATGCATATCTTTCACAAACTCTGCGCGCTTAGTTGCCTCCATGTTTGCTCTCTCTTGAAAAGGAAGTGGCAGCAAATCAAGTGGTGTGATTGGCTTAAAACCATACACCACTTCAGACGGGCACAATTGTGTTGTTGAGTGAACAGCTCTATTGTATGCAAATTCAACATGTGGAAGGCAGTCCTCCCATTCCTTCAAGTTCTTCTTAATCATTGTTCGCAGCAACATGGAGAGTGTACGGTTTACCACATCTGTTTGACCTTTAGTTTGCGGGTGACAAGTTGTTGCAAATAGCAATTTTGTGCCAAGCTTGACCCACATTGTCTTCCAAAAGTAACTCATAAACTTCACATCACGATCTGAAACAATGGCTCTAGGCATCCCGTGCAATCTCACAATTTCCCTGAAAAATAAATCAGCAATATGTGAAGCATCGTTGGTCTTGTGACAGGGAATAAAGTGTTCCATTTTAGAAAACCTATCCACTCTTACAAATATGGAGTCTCTCCCCCTCTTTGTCCTAGGCAATCCCACAATAAAGTCCATGCTAATATCTTCCCAAGGTGCACTAGAAATAGGAAGTGGAGTATACAAACCATATGGGTTAAGTTTGGACTTAGCTTTATGGTATGTGGCACAACGCTGCACAAATCGTTCAACATCTCTCCGCATCTTTAGCCAATAAAAATTATTGGACAGCAGGGCCCAATTCTTTTCTCTCCCAAAATGTTCCATTAATCCACCGCCATGTGATTCCTGCAACAACAGCAAACGTACGGACGAATCTGGAACACATAGCTTGTTAGCATGGAACAAGAACTCGTCATAAACATGAAATTTTTTCTAGCCTTTCCCATCATTACATTTAGTGAATGGCTCAGCAAATTCTTTATCTACAACATACAAATCTTTCAAACTTTCCAAATCTGGAACGTTGATACCAAGTTGAGATAAAAGAACAATCCTACGAGACAATGCATCAGCAACCACATTTTCTTTGCCATTCTTGTATTTCACAATGTATGGGAAAGATTCAATAAATTCAACCCATTTAACATGTCTATGGTTCAGTTTAGCTTGCCCTCTCAAATATTTTAGTGCTTCATGATCAGAATGTATAATAAACTCCTTAGGCAAAAGGTAATGTTGTCAAGTTTCAAGCACACGCACTAAGGCATATAATTCCTTATTATAGGTAGAATAATTCAACTGTGGACCATGCAATTTCTCACTAGAATAGGTCACGGGTTTACCTCCTTGTAGCAGCACACCTCCTATTCCAACACCACTAGCATCACATTCTAACTCAACAGGCTTACTGAAGTCGGGTAGCTGAAGTAGAGGTGCACGTGTAAGGAGATCCTTGAGTGTGGCAAAAGCTTGTTCTTATGCAGGTTTCCAAGTAAAAGTGACTCCCTTCTTTGTCAACTCAGGTAAAGGGCCGGCTATGGTGCCGAAATCTTTCACAAAACGCCGGTAGAAACCTGCAAGACCAAGAAAACTACGTACTGCAAGGTTAGTTTTAGTTGCATGCATGACACATCCTTTCAGATTAATAACTTGTGATGAGGAAGGAGAAACAATTTTATCTTTTTGTTGCCTCGAAAGCGTTTTAGCTACTTGCTGATTTTCAGAAAGTTGTTTGCTCTTTTGTGCGTCCCTAGCACGTTTTTCTTGTTCAAATTTCACAATTTCAGCAGGAGTCATAGGAAGCAATGTAACTTTCTTTCCTTTATACATAAATGTGTACTTATTGCTCCTACCATGGTGTGTAGCATCAGTATCATATACCCAAGGTCTACCAAGTAATAGAGAACATGCTTGCATTGGTACTACATCAAAATCAGCAACTCCGAAGCATGTACCAATGTAAAATTCGATGTGAGCAGTTTGTGTTACCATGACCTTACCACTATTGTTGAACCATTGCACGTGGTAAGGGTGTGGATGTGCACGTGTGGGAAGTTGAAGCTTCGTTACCATGTCCTGGCTCACCAAATTGTTGCAACTACCGCTGTCGATGATGACACGTACACGACGGTCTTTGACGAGGAAGAAGGTCTGAAACAGATTATTCCGTTGTGACTGGTCGTCCTGGTCCATGTGAGTGCTCAAGTCATGTTGTACAATAAGTGCTGCCATGTTAGTGAAAAGACAAAGCAACAAAGAATAATCCTTATGTAAAACAGCTAGGTGGGGTGGTGGATGTGTTGTGGAAGCAATCCGTCAAGCGCCTTACCCACGCTTGCAAGTGTTCTTACCACGCCGCAGTGAGGTCACCGGCCTACAGGTGATGAATCAAGTAGAGGGTGGTGTGCAATTGCAAGAAATGAACCTGTCCTGGCCAAGAGAAAGGTGTAGCTTGGAAGGCCAAGTGAGTAGCAAGGAATAGCGATAGTAATAACAGTTAAACCAAGTTCAATAAGTATTCCCTAGTACTCGTCAAAGTTGCTAGCCTTAGTGCTTCCAAGGTGAAAATTCAAGCAGTAGAGGGAAAAACTATGTGCCCAAAACTCAAGTGGAGGCAAAAATAGGCCAAATTCAGCTCTCTACAGATCGGACAAGGGTATGTGTACAATTTTTTTTTGCCGCTGATCGGACAAGGGATCGGACAAGAGATCGGACAAGGGATCGGACAAGAGTTCGGACAAGCAGTAGCTGCCACTGCCTGCCGCAGATCGGACAAGAGATCGGACAAGAGTTCGGACAAGAGTTCGGACAAGGGATCGGACAAGCAATAGACAGGACCGCTTCTCTTTTTTTTCTCCTTTTTTTTCTTTTTTTACTCTATTTTTTTTGAACAAGGATGACAAGAGATACAACCACAAAAATTGGCACCTGCAACTGAGGTGGGATGTGGCTCACAGAAATTCAACAAGTTCGCTGAACGACGATCTAAATCTTTGTCCAATTTTTTTCTTTATCTTCCTGATTTTTTTGGCGATTCTGGTGTGGGCTAACAGGGGAACCAAGTTAGGGTACCCCCCAAATTGGGTTAGGAATACACTCAAAAAATTTCAGATTTTTCTGCCAAACGAGCGAAAAGTTATGCCTGTTTTACCGAAGGGGGATCACAAAGACTCAATGTGGAAAAATGAGTAGGGTTCTGGAGAGGGGGTTTTCGGGTGGGGAATTTTTTGAGACACAAGACCAACTACTACTCAAACGACACTAAGGGATTACTAAACCAGCAACAAGACTCGACCAAGAACACAAACTCAACAAGGTTAAAAACTGAAATTAAAACCGCAAGGCACAAAGGGGTTCTCGGTGGGGATTTTTTTGGTGAGGGTTTTCTGGACTCTAGGTAAAATAAAAGAAGATCGAGATTACCTAACGGGAAACCTTTGCTCTGATACCAACTGATGGGGGATTGGTCCCGATCTTCCGTTAGGTAGGGATAACTTGGGTTGGTGGAGAATCTCGACGTTGGCGATCCAAGGCTCCGGTCCGGCGGATCAAAACCTTGCAATCGTTACACCACTGTCTCTGTTGGTTATCAACCACGCAGGACGCGATTGACCTCGCCACGAAGGCTAATTCCTGCAAGCGAACCCAAGAACACAAGCAAGAAAAGCAAGGATACAAGTCGAATGCCAAAACACTGACAAACGATGATAAGGTGAGGTTTCACTAGCGCCAATGCAGCAGCCAATCGGTCCGGTGCAAGAGGCGAGATCTAAACACACAAGTGTAGATGCAAACAAAGATAAACCTAACCCTAGAGGCGGCTGGCATGAGAATATATAGGGCGTGGGTAGCCTGTGGAAGGTGAACAGACTTGGGCTGTGGGCCAGAAGACGTACAGACTCAGATTATGGCCAACACGGCCCAGTTTTGTCTCGCAGGACTGTTTTAAATACACAGGACGTCTCGAGACTCCAAATGAGGTTAAACCAATGGAAAACGATCCGTCTTCTCCTCAGCTTTCCAAAAAGTCAAAGAACGCGCCAATCGGACTTCGTATGAGGAAGTTATGCCCATTTTGGTGCATGGTGGTCGATGTAGTCCGAACCAGCGAAATCTTGACTTCAAAACATCCGTGCGACTCCGTCTTCAACTCCAATTCTTCTATTCCATCTCCTATGTTCCTAAGCAACAAAATATCACTAGTATTCAGTAGCATCCCGTCCAAACAAATATTAACATAGTTCCTAAGGGAAGAATTAACCTCATGGTTCAAGCAACGGACTACGGGCGCGTGTGATTGGTCCTTGTAATTGAATTGTAGGTGGAGGCTCCCTGTGTGTATCATGTGAAGTGATGTCCTCATCACGAAGATGGTGAACTGGTCCTGCAGCATGCATGCCCGTTCCTTGCACATGCAGACGAGCCCCTCCTCTGCTTTGTGCAGCATTGCGCAGCGGAACCACCAGTGGAGCCAAGCCCACAGTTCCGCTGATGCCAACACCCACACCACCAACCCCGCCGTGCTCAGCCTCACCATAACCTGCCACCTCTTCATGCCAACTACAGGGAGATCGGGTGGGCGAGCGATAGAGGAGGAGCTGTGGGCGGGTGGCGAAGGAGGAGGAGGAGCTGTAGCACGGCTGAAGGCGCCCGGGATGGCAGGAGAAGGACGAGGTGGCCGACGGGTGGGCAGCAGAGGAGTATCTGTGAGTGGGCAGTGGAGGAGGAGGAGGATGTGCGGTGCGGGGGGCGGGGCAGCATGGAAGCTTCGGGTTAGGGTTAGAGTTTCAGCGGCCGGCAGGGATTTTAAGCGGCTAAGATTGGCACTCGGTCGTTGATCTTAGATCAACGGGAAGAGTCGCTCAGACTGGAATAGCCCAGGTGGGGGAGTAGAATCATGGCCCAGGCTCAAGTTTATTTTATTTTCTGGAATTTCAGAATGTTTTTTCTATTTCATCATTTCTTGAAAATTAATAAATTAGATGGAAAAAATATTAAACTAATCCAGAAAAATACAAAAATTTTACATTAGATAATTTATGTTGTGTGTTTGGTTGTAAAAAAGTCTCAAGTTCAAATGAGAATTTAACTATTGATTTTGCTTTCAAACCTACCTCATTCCTTCTCTAAATCCTAATTACTCCTTGGAGAATCTCTAGTTTCTTAACATCCTACATGAAAACTTATCGATTTTTTTAAAATTTTTGTCACAGCATATAGGTATCATAACATAATACTGTGACAAGTCTCTTGTTTTTAGACTTCACTTGATTTTTCTTAGAATTAAAAAACTATAAAGCTCCATTTTGCCGATCGAGTGTCACAACCTAGATTATTCATAATATCTTTAAATTTATTTTACAATAACTAAAAATGGACACAAAACATGAATATGATTTTTCTATAAATTTTGGATAATTATTTTAGGTACTTGTAGTTCAGATTTCACCTATTTCAATTTAAATCCTAGAAACACACTTAATGAATTAAAAATAGTAATCTGACCCTAGAAAAATATCAAAATTTCAAACTAGATAAGTTATATTGTATTTTGATTGTAAAAAAGTTTCCAAGTTCAACTGAGAATTTAACTATCGATTTGCTTTCAAATTTTCCTCATTCCTTCTCTAAATCGTAATTACTCCTTGGAGAATCTCGGGTTTCTTAACATCCTACATCAAAAACTTCTCTAATTTTTTTTAAATTTTTATCACAGCATATAGGTATCATAACATAACACTATGACAAGTCTCGTGTTTTTTATACTTCACTTGATTTTGTTTAGAATTAAAAAACTATAAAGCTCTATGTTGCCGATCGAGTGTCGCAACCTAGATTTTTCATAATATCTTTAAATTTATATTAAAATAACTAAAAATGGACTAAAAACATGAATATGATTTTTCTATAAATTTTTGATACTTATTTCAGGCACTTGTAGTTCATATTTCACATATATAAATTTAAATCCTAGAAACACATTTAATGAATTAAAAATAGTAATATGACACAGAAAAATACCAAAATTTAAAATTATATAAGCTATGTTGTATTTTGAGTGTAAAAAAAATTTCAAGTTCAAACGAGAATTTAGCTATCGATTTGCTTCAAAACCTTCCTCATTCCTTCTCTAAATCCTAATTAGTCCTTACCCAATCTCTGGTTTCTTAACATTCTACATGAAAAAGTTCTCGAAATATTTTTAAATTTTTATCACAGCATCTAGGTATCATAACATAACACCATAAAAGTCTCATCATTTTTATACTTGTTGACACGAAAACGTGCCCCCGCACTTGGGCTGGTTCAATGATCAAAAAATGTGTGGATACTTAGGGATAAACCTAAGCGTAACACAATACTGACATTGCGTTCCGACTACCATTAACAGTGGAAAGAGGGTGTGTTGACACAAAAGTGTGCCCCCGCACTTGGGTCAGTTCGACGATCCAAAAGTGTTCGGATACTTAGGGACAAGCCTAAGTGTAACACAACACTTACGTCACGTTCTGACTACCCTCAACAGTGGCAAGGGGGTGGAGTCACGAGGTAATCAAACCACATAGAAGTAATCCAATTAGCCAAAAAAATATATTATATAAAATAAACCAGTAAGCTAAATGAAGCCTAACTGATTCGAAGTGTGTTGTGCGAAGGGGTTCATCGAAGGGTCCCTTTGGCATCTGGTGTGAAGGGCCTTGCCGAAGGTAGTCTTCGGCATTCAGACTGATCTGGCCGAAGGCAGGTTCCGAACAGATCTTAACGTGAAATCACCTCCGAACAGCGGGGTTCAATGCGAAGTCTTTGACATGGCAAAATATCCAAAATGCAACGCACTGGAGTGACTTCGTCTGGCGCGAGGTACAAACGTGGTGAAGCCTAACATGATGAAGTCTACTGCGGAGCGTGATAGCGCGTGGGACTTGGTCAAACTGACAACAGCGTGACGGCCCGGCACGAGTAGTCGATGCAGTATTTCCGCCGAAGGGTGTTTTGATGGCCTCCGAAACCAGCTTCCTGGCTTTGGATACCTCTAGCAAAGGGGCTCCGAGGGTGAAAACCTGCAAACAGAATAGGGATCAAGCACCAATTCGGCCTGGGGACCGAATCTGCTAAGTGTTGCAGTAGGGAAATGAAGGTAGCAATCTGTTACGTAGATTAATGGATACTTCACAAGCGAAGTAACAAGGCGATAGCAATCTGTTACGTAGATTAACGGGTACTTCATAAGCGAAGTAACAAGGATTACCATTGTTTCGACATGGCCGGCGGAGGGCTTCCAGGCAAACCCACGAAGGTTGCATAGAAAGGTAAATAAAAGTAAGGTATGGTTCAAAGCTAGGGCTTTGTGATTGATTTGTGTTGGGGGGTTTAATGAACCGACCTAACCCCTATATTTATAGTGTCTAGTCTTCTAATCTCTAAGTTTAATATGGTAGGATTCGACCTAATCAAACTTAGGGATAAAATTATCCAGAATCAGACTCAAACTCTATCTCTGAAATCCAACCCAAAGTGGGACTTCGGCAAGGCCTGCCGAAGCCTGCTCCTTGGGCCAAAGCTTCGGCGAGGCAGTCTTCCGAAGGCTTTCGGGCCAAAGGTAGCAGGCCATTGGAAGGCCTCTGAAGCACAAGGCGTAATGGGCCTTCGGCCCTGTAGGGCTTCAGCCTGACCTAGGACACGTGTATTTTCGTCCCAAATTACCAAAATTGGTATTTTGACAATCTTGACCATTGATGCAATTTTTTGCTATCAACACATGCCCCCTGCCTTTTAGTGAACTGAAAGCTTAACAGGCTAAGGACGATACCTCCCATATCGCCCTTTTGACACTATCAAGCACTTTGCCACACACTTGGGAAATACTTTTTCAAGTACCTGCCATTCAAAGCTCTTCGAAATCGTTATCCTTGTAGAGATTCTAACACATACGCATTACCTGGAGTGATTTCGGCTATTTTGAAAGGACATTTCCAACTAGGTGACCATTTACCAAATTTTGGGCTCTTAGTGCCTAAGGGCAAAATCGTCTTCCAAATCAAGTCACCAACTTGAAATAATTTTGATTTAACTCTTTTGTTGTAGGCTCTAGCTACTCGCCTTTTGTCTTTCTCTATAGCTTCTAAAGCCCTTAACCTTTTATTGGTCGCTTCCTCTAGATTGTCTTTCAAAAGAGTTTCATATTCATCGACCGATAAGCCATCTTGCTTAAGAAATCTTAAAGAGCCAAGATCCACCTCTACAGGTAGAACGACTTCTTGCCCATATACTAACTCATATGGACTAACTTTGGTAGCATCGTGCTTTGCAACTCTACAAGCCCACAATGCTTCTAAAAGCACTTCATGCCACCTTTTAGGGAACTCTTTGATTTTCTTATTGATGAGCTTAATCACAGTTTTATTGCAAGACTCGGCCTGACCATTGGCCTTAGCATAGTATGGTGAAGAATTTATTAACTTAATACCATAAAATTTGGCAAAGTCTCTCACTTCTTTAGCAACAAATGAAGTACCTTGGTCTGTAGTGAGAGTTTGGGGAATACCGAATCTATGTATAATGTGCTTCAAGATAAAATCAGTTACCTCATTGTGAGTCATATTCTTGAGAGGCACGGCTTCAGTCCATTTAGTGAAGTAGTCTGTTGCCATCAACACGAACCGATGCCCTTTTGAAGAGTGAGGATCAATCTGGACGATGAAGTCTAGTCCCCAGCCCGATCAGACCGAAGTCTCCCGCCGGAGGGGTCCGGTTCCCGAAGACTCCTACTGTCTAGAAGGCTTCGGCGCAAGGGCTTCGGTGCGCAGGACCCTTCGGTGGATGAAGTGCTCCGACACGAGGATCCCAACAAACTACACCCTTCGGTGATCAGAGAGGTCTGGTCTGGAGGGTCCAGTAGGCCTCGCATCAGCCCAAAGTTTCTGGCTTTGGTAGTGAGTTCAAGCATTGGCTTTTTCTGTATAGAAAATTTTCCTCTCCTGACTTGATAGCTAGATGCTTGCTGAGCCAAATCATTCGCAATTGAGTTGGCTTCTCTTGATACGTGAGAAATTTTAAAGTCATCGAAAGTAGCAACTATGTCTAAATATTTATCCAAGTAACTATTTAGCAATCATTAAAACATTGAGCACTTTTAGCTACTTATTTTACTACTAACAAAGAATCACCATGTGCATGAACGTGTTTAGCACCTATGGATTCTAGCAATTCAAGTCCTAGCAATAAAGCTTCATATTCAGCTTAGTTATTAGTAGAGGGAAATTCTAAATGGGCCAAGGTTTCAAAGTGCATTCCACTAGGTGATACGAGAACTACCCCCGATACCTTGGCCATTCTTACAAGCTGAACCATTAAAATAAAGTTTCCATGACACTACTTCAACTAGAGAAATGTCATTACTCCAATTGACATCTAAGTGGTGATCAATTATAAAATTAGCGACAATTTCGCTTTTCATAGCTCTTAATGGTTCATAAGACAAATCGTATTCAATTAAAGCATAAGCCCACTTTTCGATTCTTCCACTTAGAATCGGCTTTTGCAACATGTATTTTATAGCATCAGTTTGGCAAGCGACGATACATGTGCTAGGAAGAAAATAGTGACGTAATTTGGTACGTGCGTAATAAAGTGATAAACACAAATGTTCCACAAACACGTACCTAGTCTCGACATCCAGTAGGCGGCAACTCAAGAATGTGATGATGTACTCTCCCCCCCCCCCAACTCCTGAGTTAGTATGGCTCCTATCACACTATCTTCTGCAGCGATGTACAACCGAAAGGGAATTTTGGCCTTCATGCTCTCACCACGAGCGGCGATGACAAGCACTCTTTAATCCTTTCGAAGGCGTTTTGCTGACTTTCCCCCAAGCGAACTCGGCTTCATTCTTTAGCTGGAGTATCGGGACAAATGCATCAATTTTGCCAGACAAGTTGGATATAAAGCGACGGAAATAATTCATCTTGCCTAGCAACTTCTGCACATCTTTCTTCCATGTCGGCGATGCAAAGTTCCTAATCTTTTCAAGCCTCTTAGGATCAATTTCCATACCCCTTTCATGAATCATGAATCCTAAGAACTTGCCAGCTGACGCGCCAAAAACACATTTGAGTGGGTTCATTTTCAAGCCATATTGCCGCATCCTATCAAAAGCAACTTTCAAATCAGCTAGGTGGTTATCCATAGCGTCTGATTTGACGATGACATCATCTATGTATACTTCTGACATAACTCCTAACAAGTCATGAAAGATCAAGTTCATAGCACGTTGATAGGTGGCGCCGGCATTCTTTAAACTAAAAGTCATAACAACCCACTCAAACAAGCCGACAAAACCAGGGCATCGAAAGGCTGTCTTGTAGACGTCCTCTTAGGTCATAAAAATTTGATTATAACCAAGGTTGCCATCAAGAAAACTTAGTACCTTGTGTCTTGAAGTGTCGTTGATCAGCATGTCGGCTATTGGCATGGGATACTCGTCCTTTGGAGTGGCCTTGTTTAGATCCCTGAAATCAATACAAACTCGTATTTTGCAGCTCCATTTCTTCTCTACAAGCATAGTGTTAGTGACACATTCAGTATACCTTCATGGCCTAATAAACTTAGCCTTGAGTAATCATTCTATCTCCTCTTTAACTCGGTCATAGACGGCCAAATTAAAGTGATGAGGGCCTATTTATAAGGCCTAAGCCTGGGCTTAATAGGCAGCCGATGCTCCACGAGCTCGCGGCTTAATCCGGGCATCTCGTTATATTCCCATGCGAAACAGTCGACGTACGACCGAAGTAATTCTATTACTTCAGCCTTTTCATCAGCCTGTAAATGTTGGTTTACATAAGTCGGCCTTGGAATGCTACCATTGCCTATGTTGACTTATTCTAAGGGGTCGGCCGACGCAAAACCTTGTCCTAACTTCTCTACTTCGCTAAAGTCTTCGATGGCCTCGGCAATAGCATCTTTAGCAGAACGATATTGCTATACATGAGACTTTAGCCAATCTAGATTACTTTTGCTAGACATGGTTACTAATTTAGAAATAGTCATGCTACACCAGCCGACTTTATAGACACTGGTATGAAACGTTCCCTGGATATGCTAACGAAGTCGTAATCTGAAAGGTCTCTACCTGATAGACACTCTACTTTGTTGTGGATGGCGTCGATGGACACATCGGCCAATGCTACCTGGGCCAAAGTGTCAGCTTGTATGACTTCTACGTCATCGTCATCCCACTGTATTAGGCATTGGTGCAAAGTAGAAGTAATACAACAATTTGCGTGAATTCAGTCACGCCCGAACAACACGCTGTAGTTACCTTGCACATCAATGACAAAGAATGCTATTGGTAATGTCTTGTTACCTACCATCAACTCCATGGAAAGTACGCCTTTTGCCTCGGAAGTCTCGCCGTTGAAGCCGTTGAGCATTATATTAGTTTTCTTCAAGTCTTCCTCGCCCCTACCAAGCTTCTTCAACAGAGAGTAAGGCATTAGGTTAACAGTGGCACCACCGTCGATAAGCATTCTGGAGATCGACTTCCCGTTAATGTGACCCTTGACGTAGAGATGCTTTAGGTGGCGAGCCGTATCTTAGGGATTTCTAAAAAATAGCATTGCATGGGCTGAGGTTCAACTAAGTGAACTTGGCCTCGTATCGTGGTAGAGCAAACTCGGTGGGCAGCATGACAACATTGATGTCCATCACCTGATGTATGGGTTCCTCGGAGATGGGCGTGTCATCGTTGTTGAGCATGTCATCCTCATCGTCGCTCGGACTGGGAGCCGAGTTGGTTATCTCAACCGTCTTGACCCTCCATACCTGTCTTGTAGCTGGTCGAGGGTGGATCTCCTCAAAGATAGCATCTCTTTCATCCTTGGCCTTTTTCTCATGCATCTCCTATGCCCGTAGGCGTTGTAGACATCTTTTCTGTGATTTGGACATCCCCAAAGGTGCCCAAGATGGTTGTGGCTTGGTACCAGGCGCCACCACCTTGTTTTGTGGTTTTTGGCTGAAGGGGCACCACCCAGGTCGGCCTCGCGTGTTTCATAATTGGAGGGTACTTTGCTACGGACCCTGTCGATCAGACCGGCCTCATTCGGCCGATCGGACCGGGCTCTAGTGCTAGCCTCGGCTAGAGTAGCGGACTTACATCTGTCGGGCTTCAGCGGGGGGGCCTTCGGGATTAGGACTTCCTGAGACCCTACTTTGATTGTGATGGCTTCAGACTCCCTCTCCTTTGCCTCTTCGCATCCATCTGCCTTGGCTCCATCCAGTGCAAGTCGATTCAGAGGTACCACGGATAGCCTGTGGAGGATGTCTGCATTTGCCACATCTATTTGTCCCTGCCAGTTATAATACTTTGAAGGAAAACAAGGGACAACGTTATATTGTGAAGGGGATTCTGGGGGCAAGGTGTACAGAGCCCACGGGGTCCCTCTCCAATCGTACGGCGGAGGAATCGGTGGCTCTAGCAGCTTCGCCCATTGTGAGCCGAAACCGCTGCCCGGAGGGGAGCTCAGCCATGTCAAAGGGAATTCGGACCATATTAGTGAAGGGTCCTGCCCAGCCGGAGGTATGTTCGGCCACTGTGGGCCGAAGCATCCTGCTGGTGGGTTTGTCCAGAGCGGAGTTGAGGTCGGCCACTGGGGTCCAAACTCATCATGTGAAAGGTTCGGATACTGGGATCCAAACTCGTTCTGTGTAGGGTTCGGCCACTGCGGTCCAAAGACACTATGCGGAGAGTTCGGCCACTGTGGTCCGAAGCCACCACACGGAGGGTTTGGCCACCGCGGTCCAAAGCCACCCTACGACTGTTTTGGCCCCTTCGGTTGTCTTAGCCTTCTTGCGCGGGGGCCTGGTTCCTTAGCCTTTTTCTGATGTTTGTTCAATAGCAATTGATATGTCATCTTTGGCTTCTTGCGAGCCCTAGCTTAAGGAGATGTTTTGATATTCTGTTTCCATACTCCTACTTCAAGGTTTTTTGGTACGAGTGTGCTTGTTTATAATTCTCCAATAATGACCGCTTTCCCTTTTGCTGACTTGGCCTTCCTTTGTTGAATCAGCACCCTCTTCTCGTTGAGGTCGATGGTGTTTACGGGAAAGGGGTCTTTTTCCGGGTTCATCTTTGTACTTGGGTCTATTTTCAATCATCCTTCCTCTATGGCCGATTGAACCTGTCGATGAAAAACATTGCAGTCGTTAGTATAATGTGAATGCGAATCACACCACTTATAGTAGGGGTTTTTCTTTAGCTCGTCGGCAGATGGAATGACTTGGCCTTTAGGAAACCTGAGAAGCTGGTTCATCAAGAGGAAATCAAATATTTTATCGCAAATAGTTATATCAAATGAGTATTTTATCGCATTCCAAACCTATTCGGCCGCATACATGTCAGCTGAATCTTCTTCTTCCTCCGATTCTTCCTCGTCGGAGTGCTCCATAATGTGGACTTCGGCCCTAGGTTTGTTAAATGTTTTAATAAACCTTTTATCCTTAGCTCGGCCTTCCTGGACCAGAGCCTATTGTAAGACTTGGCTCACTTCCAAAAGGTTTTGGTTGTCTAATCTCTCTTTAATTTCAGAACGCAATCCGTTAAAAGCTAGATCCACCAAATCCCTTTCTTAAATATTAATACTAAAACACCAGTTTCTAGTATCTCTAAAGTGCTTGACGTACTCTGAGACTCGCTATATTTCTGTCTAACCGATGTCAAGTGTGATAGCCTAAGTTCTGTCTCACCTGTATAAAAATAGTCATGGAACTTTTGTTCCAATTCAGCCCACGTTTGGACAGAGTTCGGCGGGAGTTCCGAAAACCAAGTCAAAGTGGTGCCAGATAGTGAGAGAGAAAATAGCCTATGTTTTAAAGCATCCAACCCACTAGCTTCTCCACATTGTGCTAACAACTGACTGACATGCTCTAGTGTGGTTTTGTTACCTTCACCATCGAACTTGGTGAATTCAGGGACTCTATAGCCGCGAGGGTAAGATATCGTATCGAAATGGTTGGGGTACGACTTTCTGTAAACCCTAGCTCAACCCCTAGGTACGGAGCCGGTGCACTCTCTAAATAGTGCGCAGATCCGCTCCTCTATGTCGTCCTGGCCCATTGCTTGTGCGTGTCTCTCATGCGGGGGCGCGACACGTGGCAGTATGTCGGCGTGTCGGCCATGGGTAGCTTGGACATGCACATAGTAGCTTGTCTCGGCCGTTTATGTTGGGGCCGGAGACATGATGGTCTTGCTAGTACTACCGTCGGTTCTTGTGGCACCCCGATTTATCGAAATCAGAACATTATTGAATTTCATACGAAAAACAATAATACAAGAGGTTCATCATGCGACAATCGTACATACGACAGTATTCATGGTACGCAGACCATATTTATTACAGCAGAATAAAAATTAAGTAAATAAATAAAAGCATGACGAACGCCATCTTCAGGATCTTTCTTCTTGACTGGGTCGCTACTCCAGACCGTCTTCATAGTAGGCATCCTCTGTGGGGTCCAACGGGTATGAGTACAAAAAGTACTCAACAAGCCACCGCAAATGCAAGTAATAATGCAAGATAATAAACAAGGAAGGGTAATGGCTAACAGTGCGGAAAAGTACATTTCCAGTTATTGCATTTATTGTAATCAAATTTAATCATGTGGAAAAATAAACATGAACATCAACATCATCACTTAACTCGAGGAGTACGTTTTACCTCCTCGCACAACAGTCCTTACATGTCAACCAACATGCACATACATATTCAAAGTAAACTAATTGTGGGATGTCACGCAACCCGCCCTTGACCGTGGGCTCGGCTTTTCGAAAAGATTTAAGACTCTGATCAGAGATGTACTACTATACCCACAAGGCACGCACTAATCCCAAACGAGATGACCCATACCACGGGAACTCGTGCCAAAACCTCGACATGAAATGCTCCAAGCGATAATCACCCGCTCTAGGTTTCGCCGGCGCGCCGGGCCGCATCCCGGCTAACGTCGCACCCCCTTTTGCGCCACGTCGGTACAAGCCACCCGCAAGTGCTGCTTGACCCATCTCCAAATGGTGGCCTCGGTTTGGAACACTCCATACCTTAGTTAGGACTTACCCACTAGACTTGTGGTTAGTACGGAAGTGTATTGCAACGGATCCCTCAGATCGGTCCTTATAGTGCCCCGGGTGCTACCGACCAATGCCCTAGCTTGCACCCGGAACCCACCATGCATATACTCACAACCATAACTCATCACCAACAGGATTCCAAGGATAAGAAGTAACGGGGATCATATAGTAGAACCATTTTGCTACGACTCATTTTTATCCTATAGCAATCATGTCAATACATTGGACACTAGCTATTAACATTAATCATATGGTGACAAGGAGGTTAGGCAAGATAGCATGGCTTGGGTTGCACATCAAGGTCGGGGGATCCTAAATAAATATTGATGGGGGAGTGGTCCCGATCTTCCGCTAGGTAAGGGATAAACTTGGGTTGGTGGAGAATCTCGACGTTGGCGATCCAAGGCTCCGGTCCGGCGGATCAAAACCTTGCAATCGTTACACCACTGTCTCCGTTGGTTATCAACCACGCAGAACGCGATTGACCTCGCCACGAAGGCTAATTCCTGCAAGCGAACCCAAGAACACAAGCAAGAACGGGAAGGATACAAACCGAATGCCAAATCACTGACAAACGAAGATAAGGTGAGGTTTCACAAACGCCAATGCGGCAGCCAATCGGTCCGGCGCAAGAGGCGGGATCTAAACACAACAGTGTAGATGCAACAAAGCAAAACCTAACCCTAGAGGTGGCTGGCGTGAGAATATATAGGGCGGCGGCCTGTGGAAGGCGAACAGACATGGGCTGTGGGCTAGAAGACGAACAGACATGCACTATGGGCCAACACGGTCCAGTTCTGTCACGCAGGACGGTTTCGGTCACACAGAACGACTCGAGACTCCAAACGATGTGAAACCAACGGCAAACGATCCGTCTTCTCCTCAGCTTTCCAAAAAGTCAAAGAACGCGCCAATCGGACTTCGTATGAGGAAGTTATGGCCATTTTGGTGCAGGGTGGTCGATGTAGTCCGAACCAGCGAAATCTTGACTTCAAACATCCGTGCGGCTCCGTCTTCAAGTCCAACTCTTCTATTACATCTCCCATGTTCCTAAGCAACAAAATATCACTAGTATTCAGTAGCATCCTGTTCAAACAAATATAATCAAAGTTGCTAAGGAAAGAATTAACCTCATGTTTCAAGCGACGGGCACGGACGCGTGTGATTCGTCCTAGTAACTGAATTGTAGGTGGAGGCTCCATGTGTGTATCATGTGAAGTGATGTCCTCATCATCCTCCCCTTCTTGAATTGGAGTCGTCCTCGACTCAAGCTCATCGTCAGCTCCCAAATAGGGTTTTAAATCATCAGCACGGGGCATCAATTTAAACTTTCTCAAATCAGAAAAATGATCCTTGCGCAAGTACAACCAAACAAGATCTCCTGGTTTGAAAAACATCTTCTTTCTTCCTTTATTCGTCTTTTGAGCAAAATAGCGTGCCTTCTTTTCTATAACTTCCTTGGTCTTCAGATGCATAGCTTTCACAAAATCTGCACGCTTAGTTGCCTCTATGTTTGCTCTCTCTTGAAAAGGAAGTGGCAGCAAATCAAGTGTTGTGATTGGCTTAAAACCATACACCACTTCAGACGGGCACAATTGTGTTGATGAGTGGACAACTCTATTGTATGCAACTTCAACATGTGGAAGACAGTCCTCCCATTCTTTCAAGTTCTTCTTAATCATTGTTCGCAGCAACATGGAGAGTGTACGGTTTACCACCTTTGTTTGACCTTCAGTTTGCGGGTGACAAGTTGTTGAAAACAGCAATTTTGTGCCAAGCTTGTCCCTCATTGTCTTCAAAAAGTAACTCATAAACTTCACATCATGATCTGAAACAATGGCTGTAGGCATCCCGTGCAACCTCACAATTTCCCTGAGAAATAAATCAGCAATATGTGAAGCATCGTTGGTCTTGTGACAGGGAATAAAGTGTGCCATTTTAGAAAACCTATCCACTCTTACGAATATGGAGTCTCTCCCCCTCCTTGTCCTAGGCAATCTCACAATAAAGTGCATGCTAATATCTTCCCAAGGTGCACTAGAAACAGGAAATAGAGTGTACAAAACATATGGGTTGAGTTTGGACTTAGCTTTATGGTATGTGGCACAACGCTGCACAAATCGTTCAACATCTCTCCGCATCTTTAGCAATAAAAATTATTGGACAGCAGGGCCAAAGTCTTTTCTCTCCCAAAATGTTCCATTAATCCACCGCCATGTGATTCCTGCAACAACAGCAAACATACGGACGAATCTGGAACACATATCTTGTTAGCATGGAACAGGAAACCGTCATAAACATGAAATGTTTTCCAGTCTTTCCCATCATTACATTTAGTGAATGGTTCAGCAAATTCTTTATCTACAACATACAAATCTTTCAAGCTTTCCAAATCTGGAACGTTAATATCAAGTTGAGATAAAAGAACAACCATGCGAGACAAAGCATCAGCAACTACATTTTCTTTGCCATTCTTGTATTTCACAATGTATGGGAAAGGTTCAATAAATTCAACCCGTTTAACATGTCTATGGTTCAGTTTAGCTTGCCCTCTCAAATATTTTAGTGCTTCATGATCAGAATGTATATTAAACTCCTCAGGAAAAAGGTAATGTCGCCAAGTCTTAAGCACACGCACTAAGACATATAATTCACACTCATAGGTAAAACAATTCAATTGTGGACCATGCAATTTCTCACTAAAATAGGTCACGGGTTTACCTTCTTGTAGCAGCACATCTCCTATTCCAAAATCACTAGCATCATCACATTCTAACTCAACAGACTTACTGAAGTTAGGTAGCTGAAGTAGAGGTGCACGTGTAAGGCGGTCCTTGAGTGTGGCCAAAGCTCGTCCTTGTGCTGGCTCCCAAGTAAACGTAACTCCCTTTTTGGTCAACTCAGGTAAAGGACTGGTTATGGTGCTGAAATCTTTCACAAGACGCTGATAGAAACCTGCAAGACCAAGAAAACTACGTACTGCAAGGTTAGTTTTAGTTGCAAGCATGACACGTCCTTTCAGATTAACAATTTGTGATGAAGAAAGAGAAACAACTTTATCTTTTTGTTGCGTCGAAAGTGTCTCAGCTACTTGCTGATTTTCAGAAAGTTGTTTGCTCTTTTGTGCGTCCCTAGCACGTTTTTCTTGTTCAAATTTCACAATTTCAGCAGGAGTCATAGGAAGCAATGTAACTTTCTTTCCTTTATACATAAATGTGTACTTATTGCTCCTACCATGGTGTGTAGCATCAGTATCATATACCCAAGGTCTACCAAGTAATAGAGAACATGCTTGCATTGGTACTACATCAAAATCAGCACTTCCAAAGTATGTACCAATGGAAAATTCGATGTGAACAGTTTGTGTTACCTTGACCTTACCGCTGTCGTTGAGCCATTGCACATGGTAAGGGTGTGGATGTGCACGTGTGGGAAGTTGAAGCTTAGTTACCACGTCGAGGCTCACCAAATTGTTGCAACTACCGCTGTCGATGATGACATGCGCACGACGGTCTTTGACGCGGAAGAAGGTCTGAAATATATTGTTCCGTTGTGACTGGTCGTCATGGTCCATGTGAGTGCTCAAGTCACGTTGTACAATAAGTGCTGCCATGTTAGAGAAAAGACAAAGCAACAAAGAATAATCCTTATGTAAAACAGCTAGGTGGGGTGGGGGATGTGTGGTGGAAGCAATTCGTCAAGCACCTTACCCACGCTTGCAAGTGTTCTTACCATGCCGCAGTGAGGTCACCGGCCTACAGGTGATGAACCAAGTGGAGGTGGTGTACAATTGCAAGAAATGATCCTGTCCTGACCAAGAGAAATGTGTAGCTTGGAAGGCAAGTGAGTAGCAAGGATTAGCGATAATAATAACAGTTAACCAAGTTCAATAAGTATTCCCTAGTACTCGTCAAAGTTGCTGGCCTTAGTGCTCCCAAGGTGAAAATTCAAGCAATAGGGAAACTATGTGCCCAAAACTCAAATGGAAGCAAAAACAGGCCAAATCAGCTCTCTATAGATTGGACAAGGGATCGGACAAGACATCGGACAAGTGATCGGACAAGGGTATGTGCACAATTTTTTTTTTTCTGCTGCTGTTCGGATCGGACAAGAGTTCGGACAGGAGTTCGGACAAGAGATCGGACAAGCAACAAACAGCCAATGCCTGCCTCAGATTGGACAAGAGTTCGGACAGGAGTTCGGACAAGAGTTCGGACAAGCAACTAACAGCCCGCTTCTCTTTTTTTTTATATTTTTTTTTCTCCTTTTTTCACTCTATTTTTTTTGAAACAAGGATGACCAGAGGAGTAACCACAAAAATTGGCACCTACAACTGAGATGGGATGTGGCTCACAAAAATTCAAACAAGTTCGCTGTCCGGCGAGCAAAAACTTTGTCCAATTTTTTTCTTTATCTTCCCGATTTTTTTTGGCGATTTTGGTGAGGGCTAACCGACCTTTGTGGGTTAGGGTACCCTCCAAATTGATTCAGGAACACGCTCAAAAAATTTCAGATTTTTCTGCCAAACGAGCGAAAAGTTATGCCTGTTTTACTGAAGGGGGGTCACAAAGAGTAGATGTGGAAAACAAAGAAAGGTTGCGGAAGGGGGGGTTTTTCGGTGGGGAATTTTTTCTGAGACACAAGAACAACTACTACTCAAACGACACAGAGGGATGACTAAACCAGCAACAAGACTCGACCAAGAACACGAACTCAACAAAGTTAAAACTGAAATTAAAATCGCAAGGCACAAAGGGGTTCTCGGTGGGGAATTTTTTTTGGTGCGGTTTTCTGGACTCTGGGTAAAACAAAAGCAGATCGAGATTACCTAACGGGAAATCTGAGCTCTGATACCAGCTGATGGGGGAGTGGTCCCGATCTTCCGCTAGGTAAGGGATAAACTTGGGTTGGTGGAGAATCTCGACGTTGGCGATCCAAGGCTCCGGTCCGGCGGATCAAAACCTTGCAATCGTTACACCACTGTCTCCGTTGGTTATCAACCACGCAGAACGCGATTGACCTCGCCACGAAGGCTAATTCCTGCAAGCGAACCCAAGAACACAAGCAAGAACGGGAAGGATACAAACCGAATGCCAAATCACTGACAAACGAAGATAAGGTGAGGTTTCACAAACGCCAATGCGGCAGCCAATCGGTCCGGCGCAAGAGGCGGGATCTAAACACAACAGTGTAGATGCAACAAAGCAAAACCTAACCCTAGAGGTGGCTGGCGTGAGAATATATAGGGCGGCGGCCTGTGGAAGGCGAACAGACATGGGCTGTGGGCTAGAAGACGAACAGACATGCACTATGGGCCAACACGGTCCAGTTCTGTCACGCAGGACGGTTTCGGTCACACAGAACGACTCGAGACTCCAAACGATGTGAAACCAACGGCAAACGATCCGTCTTCTCCTCAGCTTTCCAAAAAGTCAAAGAACGCGCCAATCGGACTTCGTATGAGGAAGTTATGGCCATTTTGGTGCAGGGTGGTCGATGTAGTCCGAACCAGCGAAATCTTGACTTCAAACATCCGTGCGGCTCCGTCTTCAAGTCCAACTCTTCTATTACATCTCCCATGTTCCTAAGCAACAAAATATCACTAGTATTCAGTAGCATCCTGTTCAAACAAATATAATCAAAGTTGCTAAGGAAAGAATTAACCTCATGTTTCAAGCGACGGGCACGGACGCGTGTGATTCGTCCTAGTAACTGAATTGTAGGTGGAGGCTCCATGTGTGTATCATGTGAAGTGATGTCCTCATCAAATATAGTGTAAGGGTTTTCATTGGACTAATGCACATATATATCCTATGTGTTTTAGCGATAGTTTAATCAAACATGGGCTCAATATGCTCAAAAGATTGGTTTGGTGACTTGCCTTGTTCAGCGAAGGGTGAAGGAGGAACTTCCGGGAAATACTCCGGTTCCTCGACGGCGTCGTAGTCTTTCCAATATAAATAAAGCAAAATAAAATAAAATAAACACAACATTCAATCAAACAATATAACATCACATAATAAGCACATAGGCTTAGGTTGGTTTAATTTCAAATAAATAAAGTTGTTAAGGTTCTGAAATTCCTTTTATAATTAATTTTTAAAAGGAAATTAAAATGAGGTGTTGTTCTTTGAAAAAGGATTTTAAATGTGAGTAATCTCATTTAAAACATTCTAATCAATTTGAAATGAAAGGTTCATGGTCAATGTAGTGGTATTTAGTATTTGAACGGAAAGAAAATAAATATAAACTGTAATGAAATTTAAATAATGAAATTTACATTTTTGCCCTAAGGGTATTTGAATACCTATTTAAATAAACATGAAAAAGTCTAAAGTACCGTATTGTTTTTATTGAACTAATGGGTAGAGAATATTATTATAAATTTTCTGAAATTGGAATGGCAATTTTTAGAGTTCAAATGCGCCAGATATGAATTTTTGAAGTTTAAAAGCATTTCTGGAATTTATTTTAAATTTAAATGCCTCGGGTCCACGGTGAGCCAGGCCCACGGTGAACCCGCGCACTGTGCACGTGCGTCGGATCGATCTGGACCGTTGGATCCAGATCCAACGCGCGAGGGCGATGCGGGGCGCTTAAGTGATAACGGACGGCCACGATTAAAACGCGCGAAAGGGTACCACGTGGACGCACGAGATCGATCACGGGTTTTAAATGGAAATGAACGCGTGAGATTAAAACATACCGCTTTGACTAGATCCGACGGTGCGGATTAGATCGCGCAGGTGGAACAACTAGCGCCGCTCGATCGCGATCATGCGGTCGGGATGGAATCCGACACGGCACGGGTACTCGACCCATGTCGGTTATCTTCTCCGACGACGGCGAGCGGGCCAGGGGCCACGGCAAGCGACGGGGGCCCTAGCTAAGCCTAGAAATGGAAAGAGGGTGCTACGGCGGTCACGACGGTACCTTAGGTGAGGCGAGGGGTCGATAGGAAGCAGTCGGCAGCGAGGGTAGACGGCGGAGTGGTTCGGGCTCCTCGTCGGCGATGGTGTTCCGGTGGGGTTCGACGTCAGCGGAGGGGTAGCCGAGGTCGGGGTCGTCCTTGCGGTCACGATGGTGGCGAGGGCAGGGACGGAGGTGGTCCGAGGCGATGGCGAGCGGTGGCCGGAGGCGAAGCAGGAGGGGAGCACTAAAATGTGAATCACGGGTGTTCTATTCGGTCCTGGGTTGCAAGAGCGTGGGGGTCGAACGCGGTGGAGGCCAGGGGTATAAATAATGGTGTCGGCGAGGGTCGCATGCAAGGAAAGCCGAGGGGGGGTTTTACTCGCCGGCGAGGGCTCGGCCATGCACGCGCAGCGTTGATCCCGTGGCTTAATGGCGAGGGTTAACGGCGGAAAATGACCGACGCGGTGCGGGGGACCGATTAATGGCGTCAATTTAATGGGGGATGGGCCGGCGAGGTGAATTCGAGGGCGAGGTCGTCGGTTGGCGTGATTTGGGGGCAGTGGCGCGAGGTTGACGACGGGTCCGACAGGTGGGGGCCACTGGCCAGCGGGCGTGAGCGCGCGAGCGAGAGGGCTGACAGGTGGGGCCGTGGTGTCGGGCGCGCGAGCGAGGGGAGGCGTTCGGCGCTGACAGGTGGGGTCGGGCTATCAGCCAGAGGCGGGCGAGGGTGATGGGCTGGGCCAACCGAGAGAGAGAGAAGGGAGGTGGGAGGCCCAATACTGTTTAAAAATGTTTTCTGATTAAAAATAATTGCAGAAATTGGTTTAAAATAATAGGGCCACTTCCAAGGCTGATAAAAATTTATAAAAATTCTCAAAAATATTTCTTGGTCTTGGGAGTTTATGCAAAAAATTTCAGCCCCTCGTTTGGTCAATAACTCTATGTTGTAGTTCAAAAGGGTAAGGGAGGTATTTAAAGGTATTTTCAGAATAATAAAATCCAGGAAATTGATTAAATAATATTTTTATTGTTTTGGAAATTTGGGGTGTTACAAACCTATCCTCCTTACAAAGAATCTCGTCCTCGAGATTTGAACGTTACTCGAATAATTCGGGGTATTGGACTTTCAGTTCGTCTTCCTTTTCCCATGTAGCTTCTTCGGCGGGGTGGTTGTCCCACTGAACCTTGCAGAAGCGAACTATACGACTTCTAGTTACCCGCTCTTTGGTTTCCAAGATCTTGATGGGTTTCTCTATGTAGGTCAAGTCTTCTTGGACGTTGAGCTATTGAAGATCGGCTTTCTCGGTGGGCACGCGAAGACACTTCTTCAACTGGGAGACAAGGAACACATCATGAACTCCTGCCAAAGATGGAGGCAGTTCAAGTTGATATGCCACTTCTCCTTGCCGTCGGAGGATCTAAAAAGGTCCGACGTAGCGGGGTGCTAGCTTGCCCTTCATGTTGAACCTTTGAGTGCCGCAGAGGGGAGTGACTCGGAGATAGACATAATCGCCCTCCTCAAAGGCTAGGTTTCTTCGACGGTTGTCGGCATAGCTCTTCTGCCGGGACTGGGCTGTCTTCAATCGGCCTCTTATGATCTTGACCTTCTCTTCAGCTTCTCTTAACATATCAGTCCCAAACAGTTGTGATTCTCCGGTTTGATCCCAGAGCAACGGTGTTCTGCACTTACGTCCGTAAAGTGCTTCGAACGGGGACATTTGCAGGCTGGCTTGATAGCTGTTGTTGTAGGAGAACTCCGCATATGGCAAGTTCTTGTCCCACATTCCGCCAAAGTCTAGAGCACAAGCCCTAAGCGTATCTTCTAATATCTGGTTGACCCTTTCGGTTTGACCATCGGTCTGTGGATGATAGGCGGTGCTAAAGTTCAGTCGGGTGTCGAGTTCCTCTTGAAGGTTCTTCTAAAACTTGGAGGTAAACTGACTCCCACGGTCAGATACAATCTTCTTAGGAACTTCGTGAAGGCACACGATCCGGGTATTGTACCACTCGGCCATCTTGGCGACAGTGTAAGTTGTCTTGACTGGGATGAAGTGAGCCACCTTGGTGAGTCGGTCGACGATCACCCAGATAGAATCATGACCAGCTTGGGTCATGGGCAGTCCCGTGATGAAGTCCATTCCTATTTCTTCCCACTTCCATTCGGGGACCTTGAGAGGTTGCAGAAGTCCGGCAGGTCTTTGATGCTCTGCCTTGACTCACCGGCATGTGTCGCACTTGGCCACATACTCGGCTATTTCTCTCTTCATGCTGACCCACCAATACTTTTCTTTCAGGTCTTGATACATCTTTGTACTCCCGGGATGGATGGAGTATAGAGTATCGTGGGCTTCTTGAAGGATGAGGATCTTCAACTCAGGCTTGTCGGGTACGCAAATCCGGTTCCCGAACCAGATGGTACCATGCTCATCCTCGGAAAATCTGGGGGCTTTACCCTTCCTCATGTTCTGCTGGATCTCTAAGATGTCCGGGTCTTCCTTCTGCTTTTCTTGGATCTGGTCTATTAAGATAGGCCTAGACTCCAAGGCAGCGAGGTACGCTCGGGTGGTGATCCCTAGGTTCAGCCTTTCCATCTCCTTGTATAGTAAAGGGGACTGGTCCTGGATCATGATGGCGTTGCAATACCCTTTTCGACTAAGGGCGTCTGCCACCACATTTGCCTTGCCCGGATGATAATGGATGCCCAAGTCATAATCTTTGATCAGTTCCAACCATCTCCTTAGCCTGAGGTTCAGGTCCGGTTGTGTGAATATATACTTGAGGCTCTTGTGGTCGGTGAAGACCTCACACCGATTCCCCACAAGGTAATGTCTCCATATCTTCAAGGCATGAACCACGGCTGCTAACTCCAGGTCGTGGGTCAGGTAGTTCAGCTCATGTGGTCTCAGCTGTCGGGAGGCGTAGGATATCACCTTCCTATCTTGCATCAAGACACATCCCAAACCTTGGCGAGAAGCATCACAGTAGACGTGGAAATCTTTCTTGATGTCTGGCAGGGTCAGGATCGGGGCTGACACGAGCTTCTTCTTGAGAGTCAGGAAGCTTTCTTCACAATCTGAAGTCCATTCAAACTTCACTTCTTTCTGTAGAAGTCTGGTCATTGGCTTGGTGATCTTTGAAAAATTCTCGATGAACTGGTGGAGGTATCCAGCCAATCCGAAAAAACTTCGGATCTCAGTCATGGTCATAGGCTGCAGCCAGTTGCTCACTGTGACGAACTTGTTGGCACAGTCGATCACACCCTTGTGCTTCATCAACCAATCCATCCCTAGGATGAGGTCGAGTCCGGTGCACTTTATGAGAACCGGCTCTGCCTGGAACAATACTCCTTGGATCTCTATCTTAACCTTAGGACTGTATAAGTGGGCTAAGGTTTTATTGTCTGGAGTGGCAATCATCATGGGGACGGATAGAGGGAGTACGTCCAATTCGTTGATTTTCACAAAATCTTCCGAGATAAAAGAGTGTGTCGCCCCAGAGTCGAACAATATTATAGCTGGTACGGAATTTGCGGTAAACGTACCAAGCACGACTTCGGGAGCCTCTTGAGCTTCCTCTACACTGATATGGTTGACGCGGGCACGAACCGCCTGGTTGGGTGTCGCGCCTTTGGGCTGCTTGGGGTGAGGACACTGGTGCGAGTAGTGCCCTTCCTTGCGACAGTTGAAGCAGACGATCGACCTCCCTTGGTGATCCTTCACGATCGGGGCCTTGGCGGCTAACGCCGACTGCGCGGCCGGAGCTGGTGGAGTGGGGCGAGGATGCCCGACGTTGGATCCACTAGCGGCATGGGGTGGCCTGAAGGCTGGCCGAGGATGGTAGGCGGGCGCTGGTGGCGGAGGAACAAAGCGGGGCATCTGGGAATTCACCTGTTGATGCTTGAAGGCGATCATCTTCCTCTTCTTGAGGTCCAACTTGTTTTGCTCAGTCTCTTGAATGAGCGCTTTATTGACTAGCCGTTGGAAGTTGGCGTAGTCGATGGCGACGAGCTGGATGGACAGCTCATCCTTAAGTCCCCGGAGGAACTTGGCCTGGCGAAGGGCGTCGGTACGCACTTCTTCCAGCGCGTAGCGGGCGAGACGGTTGAACTCATGGAGGTACTCCATGACGGTCCGGCTGCCTTGCTGCAGGTCACGGAATTCCTGCTGTTTCACCGCGATGACTCCGGCGGGGACGTGGGCGGTGCGAAAGGCGATGGTGAACTCGGCCCATGTCACCACGTGGTCCTCTAGCTGGGACTCATGGTAGTTGTCCCACCATTCAGCGGCGGGACTCTGGAGCTGGTGAGTGGCGAAGGCCACTCGCTCCCGGTCAGTGCAGGGGAGGAGATCGAGCTTCTTCCCAATGGTGCGGAGTCAATCTCCGGCCTCCATGGGGTTGATGGTGCTCGAGAAGATGGGCGGGCGCACGCGCAGAAACTCCGAGAGTTGTGGAGCGGGTGCGGGTGCTGGTGCGCGAGGGGCAGGTTCCCCGTTCTGCAGTCAGTCCAACTGAGCTTGTTGGTGCTGCATCTGGGTGAGGAGGGCGGTGATCAGCTGGTTCTGATTCGCCATCATCTCCGCCAAGGTAGGATGGTTGGCGGATGGCGACCCAGACTGACGTGGGCCTGGTGCACCCCAGTTGGGTACAACACCCTCGGGCGCATCACGGCTTCCTCATTCTCCGTTGTTGGAGCCGGTGTTCTGGTGGTTGGCCATCTTCTGAATATACGAGCAAAAAGATGATGAAACAATAATACAACCAAAAATGTCTCATAAGGCTCAGGCATATATATAAAGTGGTAAAAATTGTTCATTACAATCAAGCTTTTATTCTACCCACAACACACTCGTTGCGGATAGCACCACATACAAAATTTTGCTTCATTTAAAATAGCGGCCTCTAACGCCTACTCGCCACCGGAGGCGGTCTTCGTGCTCTCGGAACCACGAGTACGCGGCTCCAGAGGGATGGTGGGCTCGAGAAAGTTCTCGATGATGGGGTCGGAGACAAGGCCGGGGCGCGGTGCACGGGCGCTGGTGGAGGGTCTGGCGGGGGAGGGGTGTGGTGGGATCCTCTTGGGGCGAGGGAGGGGCTCACGGATGTGCTTCTTCTTCCTTGGAAGGAGAGGGACCATCTCCGCGATGTCCTTCTGCAGTTGCATAATCTTGCGCTGCAGCTCGCCGTTCTGTTGGATCAAGTTCTTCGTCTCCTCATGAAGAAACTCGACCGCCTCATGGTGCTCATCGGCGTCGAGCACCACCTCGGTATGGAGGTCGTCCATAGCCTGCAGAAGACGTAACTGTCGGGCCATGACCGGATCACGCACGGAGTGAACTCCGAGGTAGATGCTACGGTGGGCGCCGAGAGTACGCTTCGGCACAAGCCGGAAGGACGAGTTCTAAAGACGATCATCGTAGATCGTCCTCAGCTCCATGAGGGCCTGGAGGGTGACTCGTTGGCATGCGATGTCGAAAGTCGGGCCTCCAAGCACGGTGGTGTAGGGCGGCAGATGCTCTCCAGAGCCATGGACGGTGAGGGAGACGTCACAAGGTCCGGTGAACTCATCGGGGTACACTCCTTGGAATTCGGGCTCGAAGAGGAACCCGAGGAAGGTGAGCATCATACAGAGCTCCCGGACGAAGCCCTCGTAGTGACGGCAGTAGCTGTGGACTTGATAGACAGGCATCTACAAAACAGCAAGTTTAATAAAAGTGAGGGGAGGAACAAAGTTTATAAAGTAGGTTTTCGAGAAATAATTTCCTATAGCTAATGGCTAGGCGGGTCTGTTTGGCTTCCTACAGTCAAGTCGGCTCTGATACCATCTTGTCGTGCCCCGATTTATCGAAATCGGAACATTATTGAATTTCATACGAAAAACAATAATACAAGAGGTTCATCATGCGATAATCGTACATACGACAGTATTCATGGTACACAGACCATATTTATTATAGCAGAATAAAAATTAAGTAAATAAATAAAAGCATGACGAACGCCTACTTCAGGATCTTTCTTCTTGACTGGGTCGCTACTCCAGACCGTCTTCATAGTAGGCATCCTCTGTGGGGTCCAATGGGTATGAGTACAAAAAGTACTCAACAAGCCACCGCAAATGCAAGTAATAATGCAAGATAATAAACAAGGAAGAGTAATGGCTAACAGTGCGGAAAAGTACATTTTCAGTTATTGCATTTAGTGTAATTAGATTTAATCATGCGGAAAAGTAAACATGAACATCAACATCATCACTTAACTCGAGGAGTACATTTTACCTCCTCGCACAACGGTCCTTACATGTCAACCAACATGCACATACATATTCAAAGTAAACTAACTGTGGGATGTAACGCAACCCGCCCTTGACCGTGGGCTCGACTTTTCGAAAAGATTTAAGACTCTGATCAGAGATGTACTACTGTACCAACAAGGCACGCACTCATCCCAAACGAGATGACCCATACCACGGGAACTCGTGCCAAAACCTCGACATGAAATGCTCCAAGCGATAACTACCCGCTCTAGGTTTCGCCGACGCGCCGGGCCGCATCCCGGCTAACGTCGCACCCCTTTTGCGCCACGTCGGTACAAGCCACCCGCAGGTGCTGCTTGACCCATCTCCAAATGGTGGCTTCGGTTTGGAACACTCCATACCTTAGTTAGGACTTACCCACTAGACTTGTGGTTAGTACGGAAGTGTATTGCAACGGATCCCTCAGACCGGTCCTTATAGTGCCCCGGGTGCTACCGACCAATGCCCTAGCTTGCACCCGGAACCCACCATGCATACACTCACAACCATAACTCATCACCAACAGGATTCCAAGGATAAGAAGTAACGGGGATCATATAGTAGAACCATTTTGCTACGACTCATTTTTATCCTATAGCAATCGTGTCAATACATTGGACACTAGCTATTAACATTAATCATATGGTGACAAGGAGGTTAGGCAAGATAGCATGGCTTGGGTTGCACATCAAGGTCGGGGGATCCTAAATAAATATAGTGTAAGGGTTTTCATTGGACTAATGCACATATATATCCTATGTGTTTTAGCGATAGTTTAATCAAACATGGGCTCAATATGCTCAAAAGATTGGTTTGGTGACTTGCCTTGTTCTGCGAAAGGTGAAGGAGGAACTTCTGGGAAATACTCCGGTTCCTCGACGGCGTCGTAGTCTTTCCAATATAAATAAAGCAAAATAAAATAAAATAAACACAACATTCAATCAAACAATATAACATCACATAATAAGCACATAGGCTTAGGTTGGTTTAATTTCAAATAAATAAAGTTGTTAAGGTTCTGAAATTCCTTTTATAATTAATTTTTGAAAGGAAATTAAAATGAGGTGTTGTTCTTTGAAAAAGGGTTTTAAATGTGAGTAATCTCATTTAAAACATTCTAATCAATTTGAAATGAAAGGTTCATGGTCAATGTAGTGGTATTCAGTATTTGAACGGAAAGAAAATAAATATAAACTGTAATGAAATTTAAATAATGAAATTTACATTTTTGCCCTAAGGGTATTTGAATACCTATTTAAATAAACATGAAAAAGTCTAAAGTACCGTATTGTTTTTATTGAACTAATGGGTAGAGAATATTATTATAAATTTTCTGAAATTGGAATGGCAATTTTTAGAGTTCAAATGCGCCAGATATGAATTTTTGAAGTTTAAAAGCATTTCTGGAATTTATTTTAAATTTAAACGCCTCGGGTCCATGGTGAGCCAGGCCCACGGTGAACCTACGCACTGTACGCGTGCGCCGGATCGATCTGGACCGTTGGATCCAGATCCAACGCACGAGGGCGAGGCGGGGCGCTTAAGTGATAACGGACAGCCACGATTAAAACGCGCGAAAGGGTACCACGTGGACGCACGAGATCGATCGCGAGTTTTAAATGGAAATGAACGCGTGAGATTAAAACGTACCGCTTTGACCAGATCCGACGGTGCGGATTAGATCATGCACGTGGAACAACTAGCGCCGCTCGATCGCGATCGTGCGGTCGGGATGGAATCCGACACGGCACGGGTACTTGACCCATGCCGGTCATCTTCTCCGATGACGGCGAGTGGGCCAGGGGCCACGGTGAGCGACGGGGGCCCTAGCTAAGCCTAGAAATGGAAAGAGGGTGCTACGGTGGTCACGATGGTACCTTAGGTGAGGCGAGGGGTCGACGGGAAGCGGTCGGCGGCGAGGGTAGACGGTGGAGTGGTTCGGGCTCCTCGTCGGCGATGGTGTTCCAGCGGGGTTCAACGTCAGCGAAGGGATAGTCGAGGTCGGGGTCGTCCTTGCGGTCACGATGGTGGCGAGGGCAGGGATGGAGGTGGTCCGAGGCGACGGCGAGCGGTGGCCGAAGGCGAAGCAGGAGGGGAGCACTAAAATGTGAATCACGGGTGTTCTGTTCAGTCCTTGGTTGCGAGAGCATGGGGGTCGAACACGGTGGAGGCCAGGGGTATAAATAGTGGCATCGGCGAGGGTCGCATGCAAGGAAAGCCGAGGGGGGGTTTTACTCACCGGCGAGGGCTCGGCCATGCACGCAGCAACATTGATCCCGTGGCTTAATGGTGAGGGTTAACGGGGAAAATGGCCGACGCGGTGCGGGGGACCGATTAATGGCGTCAATTTAATGGGGGACGGACCGGCGAGGCGAATTCGAGGGCGAGGTCGTCGGCCGGCGTGATTTGGGGGCGGTGGCGCGAGGTTGACGACGGGTCCGATAGGTGGGAGCCACTGGCCAGCGGGCGTGAGCGCGCGAGAGAGAGGGCTGACGGGTGGGGCTGTGATGTTGGGCGCGCGCGCGAGGGGAGGCGTTCGGCGCCGACAGGTGGGGTCGGGCTATCAGCCAGAGGTGGGCGAGGGTGACGGGCTAGGCTGGCCGGGAGAGAGAAGGGAGGTGGGAGGCCCAATACTGTTTAAAAATGTTTTCTCATTAAAAATAATTGCATAAATTGGTTTAAAATAATAGGGCCACTTCCAAGGCTGATAAAAATTTATAAAAATTCTCAAAAATATTTCTTGGTCTTGGGAGTTTATGCTAAAAATTTCAGCCCCTGGTTTGGTCACTAACTCTATGTTGTAGTTCAAAACGGTAAGGGAGGTATTTAAAGGTATTTTCAGAATAATAAAATCCAGGAAATTGATTAAATAATATTTTTATTGTTTTGGAAATTTGGGGTGTTACAGTTCTGCTATATATATGATTTACCAGAGGTGCACTAGCAATTGGAGCTGGAGGAACGGCCTCGGCAAAGCCGAACCTTCTAAGTGTCGCCTCTACTTGAGAGCTAACTGCCGAATCTAAACGGTTCGCTAGCAAAGCGCTAACAGCTTGATCTACTGATGCGGCTATTTTTTGCTCAATTTCTAAAGAAGACAACGGAGGCGATACTGGTGTTACCTGGGTCCGAGAGAGGTCAGGGAGGTGGACGTCGCGCTTGATGAAGCTCGCACGTGTCTTGACATAGCTCCCAAGCATGAGGTCTTGTAGCACCTTCATTTTTGCCTCGACCTCTACCCAGTCCTCTTTGGCAATATCTTCAAGGGTAGGCGTCATGATGTTATGGTTGTCGATATCTGCATCCCCATCGGATCCATCGGCGTCATAGATGTAGTAGTCGTCGTAGACGTACCCACAGCCGATGTAGATGTACTCGTCATGTTGGCGTAGCTCTCCCCAGCGGAGTCGCCAAAAAGTGTGTTGACACAAAAGTGTGCCCCTGCACTTGGGTCAGTTTGACGATCCAAAAGTGTGTGGATACTTAGGGACAAGCCTAAGCGTAACACAACACTGACGTCGCATTCTAACTACCCTCAACAGTGGCAAGGGGGTGGAGTCGCCAGGTGTGGGATTGAAATGGCGACTAGAGGGGGAGGTGAATAGGCGCCTCGAAACATTCTTGTGAATTTGATGGCCTATTCGAATCACCCAACGCACCTCAAATGTTGATCAACTCAGTTTTGAATAGAGAAGTACAATAACAGTACAAAACCTGATTCAAAAACACAGTTCAGAGTAACTCGGAGTTTGAATGATCGATCTGTATTATCGGTATTTGAAACTCCGAACTACAACGGCTATTTCGGCAAATGAACCGTCGACAGGAAGGCGTCGAACAATGTAACTCCGATAGATTTCAGAAATTCAGAATTTCAAGTTCAGATACAAAACTCAGTAAACTGAAATCAGTGGAAATGTTATTCAATTCTGAAAGTATCTACAGATCAGTATTAATAAGAATTGAACAAACACCTAACTTGCAATTCAAAATCAGAAATTATAATCAGAACAGTAAATTCAACGAGATGAGGATTCACTCTGACAATTCATTTCAGGTGATGACACTAATCAAACTGCATGGCTTTCAAAATTTTAACCAGATTCAACCAATCAGATCACTTCAGAAAAGCATACTTAATAGGAGTCTACAGACTAGAGGTTTCAAACACACTATACAGCAGCTGCAATTGAAACTTGTATTCAATAGTGAATCTGATTAAAACTGAATTTCTATCAGCAAACACTCAATATCTCTCTCAAAAATCAGTTAACTAGACTACCAACAATAAGTTTCTTGCATAAACAATGTGTACACAGATATGGAACCAACCTTTTGAGATCAGCCAATTTGAAATCAGAGCAAAGCTATTGACAATTCAAAACAAACACTGTTGTGAACCTGAAACACACTTGATGATGTGCAGTATAGTATTTGTACAAAAACTCGTTCATATTGAGATGCTACACAATTGCTTTCATCCAGTGAAATACAAAACTATTTCAGCCTTATCTACAACATCTAATCATCTAGAACCACATTCAAAAGGATAAGCCTAAGTACTAATCAGATTAAGACAATTAGTATTTGAGGAGAAGAGAGACTACAGAAAACAGGAAACCTGAAAACAACAAACTGAAATACAGGCTGAGATAGATTTCAGTACTTTACAAGGAGAACCAGAAACTAGATGAAAACTTTGAAGTAAATTCAAACTAGAGTAACTTCTAAATTGCTGATCCAGTTCACCAAACATTCAATCAAAAATTTCAGAACTGAACACAGTAACTTTGATCTATCATCAACCAGAATTAAAATAGAAGTTCATCTCTAACTTGATTCAATACTACTTCAGAACATTATAGAGAAGTATGTGTTCATGAATCAAGAATACACAATATAAAGACCTTGATATTGATGAAAACAGATTTCAGATAACCTCAACCTGAGCACTTAGTCATTCACTTGAAAGTTGTTCACAACAATCATGGATTGAAGGATCAGATGAAAACAGACTAAAACAGAATTTTCAGAGTAAAGTGGTACTGATTTCCAGTTCTAAAAACACTGTACTCACATTCAACAATTTTTAACACAGTATTTGAAATGATCACTTAACCAAAAATACAATTAGAAACTTCAGGAGGTCACACCACAAACAGATGAAAAATGTTCAGCACTTATCACAGAAGAACAGAAGCCTTACTGAAAATAGTTCTGCTGAAAACCTGTAGCAAATCTTAGAATCCCAAGCAGTATACTGTAGCACATCAAAAATCCTTCTCCTGATCATGTTTTCTCAGAGTTTTGTGAATAAAAGTTGTTCTAAGAGTGCTCTACTTGATCTAGCAAGAGAATGACTCAGTCAAAATGCAATCAGCCATTTCTTCAAACACCTAAAGGGGGTTCTGCTCAACTCAGAGAAAAACAGAACTGTTCTAAAACAGAAACAGATGTACTACTTGGGATCAGCAAAAGAATCAAACAAAATCATAGAAACCAGTTGCAGATTTCGAAAATGGAACATTCAAATCATCCTCAACGAAAGTTACATAGACATATATATCAAGTTCTACACTAGATTCATCAGAAAATGCATACAAAAATTGAATCTACACTGATTTACCTCATGCGCCCACACCGTTTCTTCCTGGCACTGTTCCTTTTCGGATGATGAATAGTGCTTCGAAAATCAATCCAGCAGGAGAATACAACACTAATTTGATAGAAAATATATGTGGTTCAGCCAAAAAGAACAGCCAAAAATCCCCCACCTGCCCATGGATATGGTCCTCTATTTATAGGCCAACCATAGGGTATTTTCTGAAAAGAATCCTCTAGAATTAAGAAATTACGCAAAGGTCCTATTCCTTGTAATATATTTTTAGAATTAAGAAATTCTGAAAAATATACCAAAGGAGTACAATTACTATAAACTCTCAACTTTTTATTACACATTGACTGAAAGTAAAAAAGACTCCAAACTATTAAAATTAACAAATCTAGATATGCAACGTTTTTTAGCAAAAACCGACAAAAGCCTCTCAACCCTTCGACTTGTGACACCGCTTTGCGACTCCGAGCACCATCAAGCCACTTTCGCTCTCGATCCCCTCGAGCCGCCTGAATGCTTGCCCTGGCTTCCCTCTCGCAGACCTGGTCATCACGTCGTCGCTTTCATCCAGTCTATCCAAGTCTTGCTCGGTCTCTTCGTGCACTCTTGAGATCTTCTCCAACTTCGCCCGGCCTCCTTGATCCTCTGGCATCGAGCTCCCCCGCTTGACCCTTGATCACTTGCCATCGACAGTCGGTCAGCATCTCCACCCTACACATCCAATACAAGCCAAAACAAGAACGTGACGCACCATCGAAACCCTCGGCACACACTCCTCAATTCTACATTGAACCCCTTGATGCACCCAAACCAACTCTTAACCACTCAACCGCTCAAACTCTTATCCTTGTCAATCACTCATCATCCAGACCGAAACCACCCTTGGTTTCACAATCTTCCCCTTGATGAGTGCATTGACAACCCCAAGCAAAGACATGATGAGGATTGCAAGTTAAGCGGACAAGTGACCATAAAAACTCATAAAAGAGCAAAACATGTCACTTGGTAAAAGATCTTCCCTAGGCAAAAGACTTATGCAATGCAAGGCAAAAGCAGGCAAAAAAACATACAGGTCAAAAGCATCTCAACATAAAAGCCAATTACTTAAAAAAACATGCAGGGCAAAAGCATCTCAACATAAAAGCCAAATTACGCCCCTTAACCAAGCAATCCAAAAGCCAAAGCATCATGTAAACTATCTCTCCCCCTTTGACAATGCATGCATCAAGGAGATAAAAATATGCAAAGAAGGGAATGACGGTAAAGCAGAGATGTGAGCTTCTGAAACATGAGCAACTGCAATTACAGTACAAACAATCATTCGCCTTGAATATTTTCTAGAAGTACTGTATTACCAGTTCAGGTGAATAACATCTAAACAAAAGGCATGAGCAAGCATTTTTAGATTTTAGCAAATAAAAGCATCACCACTCAGACTAGCATACTAGACATGGCAAGGCATGAGGTGCAAAAGCTAATTAGGCACACATAAGATAAGCATATCCCACAACAAGGAGCTTCAACAAACATGATATGCAATGAATTTTAACTTTTCATTTTTGTGCCAGGGGTTATTTGCATGTCAACCTTATGCTAACCAACCAAGCCAAGCCTAGGTCAAGCAAAAGACCATCATAATCTTAAAGCATTGATCTCGGTATACACTCCAATGTCCTGGTTCAAACCAAAGTGTTGTGATAAGCCATCCAGAACAAAGTAGTGCGACAAAGCAAACCCACATGGGATCTTTTCAATTTTAGCACACAACAACATGAATATCATCCATTTTCATTTTAATTTTCATTTTAATTCATTTTTCATTTTCATTCATTTTTGATGAAATCAAGTTGCGTATTAGCATCCAAGTAAAAAGAACCTAGCTATCAGGTGTGTAAAAGGTAGCAAAAGCACTCAACCAATTCAAGCTAGTTTCCAAACTAAGCAGTGATCGTTTTCAAATATTCACAAATAAAAGCCATGCTCATGATAATTATCAGATGAAAACATGTCAAGTACAGTCAGCAGTATTAAAGACAATACTACAAAGGCATTACAAAGCATGTACTAGTAAAAGCAATTAATCAAATGACAGAAGCTCATGTAATGCTACACAACACCCCCTCAAAACATGCTAGAATCTCTCGGATGCTCAGTGAAAGGGTGAGTTAAAAACTGTTTTGGAATCTAGCATCGCAAAACTCGAGAACCAGGCAAAGTAGTAGACTGACCATGCACAGGAGATAAGCGATGATAAAAAGTGTGTGGTCTACCTATAAAGCGTGAACCTAGAAAACGACGAGGTCTCCCAACCTGTCGAGCATCAAAGCCTCTTATACGTGGTCTATCACCATATGAAGCATGGTGTACACCACGAGGGGCAAAATCACTCACAAAACCATGTGGGGCCTCAAAATCAGGATAAGAGCAAAAAGCAGACTCATGCATACCTAAAGATGGGTAATGCATGTCTTGAAAGCTCATCACAACAAAACGTCGTTCATCCCTGATACGACGAAAGCAAAACCCAACCAAGCGACCCACCCGATGACAATAAGAGCAGTGATACACTCTCTTGGGTGTGTGAGCATGGGTCTCAGGTGCAAATCTCACAGTTTTCTTGGTTTTTGCTGAGGAGGTTCATCTGATGAACGAAGAGCTTTCTTTGTAGGTTGAGTAGGATTCTTGACTTTTTGATCGGTGTCTAACTGGGCTCTCTCTTTCTCAAGGGTAGTGGGAGGAGTGAACACAGTGTCGCTCAAACTGTTTGGAGTGGTTCTCTCATAGCCCAACCCGAGAGCTAACCCTGCCCTATCAGCACACATTTTAGTTTTAGCCAAAAGCAGATCCATCCTACCCTTTCCTTCAGTGCATTATTCTGCTTGCTCTCTAGCAAAGCTGAGTTGGTCCTTAAGGATGATGTAGGTGGGACACGCCGGCTGCAAATCCTTAGAACACTCAGCACTCTCCAATATAGCCTTAAGTTTATCAACATGCCTATCTATCAAATTAATGCTTTCAACATTAAAGGATAGTTCAGGCATTCGTTAATGACCGTAGGACTAGACTCCACCAACAAAATATGCTTTTCAGTCAATTAAAGTTTATCAACAGTTTGAGCATGTAAAAAATGCAGCTGAGTAAGTTCATTCATAATAGTAAGACATGACTCACAATCAACATCATCAGACTTAGATTTCAAAATTGCAAGTTCAGTGTAGATAGCTTCAAGTATGAGTTTTAGTTATTTTCGTTCTTTACCAGCAAGTTTATGTAATCTATCCTGAGAATAAACAGCATCATCCAATTCATCATTCTAAACAAGAAGTTGATCAAGGGATAGATATACCTCAGAAGTGTAGAGCTCGTCGCTGTTGTCATTGCCATCGACCGCGAAGCAAAGGTCGGTGAGGTCCATCATCTTCTTCTCCTTCTTCTCCTTCTTCTCTTTCTTGGGAGGCTCCTCTTCCTCCGAGCTTGTCTCCTCACTTGATGTGCTGTCGATGTCGCTGAAGGCGGCCAGAAAAGATCTGGCTACTCGTTTAGCCACTTTTCCTCGCATCCCTATGAAGTAGGGTTTCTTGTTCCACTTTTGGTGCTTATGCTCATTTTCATTTTTCATTTTCAATTTAGGACAATTCGCTTTTATGTGAGACGTATCTCCACATTCAAAACACCCCTGTGACCCTCCTCTACTTTGGTCTCGTCTATCATTATAAAAGCGAGTGAACTTCTTGACAATAAGAGCTAGCTCCTCATCATCTAGAGCGTCCACTTGTTCTTTTGTGACAGAGACAAGGGAGGACAAGTCAAAAGCACCAGAATAAGCACAAACTCTAGAAACGCCAGAAAAATTACCTCCAGATGAGGTACCACTGCCTAGGACTGAAAACCAAAGCAATCGAAGGCAACAAAGCTTTTCCAGCTCCTGGTCGAGACGCCTTGGCAATCTTGGTGGACTTAAGCTTACTAAAGAGTTCGTCGCAAGTGAGAGTGTCAAAACTCGCTGACTCTTCAATGCTAGAGATCTTCACCTCTCATATGCTACGATCAAGAGCATAGAGAAGTTTGATCGCCTTATCGTGGTCAGAGTAAGCCAAAGTCCCAGTGGAGTGAAAATTACTCATAATTCCATCAAAACGCGCAAACATAGCATCTATAAATTTGCCAGGGCCTTGCACAAACATTTGGTATTCTTGATTATAAGTGCTTTGCCTCCTAGCCTTAGTCTGAGTAGTGCCCTCATGAAAAGTTTTCAAATTGGTCCAAATTTCATGCACAGTTCGTAGGTGATGGACCCTATCAAACTCTTTGCGATTCAGACTAATGAAAAGAATGTTTCTAGCCTTGCGCTATTGCATTTGTATTGTTATTTTTCAATCTCTGAGGTTCGAGTTTTAGGGATCACATATTGGCAATCAATGATGTCCCAAATAGCACTTCCTTGGCTTAGAAGGTGTAACACCCCAAATTTTCAAAGAAATAAAAATATAGTTTATTATATTTTTCTGGAAAAGATTATTTTTGAAATTCCTTTAAAGCCCTTTTATGCCTAAATGAACTAGAACCTAGAGGAGATGTCCAAACCAGAGGCTAAGAAAATTTGTATATGATCCCAAGGCCAAGATATAGTTTTGAGAATTTTTACAAATTTTTATCATTCATGGGAGCAACCCAAATGATTTAAACCAATTTCAGCAATTATTTTTATTCTGAAAATGATTTAAACAGTAACAGGCCTCCTTCCCCCGTTTTCCCCTCAACCAGCCGACCCAGCCCACTCCCTCCCCATGCCCCGCACTGACACATGGGTCCCGCTCGTCAGCCACCCCCTCTCCCTCCACGCGCGCGCTCGACACCTCGACCCCACCTGTCGACGACAACACTCCTGCACGCCTTGGCCCTACCCGTTAGTCGTGTCCCGTTGCCGTGGCCTCGCCCCGTGCCTGCTAACCGGTGGCCCCCACCTGTCAATTACGTCGTCCACCTCGTGTCACCGCCTCCAAATCCCGCCGGCCCCTCCCATTAAATTGGCAGCATTTAAATGTTCCCCGAGGCCCGCCGGCCATTTCCCCCATTGTGTGACGTGTTTAAGCCCCGAGAATGCAGCGCCCGTGCATGGCGAGACCTCGCTGGTGAGTGAATGCCCTCCCTCGGCTTTCCATGTTTTCCACTGGCCATTTGCCTCATCGGCACCCCTATTTAAGCCCCTGGACACCCCCGCGTTCACTCCTCACTAACACTCAGAACGAACCCGAACGAAACACCCACGACACCGTTTTTAATGCCACACTGCCACCCGTGCTCCAGCCGCCGCTCGCCATCACCGGAGTCCCCTTCCACCCTCGGCGACCGCACCAACATGACCGCTGAAGCCTCCCCAACCTCATCCACCCCTCCGTCACCACTGAAGACCGCCAGAACCACATCGCCGACGAGGGACCCGAACACCTCTGTCGCCTACGCTCGTCGCCGGCTGCACTCCGTCGACCTCAGATCACCGCAATGGTACCCCCGTACTCCCCTAGTCGCCCTCTTTCCATTTCTAGGCGTAGATAGGACTGTCGTCGCTTACCGTGGCCTCTGGCCCGCTCACCGTCGCTGGAGAAGACGACCAACATGGGTAGAGTACTCGTGCCGTGTCGGATTCAATCGTGACCGTGTGATCGCGATCGGACGACTCAGATTATATCATGTGGTCGGTTTAATCTGGTCTGTCGGATCACAACGAAGGGGTACATTTTAATCTCGTGTGTCCGTTAGTATTTAAAACTCGTAGTGAATCTAGGCCATCCATCGCATACCAATTCGATCTCTTAATCCTAGCCGTCCATTTTCATTTAAACTGCCCGCCTCACCCTCACGCGTTCGATCATGATCCAACGACGGTCTGCGATTCGGCACACGCGAACAGTGCGTAGGTTCACGGTGAATCTGGTGAACCGTGGACTGACGGCTGTTTTTGAGTTTAAATTAAATTCCAAGGGTTAGTTTTAAACTTCTAAAATTCAAATCTTGCTCATTTTAACTCCAAATTTAACCATTTCAATTCCAGAAAATTTATAATTTTATTCTCTACATGTTAATGCAATAAAACAGTAGGCTTAATTTGAGTATTTTATGTTTATTTAATAAAGTATTCAAATGCACTTTAGGATATATTCATAATTCATTTCATAAAATTTACCTTTTTATCCTCTTCATATTGGTGTAATAAAAACCATAGGTTTATTCTGAACTTTTCATTTTTAATCAATTAGAAGTTTAAGATACATTAGAATACATTCTTAATTCTTTTTAGAAAATTCCTAACTCCATCAAAATTCATTTCAAAAATTCATATAATAATTTCAGAAGCTTGATAACTTTATTTTCCTCAATTTAACCCAATTAGAACCTATATGCTGGTTGTGTGATTTTGGATTGTTTAATTGAATAGTATGCTTACTTAATTCATATCGAGAAGACTACGACGCTGTTGAGGAGCTGGAGTACTTCCCGGAAGTTCCCCAGTCGCCTTTCGCTGAACAAGGTAAGTCACCAAACTAATCTTTTGAGCATGTTGAACCCAGTTTTCTTAAACTATCGCTAAAACACATAGGTTATACATGCATTAGTGAAATGAAAGCCCTACATTATATTTATTTAGATCCCCGACCTTGAAGTGCAAACCCAAGCCATGCCATCTAGCCTAAACTCCTTGTCACCATATTATTAGTACTATTATCTAGTGTCCAATGTATTGGCACAATCACTATAGGTTAAAGATGAGTCATAGCAAATTGGATTCTGCTATATGATCCCCGTTATTCATATCTCTTGAATTCTGTTGGTGATAGAGTTATGGTTATGAGTGTATGCATGGTTGGTTCCGGGTGCAAGCTAGGGCATTAGTCGGTAGCACCCGGGGCACTATAAGGACTGGTCTGCGGGATCCGTTGCAATACATTTCCGTACTAACCACAAGTCTAGTGGGTAAGTCCTAACTAAGGTGTGGAGTGTTCCAATCCGAGGCACCACTTGGAGATGGATCAAGCAGCACCTACGGGTGGCTTGTACCGACGTGGCGCAAAAGGGAGTGCGACGTTAGCTGGGATGTGGCCCGGCGCGCCGGTGAAACCTAGAGCGGGTGATTATCGCTTGGAGCATTTCATGCTGAGGTTTTGGCATGAGTTCCTGTGATATGGGTCATCTCGTTACCCCTTGGTGTATGGGATGAGTGCGTTCCTTGTTGGTACAGTGGTACACCTCTTATCAGAGTTTAAATCTTTTCGAAAAGTTGAGTCCACAGTCAAGGGTGGGTTGCGTGACTACTCGCAGTTAGTTTACTTTCATGAGTGCGCATGATGACTTGGCATGTAAGGACCGTTGAGCGAGGAGGGAAAATGTACTCCTCGAGTTAGATGGTATGATGTTGTTCATGTTTATTATTCCGCATGATTAAACTTGACTACACTAAATGCTATAACTGAAAAATGTACTTTTCCGCACTTTTAGCCATTATCATTCCTTTGTTATTATCCTGCATTATTATTGAATTCTCAGTGTCTTGTTGAGTACTTTTTGTACTCATGCCCATTGGACAAACACTTCAGAGGCTGCCTACTATGAGGAAGATGGTCTGGAGTAGCGACCCAGTCAAGAAGAAGATCTTGAAGAAGATGTTCGTCATGTCGTATTGTTTTTATAGTTTCTTTTAATTTTACACTTATGTAATAATGTGGTCTGCGAACCACGAATGTTTGCCTGTATGTACGTTGTTGCATGATGAACCTGTTGTTATTATTGTTTTCCTATGGAAATTCAATAATGTTCTGATTTGGTAAATCGGGGCGTCACAAGATGGTATCAGAGCCGACTTGACTGTAGGGAGCCAAACAGACCAGCCTAATACTTAGTTTTGATAAAATCTATTTCACAAAAACCTACTTCATAACTTTGTTCCTTCCCTTATTTCTTTCCAACTTGTTGTTTTTGTAGATGCAAATCTACCAAGTCCACAGTTTCTATCGCCACTTCGAGGGCTTCGTCCGGGAGCTCCGGATGATGGTGACCTTCCTCGGGTTCCTCTTCGAGCCTGAATTCCATGGCGTCTACATGGAGGAGTTCACGGGACTATGTGACGTCTCCCTCACCATCCATGGGTCCGGCGACCACCTGCCATTCTTCACGCAGCACTTGGGGGCCCGACCTTCAACGTCGCATGCCAACGCATTGCCCTCCAAGCCCTCATGGAGCTGAGGATGATCTACGATGATCGTCTTCAGAACTCATCCTTCTGGCTTGTACCGAAAGGTACTCCCGGCGCCCACCATAGTATCTACATTGGAGTCCACTCCGACTGTGATCCAGTCTTGGCCCGGTAGACACGCCTTCTTCAGGCCATGGACGAACTCCATACTGAGGCCGTGCTCGACACCGAGGAGCACCACGAGGCGGTTGAGTTTCTTCGTTAGGAGACGAAGAGCTTGATCCAACAGAATGGCGAGCTACAGCGTAAGATTATACAGCTATAGAAGGACATCGCGGAGATGATCCCTCTCGTTCCAAGGAGGAAGAAGCCCATCCATGAGCCCGCCCCTCGCCCTAAGAGGATCACGTCACACCTCGCGCCCGCCGGACTATCTAGCTCCAGCACCCTTGCTTCGTGCCCTGCCATCGTCGCCGACCCTATCATCGAAAAATTCATCGAGCCCACCGTCCCTCAGGACCCTCGTGGTTCCGAGTGTATGGAGACCGCCCTAGATGGTGAGTAGACGATAGTTCTCGTTGATTGATAATTAATAAGTTTGTGATTATGGTACCACCTGCAACGGCTTGTGTTGTGGGTGGATTAAAATAAGAACTTTGATGTTATGAACATTTTTACCACTTCTATATATGAGCCCCCTGGGCTGTTTTTGAGTAAAGTTCTTCTTAAAAGTTTTTCTCTTATAATTGGACATATTGATGTACTCAGAAGCTGGCCGACAACCAGAACACCGGGTCCAACAACGGAGAAGGGGCAAGCAACGGTCTGCTCGAAAGTGTTGTGCCCAACTAGGGCGCAACCGGCCAATGTCAGACTGGGCCGTCATCTACCAACCATCCCACCTTGGCGGAAATGATGGCGAATCAAAACCAATTGATCACCGCCCTTCTGACACAAATGGAGCACCAACAGGCTCAGTTGGACGGGCAGCAACAGTAGAACATGGAGCTAATCCCACGTGCACCAGCCCCCACCCCCGCGCCTCAACTCTCGGAGTTGTTGCATGTGTGACCCCTAATCTTCTCCAGGATGACCAACCCCATGGAGGCCGGTGATTAGCTCCGGACCATTGGGAAGAAGTTTGACCTCCTCCCCTGCCCGACCGAGAAAGAGTGGCGTTCGCCACTCACCAACTCTAGGGTCCCACCACGGAGTGGTGGAACAACTACCGTGAGTCCTAGCCAGAGGAACACGAGGTGACTTGGGCGGAGTTCACCATCGCCTTCCGCGCAGCCCACATCCCCACTGGAGTCATCGCGGTCAAACAGCAAGAGTTTTGGGACCTGCAGCAGGGAAGCTGGACCGTCATGGAGTATCTCCATGAATTCAACCACCTGGCCCGCTACGCGCCAGAAGAAGTGCGAACCGACACCCTCTGTTAGGCTAAGTTCCTCCAGGGACTTAAGGATGAGCTCTCCATCCAGCTCGTCGCCACCGACTACACCAACTTCCAGTGGCTGGTGAACAAGGCGCTCATCCAAGAGATTGAATAGAATAAGTTGGACCTCAAGAAGAGGAAGATGATCGCGTTCAAGCATCATCAGGCGAACCCCTAGGCCCCGCTTCGTCCCTCCACCGCCGGCACCCACCTACCATCCTCGGCCAGTCTACAGGATGCCACACGCCACTAGTGGCTCCAACATCGGACATCCTCGCCCTGCTCCACCAGCTCCAGCCGCTCAACCGGCACCCGCCGCTAAGGCCCCGATCATGAGGGACCGCAACGAAAAGCTGGTCATCTGCTTCAACTGCTGGAAGGAAGGGCACTACTCCCACCAGTGTCCCCATCCCAAGCAGCCCCAAGGTGTGGCGCCCAACCAAGCAGTGCGAGCCCGCGTCAACCATATCAGCGCGGAGGAAGCTCAGGAGGCTCCTGAAATCATACTCGGTATGTTCACCGTGAATTCCATATCTGCAATAGTATTATTCGACTCTAGGTCAACACATTCCTTCATATCCGAAGGCTTTGTGAAAACCAATGACTTGGATGTACTCCCTCTGCCCGCCCCCATGATGATTGCCACCCCCGGCAAGAAGACCCTAGCTCACTTGTTCAGCCCGAGGGTAAGGATAGAAATCCAGGGAGTGTTATTCTGGGCCGAGCCAGTTCTCATCGAGTGTACCGGACTCGACCTCATCCTAGGGATGGACTGGTTGATGAAGCACAAGGGAGTAATTGATTGCGCCAGCAAGTCTGTCACTGTGACCAACTCCGAAGACAAAGCCATTACTTTTCAGATGACCACCCATGGTACCAACGGGGTATCACTTCACTCGTTGGCCCTAGAAGAAGTGCCCGTGGTTAGAGAATACATGGACGTCTTCCCGGAAGACCTGCCAGGGATGCCTCCCAAGCGGGACATCGAATTGAGAATCGAACTCATCCCCGGGACCACCCCAATCTCCAAGCGCCCATACCAGATGGCCACCAATGAACTAGCCGAAGTTAAGAGCAATATTAAGGACCTAGAACAAAAAGGGTACATCCGACCGAGTACCTCACCTTGGGGTGCACCGGTTATCTTCGCCATGAAGAAGGACAAGACCAAAAGGATGTGCGTGGACTATAGAGCCGTGAACGATGTGACCATCAAGAACAAGTACCCACTGCCTCGGATCGATGACCTATTCGATCAACTGAAGGGATCCTCAGTGTTCTCCAAGATCGACCTTAGGTCAGGCTATCACCAGCTGAGGATTAGGGAAGAAGACATCCCCAAGACTTCCTTCATGTCCCGCTACGGACTGTACGAATATACTGTGATGTCGTTCGGACTCACGAATGCCCCGGCCTTCTTCATGAACATGATGAACAATATATTCATGGAGTTCTTGGATAAGTTCATAGTGGTATTCATCGACGATATCCTCGTCTACTCCAAGACCAAGGAAGAACATGAAACTCACCTCCGTCTGACCCTCGGAAAGTTAAGGGAACAGCAATTGTACACCAAATACAGCAAGTACGAGTTTTGGTCGATCGAAGTGAAGTTTCTCGGCCATGTCATATCTGCCGAAGGAATAGTAGTGGACCCAACCACTGTAGAAGAAGTGACCAATTGGCTACAACCCACAAACGTGACCGAGATCCAGAGTTTTCTCGGACTGGCCGGATATTACCGCCGGTTCATCGAGAATTTCTCAAAGATAGCCAAGGCCATGACCAAACTGCTGCAGAAGGAAGTAAAGTTCGAATGGACTCCAGACTATGAAGAATGCTTCAAGACCCTTAAGAAAAAGCTCATGTTGGCCTTGATTCTGACCCTGCCAGACATTCGGAAGGACTTCCACGTCTATTGTGATGCCTCTCGCCAAGGGCTAGGTGAGAAACCATGTTGAAGAACATGGGTTTTATACTCCAGATGTGATGAGTGATTGTCAACAGAAGTCAAGAAGAGACATGAAGACCTGCCGTGTCTGGGGCGCGTGTGACTCAGGTACACGGGCAGTGAGCAACAGCCGGGTAGAGGAGCCGCGGAGTTAGGCTAGCCCAATCTGACTACATGGGCTAGGAGCGGCAGAGGATCCACTGGTCTATTGATCGGGTTTGACTCAGGTACATGGGCGGCGAGCGATTGCCGGGCTGAGGAAGCTGCGGGGTCGGGTTGGCCCAATCCAGGTACCCGGTGCGAAGACGGTGGACGCTTTGTCATTTTCGGCGCAAAACTGACAATCGATGATTATTTTATTTTTAGGATATTGATATTTAGTTTTTAATTCCAAAATATTTTTATTTGAGTCAGTTGATTTTTCTAAGGGTATTTTAGTAATTTCGAATTTTATTTTAGAGTCAGTGTAACTTAGTCATTTTCATGTATTAGGAGTCGCCTATAAATAGGCCCCTACCCCCCTAGGGATAGGGTGACTGTTTATTTTTGTTTTTCCTAGAATCAATCTACAGTCCACCGGTTAGTATTGTTTTTCGATCTACAAAGTTTCCTCCATCGCCGGTTTCTGCTTTCCACGGCCGCGTGGCTTGCGAGCTTGCAGCCGAGTGCAAGAGTCAGCAGTAGGCTATGCAACCGCGACGGCCAAGATGTTTTTTCGTGAGGAGCCGTGCAGGAAGAAAACACCTCGGCATCGAATTTACATGTGGCAGGGCGCAAAGCTTGCTTCGGCGTGGTCTTCAGCACGCGGCGCAGCAGCGAACCGTCAACACGACGTCGTTTTTTTGCTCTCTGCAGTAGTATCGTACAACATACAGCGGCAGTGGCACGGGACTCAACACCAGTGTGAGGCCCACTGGAGCACTGCAGCGGCAGCTTCATCACACAGGTCGGTTGTGCGCTTTCAATGGCAGGAAAAAGGCAGCAGCTTTTCCGTGGGACCCGCCGGCCAGCCAGTCTGCTTTCCACGGCGTGCGGCGACTAAAACAAGGCTGGTTGCAGCTTCTGCTTCGTCACGGTGCACGACAACCGTGGATCGCTAGCGCAGGGAGCATGCAGGTTAGTTAGTTTAATCTACTATATTTTACTGTTTAAATTAAATCAATAGTTATTTCTTTCTAATTAGCAGTAAATTTGTTTTAGTATTTTCGTAGATAATTTTTATTTGCTAGACATTATTATTTAATCTGCTTATTAATTATCTCGTATTATTTATTTAAATATTTTTGTTTTATCTGCTCATATAAAAAGAAAAAATTATTATTATTAGTCACAGTAATATTTTTATCCTAGTTTTTACGTGCAATATTTTAGAGTTTATTTCTGAATTAATTTTTGAATGATCCAAATTTTATTCTTTTGATTAGTATTTTATTTCTAGACTACAATATAAATATTTTGTGATATAACTAGGTGTTTTTATTTACTCCAGTATTTTTATTTGGTTTATCTTTAATATCATTTTAATTAGGCCACTGATTATTTTTAGGCTAGACAACTTTAATTCCTGTAATTTGCTTGGCTAATATTATTTGTCTGGTTAAGTTCGTTTGGGTGTTGGGATTAGGATATAGTTTAGCAAGAAATTTTTAGGCACCCATTCACCCCCTCTGGTCGCTACTTTCGGTCCTACAAGTGGTATCAGAGCGAGGTTAGGGTTTTCCCATACCTTAATCGGTTCTAAACCCAGGTAGTGATCATGACGTCTTCTGGTAAAATCCCGTCCCATGAAGCTTTTGGCTACACTTATTGGAAGACTTGCATGCGAGCCTATCTTATGAGCCAGAGCTCGGACATTTGGGATATTTGTGTTCATCCTACTTTCACCATAGTGCATATTGTTGAGGATACTTATACTGATGTAATTGCCCAACATCAAAACAATAGTAAAGCGGTGAACATTTTATTCTCTGGTCTAGGTCCTAGTGAGTTTGAGCGTGTTAGCCATCTCACCACTGCTCGAGAGATCTGGGCTACCCTCCAGGCACACCATGAGGGGACAGCTCAGGTCAAGGCTAGGCTCTATCAGACCTACCGACGTGAGTATGAAAATTTCTCACAGAAGCCGGGTGAGACTGTTGAGGCTTTGTTTGGTCATTTTCAATCAATCATTAACAAGCTTCGGGTCAACAAGGCCGAGCGTGATCAGCTGGTCTCAGATCATGAACACGCGCTCAAGGTTCTCCATACCTTGGACCCTAAGATCTGGGAGATCAAGGTCTCGTCTATTGTTGAGAGCGCTTCCTATGATACCTTGACTATCGCAGAGCTTTTTAGTAAGCTCAAGGCCTCAGAGGTCGATATCTAGTTGAGATCAAATCTCACTGGTTCTGGCTCAAAGACTCTGGCACTTGCGACACCGTCTGCTGATCCTAGTGCCTTGAGTTGTACTGCTTTTTCATTGATGTCTATCTCCGAGGAATAGCTTGATTCGCTAGGAGATGATGATTTGTGTTTGTTTAACAACCGGGTGTGACGTGTCTATGATAAGAGAATGTTTAAAAGACACGGCACAAAATTTGGATGCTTTGAGTGTGGTGATCTAGGTCATTTCATCGCCGATTGCCCCAAGCGGAAGAATTACAAGAAGGGAACCAACGATAACTCCTATGACTCCAGCAAGTATGAGAACTCCACTTCCACAAAGGGTAAGCCCAAGACAAGATTCTTTCGAAAGGCTCTGAATGACTACAGGCGTGAGAACAAGAAGCGAGACAAGGCCTTCTTCGTCGAGATGGAGAAAAGCTACTCCAAGAGATCTTCGTCTTCCTCCTTATCTTTGAGTTCAAGTGATGAAGAGATCGTGATCAGGAAGGGGAAGGACAGGGACGATCCAGTGGGCCTCTGCTTCATGGCTTTCGGGGATAAGACGAAGAGTCACTCGCATCATAGCCGAAAACCCCGCAAGAGCTTCTGTTCAATGGCTCTTGGGGATAAGAAAGAAAAGAACTCCTCCGACGATGATGACGATGAGAAGGTATCTTCCTATGAACAAGAAGTTGTTAATTTACTAGAACAGAACCGTCAGGAGTTGAAGTATCAGGAGAAACTGCTTAGAGGGGCTAAAAAGAGGATAGATGAGCTTGAGAGTGAGCTTGCCATGGCGAATGGCAAGATTGAGAGTCTGTCTTCTTCTCCTTGCTTGGGTGATAGTAGTGAGTGCCCTAACTATGAGGTGTTGTTGTGTGACCTGACAACTCTTAAGTACAGGTACATAGAGAGAGTAGATGAGAGAGATGCTATGGCCAATGAGCTTGAAAGCGCTCAGCTGGAGCTGAAAAATGCTCATACCACTGTCGTCATATCTTGTGTAGACTACCCATCCCATTTAGCTAGTATAGCTGAGCTGAGTGCAAAGAGTGATGAGCAGGTGGGCGAGTTAGCTGGAGTGAGAGCTGAGCTAGAGCAGACTAAACTAGAGCTTGAGACCCTGTCAGTTCCACCCACTGTTTGTGAGAACTGCTTGTCCATTAGAATGGAGTTGATCAAGCTAAAAGCTGAGAAGTCTATCGAAGTTGATAGAGAGTGTGAGATCTGCTTGTCTCAGGTGGAGGTGTTAGCTTCCTTGAGAGAGGAGCTAGCTGATGTTCAGAACGAGAACTTTTACCTCCGTCAGATCCTGAGTTGGATTAGTGCCAGAGAGCCACAGCTCGGCATGATGATCTAGCAGTTCAAGAGACAGGATGGGTTTGGGGTAGGTTACACCTATACCAACGCTGATTTTGAGAGTGCCATTAGCCGAGCAGTGGAGTGGAGTAAGATGACTCCTGAACAGAGATATCCCAAGACTCACTCCACTGAGTCCTTTAAGGATAGTCAGCCCATGGATGGAGTGTTCCAAGAACAACCTAAAGCTCCACCTAAGAAGCAAATCTGGGTTCCAAAGCCCAAACCTCTCCACACTTCTCTTGATTCTTTACCTGGACCCTCTCACACCAAAGATGCTACACCCAACACCACCAAGCCTAAGAATCCCAAGCCTCAACCACATCCCTATAAGCCTATCTATCACTGTGAGTTTTGTTAGAGAGACGGGCATCTTGAGGAGTTTTGCTTCAGGAGGAAGTGGGCTGAGCGAGCAGAGAGAGCTCGAGGTGGGCAGGAGCAGTTCTACCAGCAGGGTGGTAGATAGAGAGTTCCTCGACATAGAGAGAGTCTAGAGGCCAGGCCACGTCGTGTAGGTGGTGGTAGAGGAGACGGTTTTTATGACCGTGCTCCGGAGGGTGGTTTTCATTCCAGTAGAGTTCTAGATCGTTATGGATACAGTTTTGGACCTCGTGGCCATGATTTTAGGCAGAACAGATGACCATGCTTTGAGCCGCGTTTTGGTCTAGACTCATATGATTCCTTCTGCTTTCCTACTTACGAGCAGATGGCTCGACAATAGTTTAGCACCCTTGCTAAACCTGGTGTTCGACTGTTTGCTCCCACTCATGACCATTGATCTTGCAGGATCGAGGAATGGAGGACGTGTGGATCATGGATTCAGGATGTTCTCGCCACATGATGGGACACCGCAGATGGTTCTCCAGCCTCACTCCCCCGAGCTCCAAGGAATACATCACTTTCGGGAACAGTGGTCAAGGGAAGGTGCAAGGTATTGGGTCGATTCGCATCTCTGATTATTTATCTTTGAAGAATGTTGCTTTAGTTGGAAATCTAAATTTTAATCTAATTTCTATTTCGCAACTTCTTGAGGATGATTTAGAGGTTCGCTTTAAGAAGGGCATGTGTTCTGTTGTTGATTCTAGAGTATCTTTAGTTTGTCAGATCTTACCTTTCGGTAAGGTTTTTCGTATTGATTTCTCTAGGTCTTCTGGCCCTTCTCGCTGTCTGATGGTCGGATCCTCCTATGAGCTCTGGAAGTGGCATAGAAGGTTAGGGCATTTGAGCTTTGATTTGCTTGTTAGATTGAGTTCTATGGATCTTATCCGAGGATTGCCCAAGCTTAAGATGGAGAAGGATCTAGTTTGCCATCCCTGTCGTCATGGGAAAATGGTTGCCGCTTCTCACGCACTTGTGACTCAGGTGATAACTTCATACCGGGAGAGCTGTTGCACATGGATAGAGTAGGCTCAGCTCAAGTACGCTCAATCGGTGGGAAGTGGTACGCCCTTGTGATAGTTGATGATTTTTCTCGATTCTCGTGGGTTTACTTTCTAGAGTAGGATGAGACTTTTCAGTATGTTCATGACCTGATTTTGAAGATGAAGAATGAGAACAATGGTCTGATGGGAGCAATTCGTTCGAACAACGGCTCTGAGTTTAAGAACTCTTAGTTCGTCAGTTTCTGTAGTGATCAGGGTCTGGATCATTAGTTCTCTGCCCCTTACACTCCTCCATAGAACGGCGTTGTGGAACGAAAGAACCACACGCTAGTCGAGATGGCCAGGACGATGCTTGATGAGCATAGGACTCCTATGCATTTTTGGGCTGAAGCAATGAACACAGCTTGCTATCTTGCTAACCGCATTTTCTTAGAGCTTATTTGGGTAAGATGTCATATGAGTTGTGGTTTGGTAGACAGCCCAAGGTGAGTCACTTGCGATCTTTCGGATGCAAGTGCTTTGTGCTCAAGAAGGGAGGGCATGTGGACAAGTTTGAGTCGCCTGATGGGATGGAGTCTTTCTTGGTTATGCTTTGCATTCTAGAGGCTTTCGTTTTTGGAACATAGACTCTCAGTAGCTTGTCGAGACTTGTGAGGTTTCTTTTTATGAGTCCATGCCTTCACTAACTCCCTCTTTTGAGCTTTCTGGAGATTATGAGCTTGGAGAGTCCATCTTCAAGGAAGATGATGACACTCCTGCTGATGATGAGGGTGGGCCCTCTGCACGCCTGCAGACCCTACACCTTCTAATACTTCGACTGAGGATGAGGATGGACCTTTGATCACTCCTTCTACTTTGAGAGCCTCCTCAGCCGAGTCCAGAGATGCCAGGTGCTGACTCCGATGAGATGACCTCACAGCCGAGTCCAGAGGAGCTAGTTGCTGACTCTGGTGAGGTGACTTCAAATCACCTAGGATCCCGAGCAGTTCAGCATGATCACCCTTCAAATCTCATCATCGGTGATCTTACTGAGAGATCCTTACAGTCTTCAGTTGGTTCTCTTGCTATGTTTGCTGAGTCAGCTTTTGTTGCTACTTTTGAGCCCAGAGACATTTCTCATTGAGGAGTCATGCTGAATAGCGTGGGCCTCATGGCTCTAGATGTGATGAGTCATTGTCAACGGTAGTCAAAGAGGACAAAAGAGAAAGAAGATCTGCTGCGTCTGGGCCGTGTGTGACTCAGGTACATGGGCAAATAACCCTTGGCAAAAATGAAAAAGGGAAATGAAAAAGCCTGAAAATTAAAAAGACAACAAGTTTGCTGAAGCACTTTGTTTTGAACAATGCTTTTCTTGGTAGATATCAGTTAGCTTCTGTATCTCATGCTTTACCTTGCTTGTCAAACTGGAAAATGTGGTGATGCTTTTGTTTTGCAAAAATTGAAAATGTGTGCTAATGACTTTCTTTAGATATCATCTGTTGCACTAATCATGCCATGTGTCTTGGACAGTATATCTTTTGCTATATCTGTTAGATGTTATAATTGCAGTCAGTCATATCTGAGAAGCATGCTTTCTACACTCCACCTGCACCCCAGTTGCATTCATTGCATATTTTAAGGGGGAGTTGCATTTCAGGGGGAGTCTGTGTTTCTTTAAGAGTGCATTTAGTCTCTCTTGATGAGTTCACTTGTCAACAAGGGGGAGAAATTTTGCGAGAAGAGTTTAAGGGGGATTTTGGCTTTCTCTGGGATTTGTTTCAGGGGGAGTTTTTGTCCCAATTGTCCTTACTCTTTTGATATCCTTGTTGATGATTCTGAGATTGCACTCGTTTTGATTCTGAGATTGCACTCGTTTTCAATTTTTACCTTTGGTTAATCATAATGACCGCTTCTTGCTTTTGTTCGGCTTTTGGTCATTAGGGTTAAACTTTTACGTTATTTTCTTCTTCTCTGTTTTCTTGTGCTTTGTTTTTGTGTTTCCACATGTGTTCGTAGGTACTGAAGAACTGAAGAAGTGAAGTGTTGACAATGCACTCATCAAGGGGGAGATTGAGGAGCCATGCTGAATAGCGTGGGCCTCATTGCTCCAGATGTGATGAGTCATTGTCAACGGTAGTCAAAGAGGACAAAAGAGAGAGAAGATCTGTTGCGTCTGGGCCGCGTGTGACCCAGGTACACGGGCAGCGAGTGACTGTCGGGCAGAGGGGCCACGAAGTCGGGCTGGCCCAATCCGGGTACATAGGCTAGGAGCAGTAGAGGATCCACTAGGATGTTGACCGGGATTGACTCAGGTACATGGGCGGCGAACGATTGCCGGGCTGAGAGAGCTGCGGAGTCGGGCCGGCCCAATCTGGGTACCTAGTGCAAAGCTGGTGGATGCTTTGTCAGTTTCGGCGCAAAACTGATGACCGCTGATCTTGTATCGGACTGTCCAGAAGAGAAGTCGTAGTCGCTACAAAAGTTTAGCTTCCGGATAAGTCATCTGTAAATAAGAGTTTACTATTTTGTCCCTAGGCCCACAGTCAGTCAGTCGAGTCTGTAAAAATATCCTAAGGGCAGTTTAGTCTTTTCCTTTTATTTCAGCGTCTGTAAAAAACTCTAAGGGGCTGGTGGAATATGCTAGGTCATTGGGCTGCTTATAAATAGGGCCCCAATCCCTAGGGTTAGGTTACCCTTTTTAATGAAATCACTTTTCTAATCTATTGGGTCACTTTTACCTTCTCCTGCTCCTGTTCATGCGCGCCGCCAGATTCCTATCTTGCTCATCGTGAGTTCCTCTTTTTCTTTAAGATTCTGCAAGATTTTATTCCTGACATTTAGTGTGCAGCATTTCTTGTGGCTTTGTAGCTTCGTGTTGCGTGCGTTGTTTTATTCCTGAGCGTTCAATCTTCTCTATTTGCTTCTGTTCTACGGACTGAGGAGTACTAGTACTACTTGCTTGTTCCTGTAGCAACAAGTAGTACCTATTTCCTGTAGCTACAGTGTGCTAGTTCTCTAGCCTTGCTTTTCCTGACATGGCTTTTTGATCGAGAAGATAGTATCTGGCTTGTCTCTTGTTGTTTCTGGCGGAGCCCCCTATTTTGTTCGAAGTCCTTCAGCTCTGTGAAGCAGGCTTTGACCAGACTTCTCCAAAGGCTTTGCTGGAACTTTCAACTCCGAACTTGAACTGTGAACCTAGCTTCAAAGTGTGCTCTGTTCTAAGGTTTTGTTTTGACATACTTTGGCAGTTTTTGCGAAGCGTACTTCGACAGGTTTCGAAGTTAGCTTCGAAGCATGTCTCTCTAGTAGACTTCACTCGGAGTGCGTTTTCCGAGAATTCTGCTGTTGTCATTTTTGTGGATCTTAGTGTGTGCGTTAGAAGGTTGAGAATCGAAGTGTGTGTCTAGGCTTCGGTTTCTTGTGTGTGCACACCAGTATACTCCGGTTCGAAGTTGAACTATGTTTCGAAGGTCACTACTCTGGTAATCATACCTCGAGCAAGCTGACCTCGCAGGTTGTGTCACAGGCTTCGATTTGGTCTTGCTGTGTGTGTTTGGCTTCGCTTCTCTTTCGAATCTTGCTTCTCTATGAACTTTGTTTGAAGCTCTCTTTTCGGAGTATAGGCATCGAAGTTTTGGTTTCGAAGGTACTTCACTGACAGCCTTCAGAGTCTCTATTTGTTCAAATACTTTGTTGCGTTTTCCTTGCACTGTGTGAAGGTACTTCGACTGTAGGCTTCGATATACATTGTCGAAGCTCACCTCGCAGTATACACCTTCGCACAACATCTTCGAAGCACACCTTCGGCACACGCACTATACACTTTATCAACTTCGCATGACACCTCCGAACTAGATTCGACTACATCAACCTTCGGCATTTCCACAACAGACTTCGCCAGACTTCGACATTGAACTCCGAAGCATGCTTCGACACTGCGAAGCAGGCTTCGACACTGTGAAGCAGGCTTCATCAAGTTTCGTCAAGGAGACAAATTTTGAACAGTACTTCTCATCTCATTTTACGTGTACTTAGATCAATTGTTGTGATGATTTATTTCTGTGAAGTTTGATTAGCCTTGTTTTGAATGTTTTGTTTGTCTGCCTATTAGCACTGTATTGGTGTTTCTTCATCTAGGACACTGGTCGTTTATAGGCTAGATACTTTTAGGTTTTGATAATCTGCACGAGGTTTTCTGCTAAGTCTTTTGAGGTGCGTTGGGTGTTGGGAGCAGGCCATTGATTCGAAAGAATTTTTAGGTGCCCATTCACCCCCCCCCCCCTCTGGTCGCTACTTTCGGTCCTACAAGTGGTATCAGAGCTTAGTTAGGGTTTTCCATACCTTAACCGGTTCTAAACCCCAGTAGTGCTCATGACGTCTCCTGGAAAGGTCCCGTCCTTGGAAGCTTATGGCTATAATTATTGGAAGACTCGCATGCGAGCCTATCTCATGAGCCAAAGCTCGGACATCTGGGACATTTGCGTTCACGCTACGTTTGTCATATTGCCAGTTGCTGAGCGTGATTCTCCTGGTATCATCGCCCAGCATGTGAACAATAGCAAAGTTGTGAACATCTTGTTTTCTGGTTTAGGTCCCACTGAGTTTGAGCGTGTGAGCCATCTCTCCACTGCGAGAGAGATCTGGGCTACCCTTCAGGCACACCATGAAGGGACAGCTCAGGTCAAGGCTCGGCTCTATCAGACCTACCGGCGTGAATATGAGAACTTCACACAAAAGCCGGGCGATTCTGTTGAAGCATTGTTTGGTCATTTTCAGTCGATCATAAACAAGCTTCGGGACAACAAGGCTGAGGGTGTTCAGTTAGTCTCAGATCACGAGCAGGCACTCAAGGTTCTTCATACCTTGGACCCTAAGATCTGGGAGATCAAGGTATCCTCTATCATTGAGAGCACTTCTTATGATACCTTGACCATTTCTGAGTTGTTTAGCAAGCTGAAGGCCACTGAGGTTGATACCCAGCTGAGATCAAATCTCACTAGCTCTGGATCAAAGTCCCTAGCCCTTGCTACACCTTCTGTTGATCCCACTTCTGTGAGCTGTGATGGGTTCTCTTTGATGTCTAGCACTGAGGACCAGCTTGAGTCGATGGGAGATGATGATTTGTGTCTTTTTAACAACCGGGTGCATCGTGTTTATGACAAAAGGATATTCAAAAGACACGGCACAAAGACCAGATGTTTTGAGTGTGGTGACCTAGGAAACTTCATCGCCGACTGCTCCAAGCGCAATGGTCACAAGAAGGGCACCGGTGGTGGCTTCCATGACTCCAGCAAGCATGACAATTCTTCCTTCAACAAGGGCAAGCCAAAGACTAGATTCTTCAGAAAGGCCCTGAAGGACTACCGGCGAGAAAACAAGAAGCGCGACAAGGCCTTCTTCGCCGAGATGGAGAAGAGCTTCTCCAAGCATTCCACGTCTTCTTCTTCTTCATCGAGCTCAAGCGATGAGGAGATTGTCATCAGGAAGGGGAAGGACAAGGACGATCTGGCGGGTCTTTCTTCATGGCCTTCGGGGATAGGCCGAAGAGCCACTCACATCAGCGCCGAAGATCCCGCAAGAGCTTCTGCTCAATGGCTCTTGGGGATAAGGGAGAGAAGGGCTCCTCCGATGACTCCAACGACGACGACGATGAAAGGTATCATCTTATGAACGCGAAATCGTTGATTTACTTGAAAGCAATCGTTAGGAGTTAAAATATTGGGAAAAACTGCTTAGGGGGCTAAGAAGAGGATAGATGAGTTAGAGAGTGAGCTTGTCGTGGCCAACGGCAGAATTGAGAGTCTATCTTCTTCCCCTTGCTTGGGTGATAGCAGTGAGTGCCCAAAGTGTGAGGTGCTTCTATGTGACCTGTCGACTCTGAAGTCCAGGTACACAGAAAGAGTTGATGAGAGGGACGCTTTGGCCACTGAGCTTGAAAGCGCTCAGCTAGAGATGAAAGATGCTCAAGCCACTATCGTCGTGCCCTGTGCTGATTGCCCATCTCATCTTGCTAGTTTAGCTGAGCTGAAAACCAAGGGCGATGAGCATCTGGGTGATTTGGAGAGAGTGAGAGCTGAGCTGGCGCAGACTAGGCTAGAGCTTGAGACACTGTCAGTTCCACCCACTGTCTGTGAGAACTGCTTGTCTCTTAGACTAGAGTTGATCAAGCTGAAAGCCGAGAAGTCTGTCCAGGTAGATAGCGAGTGTGAGACCTGCTTGTCTCAGGTAGGGGTACTAGCTTCCTTGAGAGAGGAACTAGCTGATTCTCAGAATGAAAATTTTTACCTCCGTTCTATCCTGAGTTGGATCAGTGCCAGAGAGCCACAGCTCGGCATGATGATCCAGCAGTTTAAGAGGCAGGATGGGTTTGGGGTAGGTTACACCTACACCAAGGCTGACTTTGAGAGTGCCATTAGCCGGGCAGTGGAGTGGAGTAAAAAGACTCCTGAGCAGAGATACCCCAAGACTCACTCCACTGAGTCTTTCTAGGCTAGTCAGCCCAAGGATGGAGTGATTCAAGAACAGCCAAAAGCTCCACCCAAGAACCCCATCTGGGTTCCAAAGCCCAAACACCCCCACACTTCTCTTGACTCTCTTCCTGGACCCTCTCAACTCAAGAAGACTACACCAAACACCACTAAGCCCAAGAACCCCAAGCCTCAACCGCATCCCAAGAAGCCCACCTATCATTGTGAGTATTGTCAAAGAGACGGGCATCTTGCAGAGTTTTGCTTCAGGAGGAAGCGGGTTGAGAGAGCAGAGCGTGCTCGTGGTGGTCAGGAGCAGTTCTACTAGCAGGGTGGTAGACTGAGAGTTCCTCGACCCGGGGAGAGGCCAGAGGCTAGGCCGCATCATGTAGGTGGTGGTAGAGGAGACCGATTTCATGTCCGTGCTCCAAATGGTGGTGTTTGTTCCGGTAGAGCTCCAGGCCGTTTTGGCTGCGGTCCTGGACCTCGTGGACGAGGTTTTAGGGAGAACCGAGGACCGCGCTTTGAGCCGTGTTTGGTCCAAACTATTCTGATGGTTTTTGCTTTCCGTCTTTTGAGCAGATGGCTCGACACTGGTTAGTTCTTTTGCTAAACCCGGTGTCGGACCATTTGCTCCCCCTTACAACCACTGATTGTGTAGGATCGGGGACTGGAGGACATTTGGAACATGGACTTAGGATGCTCTCGCCACATGATGGGACATCGCAGATGGTTCTCCAGTCTCACTCCCCCGAGCTCCAAAGAGTACATCACATTCGAGAACAGTGGTCAAGGGAAGGTAAACGGTATTGGCTCAATTCGCATCTCTGATCATTTCTCCTTGAAGAATGTTGCTTTGGTTGGAAATTTGAACTTCAATTTGATTTATGTTTCACAAATTCTTGAGGATGGGTTGGAGATTCATTTTAAGAAGGGCAGTTCTTCTGTGATTGATTCTAAAGGGTCTTTGATTTGCTAGATCTTATCTTTTGGTAAGGTTTTTCGGATTGACTTCTCTAGTTCTTTTGGCCCTTCTCGCTGTTTGATTGCTGGATCCTCCTCTGAGCTCTGGAAGTGGCATAGGAGGTTAGGTAATTTGAGTTTTGATCTGCTAGTCAGGTTGAGCTCTATGGACCTCATCCGAGGATTGCCCAAGCTTAATATGGAGAAGGATCTAGTTTGCCATCCCTGTCGTCATAGGAAAATGGTTGCCGCTTCTCACGCACCTGTGACTCAAGTGATGACTTCGTATGCAGGCGAGCTATTACACATGAACATTTTATGATGAGGACATCACTTCACATGATACACACATGCATCAGCATGATACATAGTTGTACCAACATGATACTCACATGCACCATCAACCTACAATTAAATTACAGGGACCAATCACATGCGCCCGTGCCCGTCACTTGAACCATGAGGTTAATTCTTTCCTTAGCAACTATGTTAATATTTGTTTGGATGGGATGCTACTGAATACTAGTGATATCTTGTTGCTTAGGAACATGGGAGATGGAATGGGAGAGTTGGAGTTGAAGACGGAGTCGCACGGATGATTTGAAGTCAAGAAATCGTTGGTTCAGACTACATCAACCACCGTGCACCAAAATGGGCGTAACTTCCTCATACGAAGTCCGATTGGCGCGTTCTTGGACTTTTTGAAAAGCTGAGGAGAAGACGGATCGTTTGCCGTTGGTTTTGCCTCATTTGGAGTCTCGAGTCGTCCTGTGTGTTTGAAACAGTCCTGCGTGACAGAATTGGGCCGAGTTGGACCCTGTACTGAGTTGGTCCATAGTCTGAGTCTGTTCGCCTTCTACTGAGTCTGTTCACCTTCTACAGGCTGCCCACACCTTATATACTCATGCCAGCCACCTTTAGGGTTAGGTTTTGCTTTGTTTGCATCTACACTTGTGTGTTTAGATCCCGCCCCTGCACCGGACCGATTGGCTGCTGCATCGGCGTTTGTGAAACCTCTCCTCATCATAGTTTATCTATGATTTGGCAATCTATCTGTGTTCTTCTTGTTCTTGCTTGTGTTCTTGGGTTCGCTTGCAGGAATTAGCCTTCGTGGCGAGGTCAATCGCGCCCTGCGTGGTTGATAACCAACAGAGACAGTGGTGTAGCGATTGCAAGGTTTTGATCCGCCAGACCGGAGCCTTGGATCGTCAACGTCGAGATTCTCCACCAATCCAAGTTATCCTTACCTAGCGAAAGATCGGGACCAATCTCCCATCAGTTGGTATCAGAGCACAGATTTCCTGTTAGGTAATCTCGATCTGCTTTTATTTTACCTAGAGTCCAGAAAACCCGCACCAAAAAAATCCCCACTGAGAACCCCTTTGTGCCTTGCGATTTAATTTCAGTTTTTAACCTTGTTGAGTTTGTGTTCTGGGTCGAGTCTTGTTGTTGGTTTAGTCATCCCTTTGTGTCGTTTGAGTAGTAATTGGTCTTGTGTCTCAAAAAATTCCCCACCCGAAAAACCCCCTTCCACAACCCTACTCGTTTTCCACATCAAGTCTTTGTGACCCCCCTTCGGTCTTTTGGCAGAAAAATCTGAAATTTTTTGAGCGTCTTCCTGACCCAATTTGGGGGGTACCCTAACACGGTTGCCCTGTTAGCCTTCATCAGAATCGCCAAAAAAATCAGGAAGATAAAGAAAAAAATTGGACAAAGTTTTTGCTCGCCGTTCAGCGAACTTGTTGAATTTCTGTGAACCACATCCCACCTCAGTTGTAGGTGCCAATTTTTGTGGTTGTATCTCTTGTCATTCCTTGTTCAAAAAAAATAGAGTGAAAAAAAAAGAGAAGCGGTCCTGTCTATTGCTTGTCCGATTCATTGTCCGAACTCTTGTCCGATCCCTTGTCCGATCAGCGGCAGTGGCAGATTCTGCTTGTCCGATCTCTTGTCCGATCCCTTGTCCGATCTCTTGTCCAATCCCTTGTCCGATCAGCAGCAGAAGAAAAAAAATGGGCACATAGTTTCCCTCTATTGCTTGAATTTTCACATTGGGAGCACTAAGGTCAGCAACTTTGACAAGTACTAGTGAACACTTATTGAACTTGGTTTAACTGTTATTACTATCGCTAATCCTTGCTACTCACTTTGCCTTCCAAGCTACACCTTTCTCTTGGTCAGGACAGGTTCATTTCTTGCAATTGCACACCACCCTCCACTTGGTTCATCACCTGTAGGCCGGTGACCTTACTGCGGCGTAGTAAGAACACTTGCAAGCGTGGGTAAGGTGCTTGACGGATTGCTTCCACCACACACCCACCACCCCACCTAGTTGTGTTCCATAAGGATTATTTTTGTTGTTTTGTCTTTTCACTAACATGGCAGATAACAGCGGTACCCCTCCATCTAATTTTAATGACTGTGTCTCACGACGTGCTCTACTAGAGTCTCAGCGGCAGACCCAACATTCCATCGAGCGTCTCGCGTGTACTGTGGCTGACCTAGTGGACCGGATGATTGCCTTAGAAACACGTTTGCCTGCTGCACAAGCCAACGACGACCATGTTGAAGAGGAAGACGACCATATTGAAGAGGAAGACGACCTATCCTATGCCGGGAACAATAGCATTGACCCTGATGAGGCTGCACGTCATCCCTTTCAGTTCAATCATCAAGGTATGGGCGGCCACCGCAACCGCCATCCACGAGGTAACAATGGCAACCGCGGCAACAATGATCACTACTCCAAGGTAAAATTTTCAGTACCTCATTTTGCTGGCACCTATGATCCAGATGCATATTTAGATTGAGAGATGTCAGTCGAACAAAAATTCAATGTCCACATGGTTCCTGCTATCCACCGCGTGCGCTTAGCTACTAGTGACTTCACTGGATATGCTATTCTTTGGTGGACTGAAATAGTTCAGGTTGGCAATGAACCACAAAATTGGGGTATGTTAAAACGGCAAATGTGTGGTAGATGGGTTCCTCCCTCATATAAGCGTGATTTGAGAAAAAATATTACAGCGCCTAAACCAAGGAAATAAATCAGTAGAGGAGTATTATCAGGAGTTGCAAATAGGTTGCATGCGTTCTGAAATTGAGGAGGACAATGAGGATAAAATGGCCTGTTTTTATGGTGGTTTAAGACGTGAAATTCATGATATCATTGACTATAAAGAATACAATACTATCACTCGTCTTTTCCACCTTGCTATACTTGCAGAAAAAGAATTGCAGGGCCGCCAACAACCACAACGCAGTATGAGGACCAACATTGGTGGTGCTACTTCACGCTCAAGTGGGCAGCAGCAACGACCACCACCACCTTCTCGACCGGCGGTTACATCAGCACCTTCTACATCTACAGCCCAGGCTGAGAGTTCCAAGGCTGCAGCATCCAGGGCGCCAGCCAAGCCCACCTCCTCGGCGGCCTCTACTGCACATTCTGCAGCGATCTAGTGTCACCGATGCAAAGGATTCGGCCACGTTATGAAGGACTGCCCTAGTCAGCGTGCTTATATTGCTACGAAAGACGGTGGCTACGTAAGTGCTAGTGATGTTGAAGATGAATATGCACTTGCTGCTAACATTGCAGGAGATGACGATACATCCAACGATGACGCTGTTTTTGCACCGGATGCCTCTGCCGACCATGAAGCACTTATTGTACAACGTGTTTTAAGCACTCACATGGAGCAGGACGACCGGGCACAACGGAATAATCTGTTTCAGACCTTCTTCATCGTCAATGACCGTCGTGTACGTGTCATCATCGACAGCGGTAGTTGCAACAATTTGGTGAGCCACGACATGGTAACGAAGCTTCAACTTCCCACACGTGCGCATCCACACCCTTACCATGTGCAATGGTTCAACAATAGCGATAAGGTCAAGGTAACACAAACTGCTCACATCAAATTTTCCATTGGTACATACTTCGGAGTTGCTGATTTTGATGTAGTACCAATGCAAGCATGTTCTCTGTTACTTGGTAGACCTTGGGAGTATGATACTAATGCTACACACCATGGTAGGAGCAATAAGTACACATTTATGTATAAAGGAAAGAAAGTTACATTGCTTCCTATGACTCCTGCTGAAATTGTGAAATTTGAACAAGAAAAACATGCTAGGGACGCACAAAAGAGCAAACAACCTTCTGAAAATCAGCAAGTAGCTAAGACGCTTTTGAGGCAACAGAAAGATAAAATTGCTTCTCCTTCTTCATCACAAGTTATTAATCTGAAAGGACGTGTCATGCTTGCAACTAAAACTGACCTTGCTGAAATTTGTGATGATACTCCCTTGCTATATGGCTTGATTTGCACAAACGTGTTGTTTTCACTTGCGAACATTCCTAGCTCTGTTCCTGTTGCAGTCACTAACCTTTTGCATGAGTTTAACGATGTTTTTCCTGCTGAGATACCACTCGGGCTGCCACCGATACGCGGCATCGAGCACCAAATTGATTTGATCCCGAGAGCGTCTCTTCCTAATCGTGCAGCGTACCGTACCAATCCGGAGGAGACAAAAGAAATTGAGCGCCAAGTACAGGACCTTCTTGATCGTGGGTACGTCCGTGAAAGCCTTAGTCCTTGTGCAGTACCCGTTCTTTTGGTGCCTAAGAAAGATGGTAGTTGGCGCATGTGTGTTGATTGTCGTGCTATTAATAATATCACCATTCGATATCGACACCCTATTCCTAGATTGGATGACATGCTTGATGAGCTTAGTGGTGCCATTATCTTTACTAAGATCGATCTCCATAGTGGCTACCACCAAATTCGCATGAAACTAGGTGATGAATGGAAAACTGCTTTTAAAACAAAGTTTGGATTATATGAGTGGCTTGTCATGCCTTTTGGACTTACTAATACACCTAGTACCTTCATGCGCTTGATGAATGAAGTCCTACGGCACTTTATAGGGCGCTTTGTGGTTGTATACTTTGATGATATCTTGGTTTATAGCAAGTCTCTCACTAAACATGTTGAACACCTATGTGCTTTTTTTTCTGTCCTCCGTGAGGCTAGAATGTTTGGTAACCTTGAGAAGTGCACGTTTTGCACGGATCGAGTTGTGTTTCTTGGATATGTTGTCACTTCACAGGGTATTGAGGTTGATGCGGCAAAGGTAGAAGCAATCAACAGCTGGCCGCAACCCCAAACTATCACACAGGTACGTAGTTTTCTTAGTCTTGCAGGTTTCTATCGGCGTTTTGTGAAAGATTTCAGCACCATAGCCGGTCCTTTGCATGAGTTGACCAAGAAGGGAGTTACTTTTACTTGGGAACCAGCACAAGAACAAGCTTTTGGCACACTCAAGGAACGCCTTACACGTGCACCTCTACTTCAGCTACCCGACTTCAGTAAGCCTTTTGAGTTAGAATGTGATGCTAGTGGTTTTGGAATAGGAGGTGTGCTGTTACAAGGAGGTAAACCCGTAGCCTATTTTAGTGAGAAATTACATGGTCCACAGTTGAATTATTCTACCTATGACAAGGAATTATATGTCTTAGTACGTGTGCTTGAAACTTGGCAACATTACCTTTTGCCTAAGGAGTTTATTATTCATTCGGATCATGAAGCATTGAAGCATATACGTAGTCAAGCAAATTTGAATAAACGACATGCTAAATGGGTAGAATTTATTGAGACTTTTCCATATATCATTAAGCATAAGAAAGGGAAAGATAATGTGATTGCCGATGCTTTATCTAGACGTTATACATTGCTTTCTCAACTTGATTATAAGATCTTTGGTTTAGAAACATTGAAGGACATGTATGCTACTGATTTGGACTTCAAAGATGCTTTCGCAAATTGTACAGATGACCGTGCTTGAAACAAATATGTGCTGAATAATGGATATCTTTTTCGTGCTAACAAGTTATGTGTGCTAGCTAGCTCTCTTCACTTGTTGTTATTGCAGGAAGCACATGGTGGTGGTTTGATGGGTCATTTTGGATCAAAGAAAACCGAAGATGTGCTGTCCACACACTTCTATTGGCCTAGGATGCGACGAGATGTTGACGCTATGTGGCATGATGCACTACTTGCAATAAAGCTAAGTCCCATCTAAACCCACATGGTCTTTATATGCCTCTGCCCATTCCTAGTGTACCTTGGGAGGATATTTCTATGGATTTTGTGTTAGGATTATCTAGAACTAGGAGGGGGAGAGATAGTATTTTTGTGGTGGTAGATCGGTTCTCTAAAATGGCACATTTTATACCTTGTCACAAGAGCGACGACGCTACCAATGTTGCTGATTTGTTTTTCAGAGAGGTCGTACGCTTGCATGGAGTTCCCAATACCATCGTTTCAGATCATGATGCTAAATTCTTAAGTCATTTTTGGAGGACGTTGTGGCATAAGCTAGGGACGAAGCTGCTGTTTTCTACTACTTGTCACCCCCAAACGGATGGGCAAACGGAGGTCGTCAACCGTACATTGTCCACCATGTTGAGGGCTGTTTTGAAGACCAACTTGAAGCTCTGGGAAGAGTGTCTACCTCATATTGAGTTTTCATATAATAGGTCAGTACACTCCACTACTAAGGTAAGTTCGTTTCAAGTGGTCTATGGCTTTAATCCGCGTGCTCCTATTGATTTGCTACCATTGCCACCATCGGAAAAATTGAATTTTGATGCTACTACACGTGCTGAATTATTACTTAAGATACATGAAACTACTAAAGCAAACATAGAGAAAATGAATGAGAAATATCGTGCTTATGGTAGTAAGGGTAGAAAAGAGATAACATTTGAACCGGGTGATCTTGTTTGGTTGCACTTGCGCAAGGATCATTTTCCTGATTTGAGAAAGTCTAAATTGATGCCCCGTGCTGATGGTCCTTTCCGTGTGCTTGAGAAGATAAATGATAATGCTTATAAACTTGAGTTGCCTGCAGCTTTTGGGGTTAGTCCCACATTTAACATTTCAGATTTAAAGCCCTATTTGGGAGGTGATGATGAGCTTGAGTCGAGGACGACTCCAATTCAAGTGGGGGAGGATGATGAGGACATCACTTCACATGATACACACATGCATCAGCATGATACACAGTTGTACCAACATGATACTCACATGCACCATCAACCTACAATTAAATTACAGGGACCAATCACACGCGCCCGTGCCCGTCGCTTGAACCATGAGGTTAATTCTTTCCTTAGCAACTATGTTAATATTTGTTTGGATGGGATGCTACTGAATACTAGTGATATCTTGTTGCTTAGGAACATGGGAGATGGAATGGGAGAGTTGGAGTTGAAGACGGAGTCGCACGGATGATTTGAAGTCAAGAAATCGCTGGTTCGGACTACATCAACCACCATGCACCAAAATGGGCGTAACTTCCTCATACGAAGTCCGATTGGCGCGTTCTTGGACTTTTTGGAAAGCTGAGGAGAAGGCGGATCGTTTGCCGTTGGTTTCGCCTCATTTGGAGTCTCGAGTCGTCCTATGTGTTTGAAACAGTCCTGCGTGATAGAATTGGGCCGAGTTGGACCTTGTACTGAGTTGGCCCATAGTCTGAGTCTGTTCGCCTTCTACTGAGTCTGTTCACCTTCTACAGGCTGCCCACGACTTATATACTCATACCAGCCGCCTTTAGGGTTAGGTTTTGCTTTGTTTGCATCTACACTTGTGTGTTTAGATCCCGCCCCTGCACCGGACCGATTGGCTGCTGCATCGGCGTTTGTGAAACCTCTCCTCATCATAGTTTATCTGTGATTTGGCAATCTATATGTGTTCTTCCTGTTCTTGCTTGTGTTCTTGGGTTCGCTTGCAGGAATTAGCCTTCGTGGCGAGGTCAATCACGCCATGTGTGGTTGATAACCAATGGAGACAGTGGTGTAGCGATTGCAAGGTTTTGATCCGCCGAACCGGAGCCTTGGATCGTCAACGTCGAGATTCTCCACCAATCCAAGTTATCCTTACCTAGCGGAAGATCGGACCAATCTCCCATCACTTTAGGTCCAGCTCGGGTACGCTCAGTCGGTGGGAAGTGGTACGCGCTTGTGATTGTTGACGATTTTTCTCAATTCTCGTGGGTTTTCTTTCTGGAGTCTAAGGATGAGACTTTTCTTTTTGTTCATGACCTGATTTTGAAGCTGAAGAATGAGAACAATGGTCGGATGCAAGCAATTCACTCCGACAATGGCTCTGAGTTCAAGAACTCTCAGTTCGTTAGCTTTTGTAGTGATCAGGGTCTTGACCATCAGTTTTCTGCTCCTTACACTCCCCCACAGAACGGCGTTGTGGAACGAAAGAACCGCACGCTAGTAGAGATGACCAGGACGATGCTCGATGAGCACAAGACTCCTAGGCATTTTTGGGCTGAAGCCATGAACACGGCTTGCTATCTGGCCAACCGCATTTTCTTAGAGCTTACCTAGGTAAGACCTCATACGAGTTGCGTTTTGGCAGACAGCCCAAAGTGAGCCACTTGCGAGCGTTTGGCTGCAAGTGCTTTGTGCTCAAGAAGGGAGGGCATTTGGACAAGTTTGAGTCTCGTTGCTGGGACGGAGTTTTTCTTGGCTATGATTTGCATTCTCGAGGCTTCCGTGTTTGGAACCTCGACTCCCAGCAGCTTGTCGAGACTTGTGAGGTTTCTTTCGATGAGTCCTTGCCTTCTTTGACTCCTTCTTTTGAGCTTTTTGGTGATGATGAGCTCAGAGAGTCCATCTTCGAGGAAGATGAGGATACTCCAGCTCCTGATGAGGGTGGGCCTTCTGCACCTCCTGCAGAGCCCACACCTTCTGAGACTTCGACTGAGGACGAGGGCGGACATTTGATCACTTCTTCCACTTCGATCGAGCCCCCTCAGTCGAGTCCAGAGGTGCCAGCTGCTGACTCTGGTGAGGTGACTTCAGATCATCAGGGATCCCGAGCAGTTCAGCGTGATCACCCCTCAGAGCTCATCATCGGTGATTTGTCTGCGAGTACTTTGCGTTCTTCTGTTGACTCTCTTGCTGTGTTTGCTGAATCTGCTTTTGTTGCATCTTTTGAGCCCAGAGACATTTCTCATGCTCTTTCTGATTCTAATTGGATTAATGCGATGCAAGAAGAGCTTGAGAATTTTGTCCGTAATAGGGTTTGGACACTAGTTGAGCCGCCACCAGGATGCAACCCCATAGGCACCAAGTGGGTGTTCAAGAACAAGCAAGGTGAAGATGGGGTTGTGGTGTGCAACAAAGCTCGACTGGTTGCCCAGAATTTTTGCCAGAAGGAAGGTATTGACTTTGAAGAAACTTTCGCCCCTGTTGCCCGTCTTGAGTACATTCGCATTCTTTTAGCTTTTGCCGCTTCGAAGGGTTTCAAGCTTTTTCAAATGGACGTCAAGAGTGCTTTTCTGAATGGGTACATAGAGGAGGAGGGGTATGTTAGGCAACCCCCCGGTTTTGAGAACCCTAAGTTTCCTCGACATGTTTTTAAGCTGCAAAAGGCTTTATACGGTCTGAAGCAAGCCCCCAGGGCTTGGTATGACTGGTTAAAGCAGTTTTTGTTGGGGAAGGGCTTTGTGATGGATTTTGTGGATAAGACTCTCTTCTTGCTCAGAGTTGCTTCAGATTTCTTAGTCGCTCAGATTTACGTGGACGATATTATCTTTGGCGGTACTACTAATGATCTTGTGTCCAAGTTTTCTGAGCAGATGCACAGTGAGTTTGAGATGAGCCTCATGGGTGAGCTCAAGTACTTCTTTGGGCTCCAGATCAAGCAGACCAAGTACGACACCTTCATCCACCAAGGTAAGTACACTCGTGATATGTTGAAAAAATTTGACTTTGGTGGAGAGCTGAAACTGCAGATGACCCCGATGGGCACATTTGGGGGCCTGGACAAGGACGAGAGCGGTGTCAAGGTCAACGAGAGAGAGTTTCGAGGGATGATCGGTCCGCTGTTGTACTTGATGGTGACAAGGCCGGACATACAGTTTGCTGTGGGACTTTGCGCGCGCTTCCTGTCTTCACCACGCGCGTCTCATCGGCAGGCTGTCAAGCGCATCTTCAGGTATCTTACCTATGCACCTGATCTTGGTCTTTACTATTCAGCATCATCATCTCTTGATTTATCTGGCTTTTCGGACGCTGACTTTGGTGGGTGCCGGTTGGATCGCAAGTCGACTTTTGGTACCTACAAGTTTCTTGGTTCGTCTCTTGTGTCTTGGTCTTCTCGAAAGCAATCTAGAGTTGCTCTTTCGACCACTGAGGTTGAGTATTTAGCTGCTGCTCACAGTTGGTTTGGTTGATTTCCACTCTGCGAGATTTTGGGTTGTTCTTTCCTACCAGAGTTCCTCTGTTTTGCGACAGCACCAGTGCTATTAGTGTAGGGAAAAACCCTTGTCTTCATTCAAAAAACAAACACATTGATGCGCGCTTTCACTTTCTACGGGATCAATATGAGAAAGGTGTCATTGACCTTGTTCATGTTGATACCCATCATCAGTTGGCTGACATTTTCACCAAACCCCTAGATCAGTCTACTTTTGAGAATTTACGAGGGGATTTGGGTGTTGTGTATCCTTTTTAGGATATTTTGAGTCAGTTCTTTTCTTTCTTCTTTACTCTTTTCTTGAGTCTTTTTGTGTTTGTTCATATCATACATACTCACATATCACACTCTTGAGCTTGCTTCTGTTATATGATTAAACTGCTTTACTTATTCTAGCCGGTACATGCTTTTGATTACTTGTCAATGATCATGCCTTGTTTCAGTTCGCTTGATATGTCTGATATCTGTCATATGCATGGATTTTACGCTTTAAACTTGAAAAATGATCGCCATTGCTTCTAGTAACTAGCATGTGTAGGCTAAGTGCTTTTGCTATCTGTTACATGCCTTGTAGCTAGTTCCTCACATAGATGCAGATATGCAACTTGGACATCTTTATGCTTTAACATGGAAAATGTGCTATAAAAATGATAAAAATCAAAAATGAGTGAAAATTCCATGCCTTTTATGCTTGAGTTGAAAAGATCCAAGTTGGTTTGCTTTGTCGCATTACATTATTCTAGACTGCTTACCATAGCACTTTGGTATGAACTAGGACAGTGTAGTGTATGCCAAGACCAATGTCTTAAGCTTCTGATGGTCCAGCTTTGGTCTAGGCTTGACTTGGTCGGTTAGCATAAGGTTTGACATGCAAATAACCCTTGGCAAAAATGAAAAAGGGAAATGAAAAAGCCTATAAATTAAAAGACAACAAGTTTGCTGAAGCACTTTGTTTGAACAATGCTTATCTTGGTAGATATCAGTTAGCTTCTGCATCTCATGCTTTACCTTGCTTGTCAAACTGGAAAATGTGGTGATGCTTTTGTTTTGCAAAAATCGAAAATGAGTGCTAATGACTTTCTTTAGATATCATCTGTTGCACTGATCATGCCATGTGTCTTAGACAGTATATATTTTGCTATATCTGTTAGATGTTGTAATTGCAGTCAATCATATCTGAGAAGCATGCTTTCTACACTCCACCTGCACCCCAGTTGCATTCATTGCATATTTTGAGGGGAAGTTGCATTTCAGGGGGAGTCTGTGTTTCTTTAAGAGTGCATTTAGTCTCGCTTGATGAGTTCACTTGTCAACAAGGGGGAGAAATTTTGGGAGAAGAGTTTAAGGGGGAGTTTTGGCTTTCTTTGGGATTTGTTTCAGGGGGAGTTTTTGTCCCGATTGTCCTTACTCTTTTGATATCCTTGTTGGTGATTCTAAGATTGCACTCGTTTTGATTCTGAGATTGCACTCATTTTGAGTTTTACCTTTGGTTAATCATAATGACCGCTTCTTGCTTTTGTTCGGCTTTTGGTCATTAGGGTTAAACTTTTACGTTTATTTTCTTCTTCTCTGTTTTCTTGTGCTTTGTTTTTGTGTTTCCACATGTGTTCGCATGTACTGAAGAACTGAAGAAGTGAAGTGTTGACAATGCACTCATCAAGGGGGAGATTGAGGAGCCATGCTGAATAGCGTGGGCCTCATGGCTCCAGATGTGATGAGTCATTGTCAACGGTAGTCAAAGAGGACAAAAGAGAGAGAAGATCTTCTGCGTCTGGGCCACGTGTGACTCAGGTACACGGGCAGTGAGCGACTGTCGGGCAGAGGGGCCACGAAGCCGGGCTGGCTGAGGAGCCATGCTGAATAGCGTGGGCCTCATGGCTCTAGAAGTGATGAGTCATTGTCAACGATAGTCAACGAGGACTGAAGAGAAGAAGAGATCTGCTGTTTTATGGGCCGCGTGTGACTCAGGTACACGGGCAGCGAGCGACTGTCGGGCAGAGGAGGCTGCGAAGTCGGGCTGGCCCAATCCGGGTGCATGGGCCAGGAGCAGTAGAAGACCCACTGGGCTGTTGACCAGGACTGACTCAGGTACACGGGCGGTGAGCGATTGCCGGGCTGAGAGAGCTGCGGAGTCGGGCCGGCCCAATCCGGGTACCTGGTGCAAAGCTGGTGGAGGCTTTGTCAGTTTCGGCGTAAAACTGACAACCGTTGATTCTGTATCCGACTGTCCAGAAGAGTAGCTTCAGGATATGTCATCTGTTACTCTAGGCCCACAGTCAGTCAGTTGTGTCTGTAAAAATACCTAAGGGCAGTAGAGTCTTTTTCTGTATTTTTGAGTCTGTAAAACCCTAAGGGGCTGGTAGAATATTCCTAGTGTTGGGCTGCCTATAAATAGCACCCCAATCCCTAGGGTTTGGACTACCCTTTTGAGCTGAAATCAAATCCACCTATTGGGTCACTTTGTCTCCCGTTTTCTCTCTCCTGTGTGCGCCGCCAGGGGCTTCCTCTCCCTGTTCTTGCATTATTTTCACTCAAATCTCTTGGATGCTTTAATGCTTTGGTCCCTGGTGAATTTATTGCCTGCATTTTGTTCGGTTTGGGGAGTTATTGCCTTACCTACGGGCTGCTGAATTTATTCTTGAAGAGAAGCTTCTTCGGCTGGGAGTGTTCTTCACGGTGGGAGTACTAGTTCTTGCGGTTGCAAGTAGTACTGCTTTGCTGTAGCTATAGTGTACTGTAGCAGCTTTTCACCTTCTATTGCCCAGCCTTTTGATCGAAGCTGACAGTCCTTTTTGCCTTTTTTCTGGTGTGTCTGGCGAAGCTCGGTTCCGTGCGAAGCCCCTCAACTCCGTGAGGGAGTCTCCGTTCGAACCTCGTTAAAGGCTTCGTTTAGACTTCGAACTTCGGTCTTTGTTTCTGAGTTGCTAGATTCGAAGTTTCTCCTGTATGGACAGCATCGCATACTTCGAACTAGCATACTCCGAATCTATCTGTTCGAAGTGCACACTTTGTTAGGCTTCGAAGTTGGGTTCGAAGTTTGTCTTTTCTGATAGACTTCGCTTGGATTTCTTTGTGGAGTGTCAGCCTTCGATTCTCCTTCCGAAGCTTTCCCTGTTCGAAGATAGAGTGTAGGCTTCGGACTTTCTTTTCTGTCGCGTGACAGACTTCACTACTTTGTTCGAAGGTAGTCCGTCTGTTTTGTGTGTTCGAAGTTTTCTGTTCGAAGATTGTGCTTCGAAGCTCTCGGTTCAAGGTGTGTTCGAAGTTTTGTCTTCGAAGCCCTCACTTCGAAGCAGGCTCCGACTTTGTCACCTTGCTCCGAAGCTTTTGGTTCGAAGCTGTGTTCGAAGTCCTGTCTTCGAAGTGCATACTTCGAACCAAGCTCCGGCACTGCTTTTTACTTCGCTCCGAAGTACTCTTCGCACTAGCCTAGACAGTGACACCTTCGGCACTTCGGACAGACTCCGTCATCAATCTCCGAAACATACCTCGACGTGCGAAGGGGGCTTCGCCAAGTCCCGAACAGGAGACAACTTTGGACAGTAACTTCTCTTTTCACTTTATACATACTTAGATCATTTCATTGAGAAGTATAGGCCTGTTACAACTTGTTTATCTGCCTAGTTGCACCACTTTAGTTTTACACTGTATATCATCAGTTGCTTCTAGGTTAGAAACCTTTAGACTTAGGCCTACTGTTTACTTTCTGCTGCATAGTATTTTTGAGGTGCGTTGGGTATTGGGAACAGGCCATAGATTCGAAAGATTTTTTAAGGCGCCCATTCACCCCCCCTCTGGTCGCTACTTTCGGTCCTACAAGTGGTATCAGAGCGAGGTTAGGGTTTTTCCATACCTTAACCGGTTCTAAACCCCAGTAGTGACTATGACGTCTCCTGGCAAGGTCCCGTCCTTGGAAGCCTATGGCTATAATTATTGGAAGACTCGCATGCGAGCCTATCTCATGAGCCAGGGTTCGGACATATGGGACATTTGCGTTCACACCACATTTGTCATTCTGCCAGTTACTGAGCAAGGTACTGCTGGTATCATTGCTCAGCATCTGAGCAACAGTAAGGCTATGAACATTTTATTTTCTGGTTTAGGTCCCACTGAATTTGAGCGAGTGAGTCATCTCTCCACTGCGAGAGAGATCTGGGCTACCCTCAAGGCACACCATGAGGGAACAGCACAGGTCAAGGCTCGGCTCTATCAGACCTACCGGCGTGAATATGAGAATTTCACACAGAAGCCGGGTGAATCTGTTGAAGCCTTGTTTGGTCGCTTTCAGTCGATCATTAACAAGCTTCGGGACAACAAGGCTGAGGGTGCTCAGTTAGTCTCAGATCATGAGCAGGCGCTCAAGGTTCTTCATACCTTGGACCCAAAGATCTGGGAGATCAAGGTATCATCTATCGTTGAGAGTACTTCTTACGATACCTTGACCATTTCTGAGTTATTTAGCAAGCTAAAGGCCACTGAGGTAGATATCCAGTTGAGATCAAATCTCACTGGCTCTGGATCAAAATCCCTGGCCCTTGCTACACCTTCAGTTGATCCCTCTGCTGTGAGCTGTGCTGGGTTCTCTTTGATGTCTATCACTGAGGACCAGCTTGAGTTGTTGGGAGATGATGATTTGTGTCTTTTTAACAACCGGGTGCGTCGTGTCTATGATAAAAGAATGTTCAAAAGACACGGCACAAAATCTGGATGCTTTGAATGTGGTGATCCAGGACACTTCATCGCCGACTGCCCCAAGCGTAGTGGATACAAGAAGGGCACCGGCAACAGCTTCCACGACTCCGGCAAGCACGAGAGCCCCTCCTTCAACAAGGGCAAGCCGAAGACTCGGTTCTTCAAGAAGGCCCTGAAGGACTACCGGCGAGAGAACAAGAAGCGCGACAAGGCCTTCTTCGCCGAGATGGAGAAGAGCTACTCCAAGAGATCCACGTCTTCTTCCTCTTCATCGAGCTCAAGTGATGAGGAGATTACCATCAAGAAGGGGAAGGACAAGGATGATCCGGCGGGCCTCTGCTTCATGGCTTTCGGAGACAAGCCGAAGAGCCGCACACACCAGCGCCGAAGATCCCGCAAGAGCTTCTGCTCCATGGCTCTTGGGGATAGAGAAGAAAAGAGCTCCTCCGACGACTCCGACGACGACGATAGCAAGGTATCATCTTATGAGCGCGAAATTGTCGATTTACTTGAGAGCAATCGTCAGGAGTTAAAATATCGGGAGAAACTGCTTAGGGGGGCTAAGAAAAGGATAGACGAGTTAGAGAGTGAGCTTGCCGTGGCCAACGGTAGGATTGAGAGTCTATCCTCTTCCCCTTGCTTGGGTGATAGCAGTGAGTGCCCGAAGTGTGAGGTGCTTCTGTGTGACCTGTCGACTTTAAAGTCCAGGTACACAGAAAGGGTTGATGAGAGGGACGCTTTGGCCACTGAGCTTGAAAGTGCTCAGCTGGAGCTGAAAGATGCTCAAGCCACTGTCGTCGCACCCTGTGTTGATTGCCCATCTCATCTAGCTGCCTTAGCTGAGCTGAAATCCAAGGGCAATGAGCATTCGGGTGATTTGGAGAGTTTGAGAGCTGAGCTTGCCCAGACTAGGCTAGAGCTTGAGACACTGTCAGTTCCACCCACTGTTTGTGAGAACTGTCTGTCTCTTAGAATGGAGTTGATTAAGCTAAAAGCCGGAAAGTCTGTCCAAGTTGAGAGTGAGTGTGAGACCTGCTTGTCTCAGGTGGAGGTTCTAGCTTCCTTGAGAGAGGAACTAGCTGATTCTCAGAATGAGAACTTTTACCTCCGGTCTATCCTGAGTTGGATCAGTGCCAGAGAGCCACAGCTTGGCATGATGATCCAGCAGTTCAAGAGAAAGGATGGGTTTGGAGTAGGTTACACCTACACCAAGGCTGACTTTGAGAGTGCCCTCAGCCGGGCAGTGGAGTGGAGTAAAATGACTCCAGAGCAGAGATATCCCAAGACTCACTCCACTGAGTCCTCCCAGGCTTGTCAGCCCAAGGATGGAGTGATTCATGAGCCACCTAAAGCTCCACCCAAGAAACCTATCTGGGTTCCAAAGCCCAAAAATCTCCACACTTCTCTTGACTCTCTTCCTGGACCCTCTCAGCCCAAGAAGACCACACCAAACACTACCAAGCCCAAGAACCCCAAGCCTCAACCACATCCCAAGAAGCCTACCTATCATTGTGAGTATTGTCAGAGAGACGGGCATCTTGCGGAGTTTTGCTTCAGGAGGAAGCGGGTTGAGAGAGCAGAGAGGGCTCGTAGTGATCAGGTGCAGTTCTACCAGCAGGGTGGTAGACTGCGTGTTCCTCGGCGTAGGGAGAGGCTGGAGGCCAGGCCACGTCGTGTAGGTGGTGGTAGAGGAGACGGCTTTCTTGCCCGTGCTCCAGTTGGTGGTGTTCGTTCCGGCAGAGTTCCAGACCGAGTTGGCTACGGTTCTGGACCTCGTGGCCGTAGGGTTAGGAAGAACCGTGGACCGCGCTTTGAGCCGCGTTTTGGTCCAAACTCTTTTGATGGTTTTCGCTTTCCATCTTTTGAGCAGATGGCTCGACACTGGTTTAGCTCGTTTGCTAAACCTGGTGCCGGACCATTTGCTCCCACTTACAGACATTGATTGTGCAGGACCGGGGACTGGAGGATGTTTGGATCATGGACTCAGGATGCTCTCGCCACATGACGGGACATCGCAGATGGTTCTCCAGTCTCATTCCCCCGAGCTCCAAAGAGTACATTACCTTCGGGAACAGCGGTCAAGGGAAAGTAAGTGGCATAGGCTCAATTAGCATCTCAGACCACTTCTCTTTAAAGAATGTTGCTTTGGTTAAAAATCTGAACTTTAATTTAATATCTGTTTCGCAACTTCTTGAAGATGGTTTGGAAGTGCGTTTTAAGAAGGGCAATTCTTCTGTGATTGATTCTAGAGGGTCTTTGGTTTGTCAGATTTTACCCTTCGGTAAAGTTTTTCGAATTGACTTCTCTAGTTCTTTTGGCCCTTCTCGCTGTTTGATTGCTGGATCTTCTTCTGAGCTCTGGAAGTGGCATAGGAGGTTAGGTCATTTGAGTTTTGATCTGCTAGTCAGGTTAAGCTCTATGGACCTCATCCGAGGATTGCCCAAGCTTAAAATGGAGAAGGATCTAGTTTGTCATCCCTGTCGTCATGGGAAAATGGTTGCCGCTTCTCACTCACCTGTAACTCAGGTGATGACTACGTATCCAGGCGAGCTTTTACATTTGGACACTGTAGGTCCAGCTCGGGTACGCTCAGTCGGTGGGAAGTGGTATGCACTTGTGATTGTTGACGACTTTTCTCGTTTCTCGTGGGTTTTCTTTTTGGAGTCTAAGGATGAAACTTTTCAATTTGTCCATGACCTGATTTTGAAGCTGAAAAATGAGAACAATGGACGGATGCGAGCAATTCGCTCCGACAACGGCTCTGAGTTCAAAAACTCTCAGTTCGTCAGCTTCTGTGGTGATCAGGGTCTGGACCATCAGTTTTCTTCTCCTTACACTCCCCCACAGAACGGCGTTGTGGAACGAAAGAAACCGCACGCTAGTTGAGATGGCCAGGACGATGCTCGATGAGCACAGGACTCCTAGGCGTTTTTGGGCTGAAGCCATGAACACGGCTTGCTATCTTGCCAACCGTATTTTTCTTCGAGCTTACATTGGTAAGACTTCATATGAGTTGCGGTTTGGCAGACAGCCCAAGGTGACCCACTTGCGAGCATTTGGCTGCAAGTGCTTTGTGCTCAAGAAGGGAGGGCATTTGGACAAGTTTGAGTCTCGTTGCTGGGATGGTATTTTTCTTGGTTATGCATTGCATTCTCGAGGCTTCCGTGTTTGGAACCTCGAATCCCAGCTGCTTGTCGAGACGTGTGAGGTTTCTTTTGATGAGTCCTTGCCTTCTTTGACTCCTTCTTTTGAGCTTTCTGGTGATGATGAGCTCGGAGAATCCATCTTCGAGGAAGATGAGGATACTCAAGCTGCTGTTGAGGGCGGGCCTTCTGCATCCCCCGCAGAGCCCACACCCTCTGTGACTTCGACTGATGATGAAGGCGGACCTCTGATCACTTCTTCCACTTCGATCGAGCCCTTTCAGTCGAGTCCAGAGGTGCCAGCTGCTGACTCAGGTGAGGTGACTTCAGATCACCAGGGAACCCGAGCAGTTCAGCGTGACCATCCCTCAGAGCTCATCATTGGTGATTTGACTGAGAGGACTTTGCGTTCTTCTGCCTCTCTCACTGTGTTTGCTGAATCTGCATTTGTTGCATCTTTTGAGCCCAGAGACATTTCTCATGCTCTTTCTGATTCTAATTGGATTAATGCTATGCAAGAAGAGCTTGAGAATTTTGTCCGCAATCGGGTTTGGACACTAGTTGAGCCGCCACCAGGATGCAACCCCATAGGCACCAAGTGGGTATTCAAGAACAAACAGGGTGAAGATGGGGTTGTGGTGCGCAACAAGGCTCGACTAGTTGCCCAGGGTTATTGCCAGAAGGAAGGTATTGACTTCGAAGAAACCTTCGCTCCTGTTGCCCGTCTTGAGTCCATTCGTATTCTTCTAGCTTTTGCCGTTTCGAAGGGTTTTAAGCTTTTTCAAATGGACGTTAAGAGTGCTTTTCTGAACGGGTTTATAGAGGAGGAGGTTTATGTTAGGCAACCCCCCGGTTTTGAAAACCCTAAGTTTCCTCGACATGTTTTTAAGTTGCACAAAGCTTTATACGGGTTGAAGCAAGCCCCCAGGGCTTGGTATGACCGGTTAAAGCAGTTTTTGTTGGGGAAGGGCTTTGTGATGGGTTCTGTGGATAAAACTCTTTTCCTGCTCAGAGATGCTTCAGATTTCTTAGTCGCTCAGATTTATGTGAACGATATTATTTTTGGCGGTACTACTGATTCTCTTGTGTCCAAGTTTTCTGAGCAGATGCACAGTGAGTTTGAGATGAGCCTCATGGGTGAGCTTAAGTACTTTTTAGGGCTCCAGATCAAGCAGACCAAGGACGGCACCTTCATCCACCAAGGTAAATATACTCGTGACATGATTAAGAAATTTGACTTTGGTGGTGAATTGAAGCCGCAGATGACCCCGATGGGTACCTCCGGAGGTTTGGACAAGGACGAGAGCGGTGTCAAGGTCAATGAAAGAGAGTTTCGAGGGATGATCGGTTCGCTGCTGTACTTGACGGCGACAAGGCCAGACATACAGTTCGCCGTGGGACTTTGCGCGCGTTTTCAGTCTTCACCACGCGCGTCTCACCGGCAGGCTGTCAAGCGCATTTTCAGGTATCTCACCTATGCGCCTGATCTTGGTCTTTATTATTCAGCATCATCATCACTTGATTTATCTGGCTTTTCGGACGCTGACTTTGGTGGGTGCCGGTTGGATCGCAAGTCGACTTCCGGTACTTGCCAGTTTCTTGGTTCTTCCCTTGTATCTTGGTCTTCTCGAAAGCAATCTGGAGTTGCTCTTTCGACCACAGAGGCCGAGTACGTAGCTGCTGCCAGCTGCTGCTCACAGATGGTTTGGATGATTTCTACTCTACGAGACTTTGGGTTGCTCTTTCCTACCAGGGTTCCATTGTTTTGCGACAGTACGAGTGCTATTAGTGTAGGGAAAAACCCATGTCTCCATTCAAAAACCAAACATATTGATGTGCGCTTTCACTTCTTGCGGGATCAATATGAGAAAGGTGTCATTGACCTTATTCATGTTGATACCCATCATCAGTTGGCTGACATTTTTACCAACCCCTAGATCAGTCTACATTTGAGCGTTTACGAGGGGATTTGGGTGTTGTGTATCCTTTCTAGGATATTTTGCGTCAGTTTTCTTTGCTCTTTACTCTTTTTCTTGAGTCCTTTTTTTGTGTGTGTTCATATCATACATATTCACATATCACACTTCTGAGCCTGCTTCTGTTATATGATTGAACTGCTTTACTTAGTCTAGCTGGTATATGCTTTTGATTACTTGTCAATGATCATGCTTTGTTTCAGTTCGCTTGATATGTCTGATATCTGTCATATGCATGGCTTTTACGCTTTCAACTTGAAAAATGATCACCATTGCTTCTGGTAACTAGCTTGTGTAGGCTGAGTGCCTTTGCTATCTGTTACATGCCTTGTGGCTAGTTCATCACATAGATGCAGATATGCAACTTGGACATCTTTATGCTTTAACATGGAAAATGTGCCATAAAAATGATAAAAATCAAAAATGAATGAAAATTCCATGCCTTGTTATGCTTAAGTTGAAAAGATCCAAGTGGGTTTGCTTTGTCGCATTATATTGTTCTGGACTGCTTACCATAGCACTTTGGTATGAACTAGGACAGTATAGTGTATGCCGAGACCAATGTCTTAAGCTTCTGATGGCTCAGTTCTGGCCTAGGCTTGACTTGGTCGGTTAGCATAAGGTTTGACATGCAAATAACCCTTGGCACAAATGACAAAGGAAAATGAAAAAGCCTGAATTTTAAAAGGATAACAAGTTTGCTGAAGCACCTTGGTTTGAACAATGCTTATCTTGGTAGACATCAGTTAGCTTCTGCATCTCATGCTTTACCTTGCTTATTTACTAGACAATGTGGTGATGCTTTTGTTCGCAAAAACTGAAAAATGCGTGCTAAATGACTTTCTTTAGATATCATCTTTTGCACTGATCATGCCATGTGTCCTAGACAGTATTTCTCTTGCTATACCTGTTAGACACTATATTTGCAGTCAATCATATCTGAGAAGCATGCTCTCTACACTCCACCTGCACCCCAGTTGCATTCCCTGCATATTTTGAGGGGGAGTTGCTTTTTAGGGGGAGTCTGTGTCTCTTTCTGAGTGCTTGATGAGTTCACTTGTCAACAAGGGGGAGAAAATTGGGATCAGAGTTTAAGGGGGAGTTCTTACTCTGTTGATATCCTTGTCGTTCTGAAATCGCACTCATTTTGAGCTTTTGTGTTTTGGTTAACCATAATGACCGTTTCTTGCTTTTGTTTGGCTTTTGGTCATTAAGGTTAAACTTTTACCTTATTTTTCTTCTTCTTTGTTTTCTTGTGTTTTGTTTTCGTGTTTCCACATTTGTTCACAGGTGTTGAAGAGCTGAGAATTGAGGAGTGTTGACAATGCACTCATCAAGGGGGAGATTGAGGAGCCATGCTGAATAGCGTGGGCCTCATGGCTCTAGAAGTGATGAGTCATTGTCAACGATAGTCAACGAGGACTGAAGAGAAGAAGAGATCTGCTGTTTTATGGGCCGCGTGTGACTCAGGTACACGGGCAGCGAGCGACTGTCGGGCAGAGGAGGCTGCGAAGTCGGGCTGGCCCAATCCGGGTGCATGGGCCAGGAGCAGTAGAAGACCCACTGGGCTGTTGACCAGGACTGACTCAGGTACACGGGCGGTGAGCGATTGCCGGGCTGAGAGAGCTGCGGAGTCGGGCCGGCCCAATCCGGGTACCTGGTGCAAAGCTGGTGGAGGCTTTGTCAGTTTCGGCGTAAAACTGACAACCGTTGATTCTGTATCCGACTGTCCAGAAGAGTAGCTTCAGGATATGTCATCTGTTACTCTAGGCCCACAGTCAGTCAGTTGTGTCTGTAAAAATACCTAAGGGCAGTAGAGTCTTTTTCTGTATTTTTGAGTCTGTAAAACCCTAAGGGGCTGGTAGAATATTCCTAGTGTTGGGCTGCCTATAAATAGCACCCCAATCCCTAGGGTTTGGACTACCCTTTTGAGCTGAAATCAAATCCACCTATTGGGTCACTTTGTCTCCCGTTTTCTCTCTCCTGTGTGCGCCGCCAGGGGCTTCCTCTCCCTGTTCTTGCATTATTTTCACTCAAATCTCTTGGATGCTTTAATGCTTTGGTCCCTGGTGAATTTATTGCCTGCATTTTGTTCGGTTTGGGGAGTTATTGCCTTACCTACGGGCTGCTGAATTTATTCTTGAAGAGAAGCTTCTTCGGCTGGGAGTGTTCTTCACGGTGGGAGTACTAGTTCTTGCGGTTGCAAGTAGTACTGCTTTGCTGTAGCTACAGTGTACTGTAGCAGCTTTTCACCTTCTATTGCCCAGCCTTTTGATCGAAGCTGACAGTCCTTTTTGCCTTTTTTCTGGTGTGTCTGGCGAAGCTCGGTTCCGTGCGAAGCCCCTCAACTCCGTGAGGGAGTCTCCGTTCGAACCTCGTTAAAGGCTTCGTTTAGACTTCGAACTTCGGTCTTTGTTTCTGAGTTGCTAGATTCGAAGTTTCTCCTGTATGGACAGCATCGCATACTTCGAACTAGCATACTCCGAATCTATCTGTTCGAAGTGCACACTTTGTTAGGCTTCGAAGTTGGGTTCGAAGTTTGTCTTTTCTGATAGACTTCGCTTGGATTTCTTTGTGGAGTGTCAGCCTTCGATTCTCCTTCCGAAGCTTTCCCTGTTCGAAGATAGAGTGTAGGCTTCGGACTTTCTTTTCTGTCGCGTGACAGACTTCACTACTTTGTTCGAAGGTAGTCCGTCTGTTTTGTGTGTTCGAAGTTTTCTGTTCGAAGATTGTGCTTCGAAGCTCTCGGTTCAAGGTGTGTTCGAAGTTTTGTCTTCGAAGCCCTCACTTCGAAGCAGGCTCCGACTTTGTCACCTTGCTCCGAAGCTTTTGGTTCGAAGCTGTGTTCGAAGTCCTGTCTTCGAAGTGCATACTTCGAACCAAGCTCCGGCACTGCTTTTTACTTCGCTCCGAAGTACTCTTCGCACTAGCCTAGACAGTGACACCTTCGGCACTTCGGACAGACTCCGTCATCAATCTCCGAAACATACCTCGACGTGCGAAGGGGGCTTCGCCAAGTCCCGAACAGGAGACAACTTTGGACAGTAACTTCTCTTTTCACTTTATACATACTTAGATCATTTCATTGAGAAGTATAGGCCTGTTACAACTTGTTTATCTGCCTAGTTGCACCACTTTAGTTTTACACTGTATATCATCAGTTGCTTCTAGGTTAGAAACCTTTAGACTTAGGCCTACTGTTTACTTTCTGCTGCATAGTATTTTTGAGGTGCGTTGGGTATTGGGAACAGGCCATAGATTCGAAAGATTTTTTAAGGCGCCCATTCACCCCCCCTCTGGTCGCTACTTTCGGTCCTACACTGGCCCAATCGGGGTACATAGGCTAGGAGCAGCAGAGGATCCACTAGGCTGTTGACCGGGATTGACTCAGGTACATGGGCGGTGAACGATTTCGGGTTGAGAGAGCTGCGGAGTCGGGCCAGCCCAATCTGGGTACCTAGTGCAAAACTGGTGGACGCTTTGTCAGTTTCGGTGCAAAACTGACAACCGCTGATCTTGTATCGGACTGTCCAGAAGAGAAGCCGTAGTCGCTATGAAAGTTTAGCTTCCGGATAAGTCATCTGTAAATAGGATTTTACTATTTTGTCCCTAGGCCCACAGTCAGTCAGTCGAGTCTGTAAAAATATCGTAAGGGCAGTTTAGTCTTTTCCTTTTATTTCAGCATCTGTAAAAAATCCTAAGGGGCTGGTGGAATATTCTAGGTCATTGGGCTGCCTATAAATAGGGCCCCAATCCCTATGGTTAGGTTACCCTTTTTAATGAAATCACTTTTCTAATCTATTGGGTCACTTTTACCTTCTCCTGCTCCTGTTCATGCGCCCCACCAGATTCCTGTCTTGCTCATCGTGAGTTCCTCTTGTTCTTCAAGATTCTGCAAGATTTTATTCCTGTCATTCGGTGTGCAGCGTTTCTTGTGGCTTTGCAGCTTCGTGTTGCGTGCGTTGTTTTATTCCTGAGCGTTCAATCTTCTCTGTTTGCTTCTGTTCTACGGACTGAGGAGTACTAGTACTACTTGCTTGTTCATGTAGCAACAAGTAGTACCTATTTCCTGTAGCTACAGTGTGCTAGTTCTCTAGCCTTGCTTTTCCTGACATGGCTTTTTGATCGAGAAGATAGTATCTGGCTTGTCTCTTGTTATTTCTGGCAGAGCCCCCTATTTTGTTCGAAGTCCTTTAGCTCTGTGAAGCAGGCTTTGACCAGACTTCTCCAAAGGCTTTGCTGGAACTTTCAACTCCGAACTTGAACTGTGAACCTAGCTTCGAAGTGTGCTCTGTTCTAAGGTTTTGTTTTGACATACTTCGGTAGTTTTTGCGAAGCGTACTTCGACAGGTTTCGAAGTTAGCTTTTAAGCATGTATCTCTGGTAGACTTCGCTCGGAGTGCGTTTTCCAAGAATTATGTTGTTGTCATTTCTGTGGATCTCAGTGTGTGCGTTAGAAGCTTGAGAATCGAAGTGTGTGTCTAGGCTTCGATTTCTTGTGTGTGCACACCAGTATACTCCAGTTCGAAGTTGAACTATGTTTCGAAGGTCACTACTCTGGTAGTCATACCTCGAGCAAGCTGACCTCGAAGGTTGTGTCACGGGCTTCGATTTGGTCTTGCTGCTGTGTGTTTGGCTTCGCTTCTCTTTCAAATCTTGCTTCTCTATGAACTTTGTTCGAAGCTCTTTTTTCGGAGTATAGGCATCGAAGTTTTGGTTTTGAAGGTACTTCGCTGATAGCCTTCAGAGTCTCTGTTTGTTCGAATACTTTGCTGTGTTTTCCTTGCACTGTGTGAAAGTACTTCGACTGTAGGCTTTGATATACATTGTCGAAGCTCCCCTCACAGTATACAGCTTCGCACAACATCTTCGAAGCACACCTTCAGCACACGCACTATACACTTTATCAACTTCGCACGACACCACCAAACTAGATTTGACTACATCAACCTTCGGCACTTCCACAACAGACTTCGCCAGACTTCAACATTGAACTCCGAAGCAGGCTTCATCAAGTTTTGTCCAGGAGACAAATTTTGAACAGTAACTTCTTATCTCATTTTACGTGTACTTAGATCAGTTGTTGTGATGATTTGTTTCTGTGAAGTTTGATTAGCCTTGTTTTGAATGTTTTGTTTGTCTGCCTATTAGCACTGTGTTGGTGTTTCTTCGTCTAGGACACCGGTCGTTTATAGGCTAGATACTTTTAGGGTTTGACAATCTGCACGAGGTTTCTGCTAAGTCTTTTGAGGTGCGTTGGGTGTTGGGAGCAGGCCATTGATTCGAAAGAATTTTTAGGCGCTCATTCACCCCTCCTCTAGTCGCTACTTTCGGTCCTACACACATGCTCTTTCTGATTCAAATTGGATAAACGCCATGCAAGAAGAGCTTGAAAATTTTGTTTGCAATCGGGTTTGGACACTAGTTCAGCTGCCACCTGGATGCAACACCATAGGCACCAAGTGGGTGTTTAAAAACAAACAAGGTGAAGATGGAGTTGTGGTGCGCAACAAAGCTTGACTAGTGGCGTAGGGTTTTTGTCAAAAAGAAGGTATTGATTTTGAAGAGACCTTTGCCCATGTTGATCTTCTTGAGTCCATTCATATTCTGTTGGCCTTTGCTGCTTCTAAAGGTTTTAAGTTTTATCAAATGGATGTCAAGAGTGCTTTTCTAAATGGGTATATAGAGGAGGAGGTCTACATTAAACAGCTCTCCGTTTTTGAGAACCCTAAGTTTCCTCAACATGTTTTCAAGTTGCAGAAGGCTTTATACGGTCTGAAGCAAGCCCTAGGGCTTGGTATGATCGCCTGAGGCAGTTCAAGTTGCAGAAAGGTTTTGTGATGGGTTATGTGGACAAGACTCTTTTCTTGCTTAGAGATGGCTCTAACTTATTGGTTGCTCAGATTTATGTGGATGAAATTATTTTTGGTGGTTCTACTAATGAGCTTGTGTCCAAGTTTTCTGAGCAGATGCACAGCGAGTTTGAGATGAGTCTCATGGGTGAGCTCAAGTACTTTTTAGGGCTCCATATCAAGCAGACCAAGGATGGCATTTTCATCCACCAGGGTAAGTACACATAGGACATGCTAAAGAAATTTGATTTTGGTGGAGAGCTAAAGCCACAGATGACCCCAATGGGTACATCTGGAGGTCTGGACAAGGACGAGAATGGCGTCAAGGTAGATGAGAGAGAGTATCGAGGGATGATCGAATCACTGCTATACTTGACTGCGACGAGACTGGACATTCAGTTTGCCGTGGGTGTGTGCGCGCGTTTTTAGTCTTCGTCACGCGCATCTCATCGGTAGGCTGTCAAACGTATTTTCAGGTATCTTACTTATGCTCCTGATCTAGGTCTTTTCTATTCATCATCATTGTCTCTTGATTTAGTTGGTTTTTCTGACACTGATTTCGGTGGGTGTCCGCTGGATCGCAAGTCGACTTCCGGTACTTGCTAGCTTCTTGGTTCTTCGCTTGTATCTTGGTCTTCTCGAAAACAATCTGGAGTTGCGCTTTCTACTACTGAGGCTGAGTATGTAGTTGCTGCTAGCTACTGCTCACAGTTGGTTTGAATGATTTCTACTTTGCGGGATTTTGGGTTGTTCTTCCCTTCCAGAGTTCCTTTGTTTTGTGATAGCACTAGTGCAATTAGTGTAGGGAAAAACCCATGTCTTCATTCGAAAACCAAACATATTGATGTGTGCTTTCACTTTCTGAGGGATCAATATGAGAAAGGGGTCATAGTTCTTGTTCATGTTGATACCCATCATCAATTGGCTGATATTTTTACTAAACCCCTAGATCAGTCTACTTTTGAGCATTTGCGAGGGGATTTGGGAGTTGTGTATCCTTTCTAGGATACTTTGAGTCAGTTTTTCTTTCTTCTTTATTTTTTATTGAGTCTTTTTGAGTCTTTTTGTGTGCGTTCATATCATGCATAATCATCAATCATATTTTGAGCTTGCTTCTGTTATATGATTAATCTGCTTTACTCGCTCTAGCTAGTATATGTTTTGATTACTTGTCGATGATTATGTTCTACTTTAGTTCACATGATATATCTGATATTTGTCATATGCATGGCTTTTATGCTTTAAAATTGAAAATGATCACTATTGCTTCTGGTAACTAGCATGTGTAGGTTGAATGCTTTCACTATCTTTTACATGCCTTGTAGCTAGATCCTTACTTAGATGCAGATATGCAACTTGGACATCTATATGCTTTAAACATGAAAAATGTGTTATAAAATGATAAAAATTCAGAAAAAAAAAATGAAAAATTTATGCATTTTTATGATTATTAGAAAAGATCCAAGTGGGTTTGCTTTGTCGCATTGCATTGTTCTAGACTGCTTACCATAGCACTTTGGTATGAACTAGGACGGTGTAATGTATGCCAAGACCAATGTTTTAAGCTTCTGATGGTTCAGTTCTGCCTTAGGCTTGACTTGGTCGGTTAGCATAAGGTTTGACATGCAAATAACCCCTAGAAAAAATGAAAAATAAAAAGGAAAAAGAAAAAGTCTGAAAAATTTAAAAAGATGACAAGTTTGCTGAAGCACTTTGCTATGGACAATGCTTATCCTGGTAGATATCAGTTAGCTTTTGCATCTCATGCTTTACTTTGCTTGTCAACTAGAAAATGTGGTGATGCTTTTGTTTGCAAAAATCGAAAAATGTGTGCTAATGACTCTCTTTAGATATCATCTATTGCACTGATCATGTCATGTATCTTAGACAGTATATCTTTTGCTATACCTGTTAGATGTTGTAATAAGCAGTCAATCATATCTAAGAAGCATGCTTTTTACACTCCATCTGCACCCCATCTGCATTCATAGCATATTTTGAGGGGGAGATGCATTTCAGGGGGAGTTTGTGTCTATGTCTCACTTGATGAGTCCAATTGTCAACAAGGGGGAGAAAATGTGGAGTTTAGGGGACATTTTTGGCTTTCTATGGGATTTATTTCAGGGGGAGTATTTCAGTATTTTGCCTTTACTCTGTTATCCTTGTTGATAGTTCTCAGATTGCACTTGTTTTGAGTCTTTATTTTTGGTTAACCACAATGACCGTTTTCTTGCTTCTATTTGGCTTTTGGTCATTAGGGTTAAACTTTTATTTTCTTCCTTCTATTTTCTTTTGTTTTTGTTTTCCTGTTTCCACATGTTTTTGCAGGTTCTGAAGAAGTGCTGAAGAGGGTGTTGACAATGCACTCATCAAGGGGGAGATTGAGAAACCATGTTGAAGAACATGGGTTTTATACTCCAGATGTGATGAGTGATTGTCAATGGAAGTCAAGAAAAGACATGAAGACATGCCGTGTCTGGGGCACGTGTGACTCAGGTACACGGGCGCGAGTGACAGCCAGGCAGAGGAGCCGTGGAGTCGGGCTGGCCCAATCCGAGTACATGGGCTAGGAGCGGTAGAGGATCCACTGGTCTATTGACCGGGTTTGACTCAGGTATACGGGCGGCGAGCGATTGCCGGGCTGAGGAAGCTGCGGGTCGGGTCGGCCCAATCTGGATACCCGGTGCGAAGACGGTGGACACTTTGTCAGTTTTAGCACAAAACTGACAACCGATGATTATTTTATTTTTAGGATATTAATATTTAGTTTTTAAGTCCAGAATATTTTTATTTGAGTCAGTTGATTTTTCTAAGGGTATTTTAGTAATTTCGAATTTTATTTTAGAATCAGTGTAATTTACCCTAGGGATAAATTAGTCTTTTTCATGTATTAGGAGTCGCCTATAAAAAGGCCCCTACCCCCTAGGGATAGGGTGACTGTTTATTTTTGTTTTTTTCCGGAATCAATCTATAGTCCACCGGTTAGTATTGTTTTTCGATCTACAAAGTTTCCTCTGTCGCCGGTTTCTGCTTTCCACGGCCGCGTGGCATGCGAGCTTGCAGCCGAGCACAAAAGTCAGCTGCAGGCTACGCGACCGCGATGACCAAGATGTTTTTTCGTGAGGAGCCGTGCAGGAAGAAAATGCCTCGGCATCGAATTTACCGTGCAGCAGGGCGCAAAGCTTGCTTCGGCGTGGTCTTCAGCACGTGGCACAGCAGCGAACCGTCAGCACGACGTCATTTTTTTGCTCTCTACAGGAGTATCGTACAGCACGCAGTAGCAGCGGCATGGGACTCAACACCAGCGCGGGGCCCACCAGAGCACTGCAGCGGAAGCTTCATCACGCAGGTCGCCTGTGCGCTTTCCACGGCAGGAATAAGGCAGCAGCTTTTCCGTGGGACCCGTCGGCCAGCCAGTCTGCTTTCCACGGCGTGCGGCGACTGAAGCAAGGTCGGTTGCAGTTTCTGCTTCGTCACGGCGCACGACAACTGTGGATCGCTAGTGCAGGAGCATGCAGGTTAGTTATTTTAATCTACTATATTTTAGTTGTTTAAATTAAATCAACAGTTATCTCTTTCTAATTAGCAATAAAATTGTTTTAGTATTTTCGTAGAGAATTTTTATCTGCTAGACATTATTATTTAATCTGCTTATTAATTATCTCGTATTATTTATTTAAATATTTTTGTTTAATCTTCTCATATAAAAAGAAAAAAATATTATTAGTCGCAGTAATATTTTTATCCTATTTTTACGTGCAATATTTTAGGTTTATTTCTGAATTAATTTTTGAATGATCCAAATTTTATTCTTTTGATTAGTATTTTATTTCTAGACTACAATATAAATATTTTGTGATATAACTAGGTGTTTTTATTTACTACAGTATTTTTATTTGGTTTATCTTTAATATCATTTTAATTAGGCCACTGATCATTTTTAGGCTAGACAACTTTAATTCCTGTAATTCGCTTGGCTAATATTATTTGTCTGGTTAAGTTCATTTGGGTGTTTGGATTAGGATATAGTTTAGCAAGAAATTTTTAGGTGCCCATTCAACCCCCTCTGGTCGCTACTTTCGGTCCTACAATAGGGTGTGTCTTGATGCAAGACGGGAAGATGATATCTTACGCCTCTCGTCAGCTAAGGCCGCATGAGCTAAATTACCCGACCCACGACCTGGAATTGGCAGTCGTGGTTCATGCCTTGAAGATATGGAGACATTACCTTGTGGGTAATTGGTGTGAGGTCTTCACCGACCACAAGAGCCTCAAGTACATATTCACCCAACCAAACCTGAATCTCAGACAAAAAAGGTGGTTGGAGTTGATCAAAGATTATGACTTAGGCATCCACTATCATCCAGTCAAGGCAAACGTAGTGGCAGACGCCCTAAGCCAAAAAGGGTACATTGCTTGAATTGAAAAAAGATGTACCTATTCTTTATTTCAATTTTCCTTTTGAATAATTAATTTTACCGAGTCCTCCTACGAAATGGCAAATTGATTAGCGAACCAAAGACTCAGCATTTGCCCCAAATAAACCACCCGCGAACACGCATACGCAACGAAACCAAACCTAACAACAATCACAACAATGGGAACCAGAAAATTCCGCCCTCAAAATGCACGAACTCCACACACCCAATCGAACATGGATGACCTGAATCAAGGAGGAGGCTTAGTTAGGATGATGATGACTGTGGGGCTCACCGCAAATCTTGGCAGGGCCATGGATGCGCATAAGGTTGGGCTACGAGAGTAGCACCCGCTTGGCCTCGACGTAGAGCTGGCGGATCTCCGCCTCGAACAGCTACACCTAGTGGTAGGCCCGTTTGCCCTCGACCAAGCGGTGCACCACCTCATCCACCGTTGCGCCATCCATCGCCCTCATCGACGCCCACATCATTATCATCCAGGTGAGCCTGTCCTAGCCTCCCCCTTCCCCAGCTCGGCTCGTGAGCATGTGACGACGACTGGACGGTCGTGAGAGAAGGAGAGGGAGGGGTAGGTGGCGGGGGCACGATGGTGGGTAGGCGATGGGGTAGGGTTGTAGAGTGACAAGACGAGGGAGAGTTTTCCTCGAGTGGGCTAACCGGATACAATTTTTTTATTGAACTGGGTTTCTTTCTAGGTCGGGGTGATCCCTAAGGATTGGACCATAATCCCGGTTGATCCCGGCCCAACCGAACATAGCCTAAGATCTTGTTCGGTTTGGAAGAGATTGAGGAGGTTTGAGGGAGATTAAATCCCATAATGACTTGTAAGGGATTTAATCCCTCTCAATCATCTTAGGGAGGGGTTTAACTGAAAAAGGTTTAATGGATTACTCAAGCTATCATAGAGCAATCACTGCCTAATATCAGTATATAGTATAAAACTATAGATTGTCTACTCTATTTTATATTGCATATTTTTTTCTTCCATGCCATTATAATTTTCACGGTTTGCAAATATGTCATCGGTGTGTCCATGACAAACGGGAGCCATCACAGTCATTGACAGTGGCATGTAGGCAATTATTGAAAATTATAATGGCATGTGAGTAATTTTCTCTTTTTATATTGTAAGTCATTTGACTATTTTAAAGTTTAAATTCTTCACCTTTAATCAAATTTAAATAAAAATACATTAACATTTATAATATCAAGGAAAAAGTGTACTTCATATTGACATATTAAGGTTGGTGATCTATTTAATCCCTAAACTATGAAACCGGATATTTTACTTTTTGAAGTATGGAAACCGGTTCAAATAACCTTAAAGAATGGTCTTAAAGTATGAAAATTGGTTCAAATAACTCTAGAATAGTTTTAAGTGGTTTCGGTCACATAGTCTATGATTGGGACAATGACATGCATGATGGTAAAGTCAGTTAAGAATTTTTTTTAATAATTGTAACGACTTACGAAAGAAGCACATTAATACAAGTATATAATTCATAGGATTACCAATAATTAAAATAAAGAAATCAATTAGGTTAACTCGGTTAAATGAACTAATGTATGTACCTAAACATAAGCATGATACATTTCACTATCTATATAGAAAAACCACATATAAACCATATTTAAACCGGATTACATACTTCAAGTTGTAAATACTAAATACCCGATTTCATAGTTTAGTTGGTTAGGTAGACTAAGCCCAATACTTTAGGGGGTTAAGTTGATTATTTTATAATATCACACTCAAATACACTATTAAAATAGATTTAATAGTGTAATTGTTGGTATATTTTTTTATAAAATTATTTATATTTAAAGAAGTTTGACGTTCAAACAAATTTGAAAGTTAAATGATAACACAACTTGCCGTGGCCAAAATTAATTGGCCTGATGAGCCCAGAGATAAGAATCAATGCATTTTTAATACAGCTAACCCACAGTAATTGAACTCCATCAGTTGTAACTTTACAGTCCATGGGTTACTCTGTCCATCGATCTTCTCTTGTACATAAAGTGATAAAACTGTATAAGTGTATAACGTTTAATTTCTTCGTCAGTCGAGGAGCTGAGTCTGCGACTGATGACTACAGTTCGATGAGATTTCGAAACGAGAGACAGTAGAAAAGCATGCAAATGAAAAGCTCATGCATATATGCATCCATGCATGATGCATGTGTACGTACCCGAAGAGATAACCGCAGGTGACGGCAACTTTCAGTTAAAGAAAACACAGTGCAAGTGAGAGCTATAGCTGCCTTAATTTAATTTGCCTGCAGAGAGAGGATCTTTTTCTTTATTTCTTGTGTGGCCGGCCGGCCGGCCGGTCTGTCGCTGATGATCGATGAACGAGAACTGGTAGCAGCTTCAGCTTCTTTTTCAAAGATTCCAAAGCTGAGCAAGCTTACGACCTTACCTACGTACGCAGGTACGTCATGCATGCTGCTATACGTATACACAGATCGATATATGGTCCCAACCAGCAGCATATATGCAGGCCAGCCATGCCATGCATACGTACGTACTGCTGGCATCCATGGATCGATGTACATTAATTAGCCGCGGATTATATAGCAACCACTATGATAAACCGATGTAAGGTAACGTGCTATAAGACTTAGCCTTATCATATTAATATTGAAGCGGAGAAGAGAGAAAAGAAATGGACTACTAATTTAGAGCTGACCGGTAAATAAATTTTTATAAACTTTGTGATATGATGTTATATGTTATGTATTAAATATATACATATATTAGATTGGCTATATTTAACATGACACTGGACATTAGCCTTGTTCTAACTAGCAATCAATTAATGGCCGACCAGATCAAATTAAATCTGCTGGTTAATGGTGATGCTTGGCGACACATGTATAATTTGTAACAAGCTTGTTAATTTCATTCAAGACTTCGTTCCTGTTTAGCTCTTGTCATAGAATATTCCAGTATTAATCGATACCGATATAGTTTCAAAGTTTTAGTAAAATAATATAAATTTATTGTATATAATATTCTTATTTAAAATATATATCAATATGATTAAATATGATATATTTTTAGATATGTTGATATTTCAAATATATTGTATGACTTTAATATAATATAATATATACTTTAGTTTATTATATAAAATATATCTAGAGTAAGATTCAAAATATAATGTTAACTGATATAGACAGTATTGACTAGAAATCTAGAACAATTAGTATGGAAGCATAGAACTAAAATGATATGTTACTCAATATGTATGGATTTGAATGTCGAAACATACCATATTATTCATTTCGGTTGGTATCAAAATAAATTATTAAGCTTGATTTGTAATGTATTAAATGGGTAGCTAACTGCAGCTAGAAAGAAGCATAATTGCTAGCTTTATATTGTGTATTAAATGGTGACACATCCATGAAGGCGATGACGACGCCACACAACGCGAGCGCTCTCTCTGCTCTCTCTCTCTCTCACACACACAGTGGCCACTGACCAGCTGCACGCAGCCACTTAAAAGCACTGTAGCAGCAGCCGCTGCATGTTAGCAAGTCATGCCACTGCTGCCTTGCTTTGACTGCCACGTAAGCACGTACGTTCTAGGTAGCGACCAAGCCATGCAGAACGTAGTGTATGTACTGTGTGTTGTGTGTGCAGCTAGGCAGCTAGCTAGTAACAAGATTGTACAACTGATTGTTTGTAGTGTGTCTCTGTATGTGTGTGTCGTCGTCGATCGTCACGAGAGCTGTGTGCTTTGGAAGAGGGAGAATAACCATTCATGTCTACCAGCAACGGCGATCTTACCGGCCATGACCGGCAACTACCGCTATACATCTCCTTTTAGAACTCATGAAGAGATCGAGCTAGCTTTCAGAAAGAATCTCCCAACTAACTTCACACACCTTTGGCCAGTACTTCCTCCGGTTTCTAAAAAAATCGTTTTAATCATAATTTCAGGTATTAAAAAATGTTTAATTAGTGTATATTTTTACATGTTTGTCCATATTAAATGGGGTGCATAGCAATTAGATTCAATAATCTCTCTATGTCCTATTAGCGAATACTATTTCAAGGATAAAAACGTCAAGAATACATATAAAGATATAAAACATCTTTTTAAAAACTTTAAATATAGTCGTAAAATAACTTTCTTTTGAAAACCAGAGGGAATATGTACTTATAACTTATCAGTCCTACACGAAAACTTTATTTTTATTTTTATCATTTTTAAAAATTAAAGACGTTATTTTGTATTTGTTTCATTTAGTTAATGTGCTCTAGTTAGTCAAGCAACGTTATGTAATCAACTTGCATGATTAATTATTTGTGTACACTATAGTATATCTAAGAATTGTTAAAAAGGTCTTTGATCAAAAAGTATTTGTGTGAGTCGAAGAATGTAGCATAAACAATACGTGTACATGCATATACGTACAATGTTTTGTACTACAACTAGTGTACACGTCAAAAAAAAACGGCCACTACTTCATTTGAACGTAGAGTACAAGACTAGTCGGAAAGCCTAGCCAGACTGCACGAATCACCACTTTTCAGTAGAGATCGAAACGCTTGCTTGCTTTGCCGCTGCAAATCCTAGCTAGCTTATAATTTGTATAGAAGCAGCCACACAGTACTGTACACACGTATATCGTACATCGATCTTTCTTCTGCTTTTTAGACTGAAAGATGTTTAATTCCATGACAACTACTACTCCATTTAGTCATCAAGAATCAACTTTAAACAATTGTGGCGATCTCGATGCATGGATAGAACGATATATCAAGGGAAATAAAAGTTTTGATTAATCATCGATCCCTCCATGAGATCAATGGCACATTACACAAAGTATTGCATTGCTTAAAACACGAATTAAGTTGCGGCATGTAAATAATGCAGTAGACTGCAAACATGCATCCGTAGCATGGGCTCTCCAGTACTGTCGTCGACTCGTCGTTGCTACACGGTAATCAAGCGAAGCTAGATAACAAGAAGAACACACCAACCTAGCTAGGTAATTAAGGACTACTAAGCTTAACTAGATCATCGATCTGTTAACTATATCTACAACTCGATCCTTGTTGATTAAATAAAACCTTAATTAAGCATGGACGCATGCATCACACACACACACGAGAGCGACTAGAGATGAATGGATGGATGAGAGATTCAGAGCCAGAGGGCTCCGGCCTGCTTGAGGAGAGGCACGAGGGTGCCATTGATGTGGCACGCCATCACCTTCTCCACGCCGCCGAGGAGCCTGCCGCCGACAAACACGACAGGCACGGCGGGCTGACCGGGCGGCAGCAGCTGGGCGAGCGCCGCCTGGATCTCCCGGCCACCGGCAGTGGCCGTGGCGGTGAGCTGGTCGAGCTCGTAGACGGTGGGGCCGACGCCGAGACCTAGGAGGAGGCGCTTGACGACGTGGCACATGCAGCATCCGCTGGCGCTGAAGACGACGACGGCGTTGGCGCTCGCCATCCGCGCCACCCTCTCGTACACCCCCATCATCGCCGCCGCCTCCGCCGCATCCTGATCCGTCTGGTCCCGATCGACCGCTGCCGCCACCTGCATCCTCATCCTCCTCCCCTGCCGGCGTCTTCTTCTTCTTCTTGCTAGTGAGTTGTAGCTAGCTAGTAAGCTGCAGGTGGCACGACCGATGTTGCACAAGGCAATGCGAAGCTGCAGAGGCATGCAGGTGTCTGAGAGCTTTATATATAGAGGAAGAGGAGGAGGGGCTAGCTAGGCCGGCCATGTGAGGTGTACTTACTGGTCAGTCAAAGCAAGCAATTGCAAGAGATGGAGAGACATGGATGGCTTTTTGGCAGTGGCTGGTCGATCGGCAACGACGAAGTAAGCTTGGTAGCTGCATGAGCATGGCCGGCACACTCTGACCAATAATACTTCACGCCCTGCTCACTGCTCTTCTCTCCTTCCCTCCCTCCTTTCTTTCTTTCTTTCTTTCTTTCTTCCACGTACTACGGTACGGTTACTGGGTTATTGCTGCAGACTAGAGAGAGTAGCATGCATGATAGATGCTGTGAGCAACAAGTGCTCACTAATGAAAAAGCAACGAGCTAGCTAGCTTTAATTGGGACTTAAAAAGCTCCGGCTCAGAGATTACGTTTGTATTATAAATATATTGATTTAATTTTTATTTTAAATTTAAATCAATATAGTATTGCCGAAATTTAAAAAATAAAATAGAGGAGAGAGAGGAAACAGACTAGGATAATTCGGGCTTGAGCTAAGCTTGTCTTTAGAATTCTATTAAAATTTAATAAAGTTTTTAAGGGTATGTAATATGTATTGATTAACCAATTGCAATTAGGGCTCAGCTCTACGCGTCGACAGAATCTGGCAATCCATTTGATTATCTTGTAGAAATTGCCCAGGAAAGGAAATGCAATAATAAGCATGTGTATTATCAGTGTATATGCATATCTGATATCATGCATGATCGTCGTAGTCACATTTGTACATGTACCATTCGTACATTTGTACTGGCTCCTTCTAATTATATTCCTTATATAACTTATTTTAATCATATAAATTCTTTCTTAACTATAACTCAATTTAGAACATTTATGTATTTTTATTTTTTATGTTTATCCTTATCAAATAAATGATACTACTATATATTCTTAGAAATAAACAACTTATATTTTTAAAGTAGAAAAAAGCAAGGAGCAACTATATCATTTGAATTAATTTGTTAAATGTTATAAACAAGTTCAAAACAACCTTTTTTAACTGTTAAGAAATTGCATGGTACCCGCATGGAAATCCATGAGTAAAATTCCATACCCCATCATTCTTTTTTGGATGGCTCAGATTATTAATAAAAATATTGATGTGCAAGGGTCCATTTGGTATACACTGTAATATTGTATGGCTATTGCATTCTATATATTATCCTGGAAGCACTTCCCTCCTTCTGCAGTCAGCAAAATCCACACCAGCAATACTAATATGATTATTATAACAGCTCAGTTTACGCACCAGGCATGTTAATACGATTATTATTTCCTTTTGATTTTTACCGTAATATTGGCGCCGACACACGTCTAGTTTGTTAAATATTATAAATAAGTTTAAAACTACCTATGTAACAATTCAAATATTATATAAGCGTGTAGCATACGGTGATTATATATACTAGTATAGTAGAGTGAACTGACTACTTCTTCCGTCAAGTTATAGATATTTCAGAGCTTTGATGTGTTTATTAAGACACAATAAAAAATCCTAAACTACTTCTCAACTAGTATTTCAAACAATTAGTATTACGTGTAACTAGTATTCTATATAAGAATAAAATAGAAAAATTTTAAAGGGAATTATATAAATTAAAATATTTGAGACAAAATTTAAAGTGTAGAAATAGTTGTATTTTAGAATTGTTTTTTGTGCGTTAAAGAGTAAGGGAAAATTACTCACATGCCATTATAATTTTCAAAAATTGCCTATATGCCACTGTCAGTGACTGTGGCGGACCCCATCTGTCAGTGACACACCGATGGCATATTGGCAAACCGTAAAATTATAATAGCACGGAAAAAATTAACCCAGAGTAAAGGGGAGTATATATACAGATACGGCAAAAAGAGGACGATGGACACGTCACGGCAGCCGACAGGCCGACAGCATAACTGCGGCCCCCACCGATCCGACGTCGTTTGACTGGCCCCACCCACGGACCCTCCTAACGCCGTCACCCAGCTTCTTCCTTGATGTCATTAAACCAAACGGCACGTTACTTACATCGACCGATTGTCGTTAATCCTGCATGCATGAAATTAATTAAAACACAACTGGTTATATATATGCTGCTCTCGACAGATATATTTATTATTCAAACAAGGTACACACTCATTCATGTTTTTATTTGGGAAAAAATCCTCGCAATAAGTTTTTTGAATTTATTTATTATACGCATATCACCTAATGATAAAAATATTGTCAACACTGAATAAAATAATTCTAGAAATAATATAGTATTTTCACCACAATAATAAGCTTATATTCAGAACCTGTTTAAAGGGTTGCAGATGCATGCATGCATTAAATTAAAAATGAGGAGAAAAAGAGATGGACGCAATGTCCTGTGTTGTGTTGTGTGATATAGCTAGCTAGCGGCTGCTTCAGGGCATGCAGTGCAGATGTAAAAATGCAGTCAAAGCTAGGTAGGAGAGGGGAAGAGGGTGGCCTGCAGCCTGCGTGATCAGATCACGCCAATGCCATCTTCTTCCTACTTTCGCTGCTTTTTGCTGCAGCTGCATGAAATGTGGATGGGCCATGCATGGGCGTTGCACTTGCATGCGATTCGATCGCGTGCATGCTCTGCTCTGGTCCTCGCGTCGTCGACGACACACCTAGCTAGCTACTGGCACCCTACGCTTCTGATTCCATTCTGCATATATATATCCCACTTTTAAATTTTAATTACAACTACTTTCCTGTTGTATACTCTCTCGCTCCGCTCATGCATGTGTGCGTACATGATCTCTAATGTTCTCAACTTTGACCATTATTATATATATAATGGTAACAAAACATTTCAATTCCAAGTAAGTTAAAGTCTCACAGAAGTAATTAATCAAGCTTTATTTTTAAGAATTTATATTTAAGACCAAATCTTTTTAAATCTCTTTTTATTATATCCTCTAATATCAATTTTAGTCTTTGTCCCTTCTCCTCGTAAAGATATCAATTCATAAATCAACTCAAATGATTTTATTATATCTCATTTGTTCTGTTTTAGAAAAGCAAGTTTTTTATTTGTGAGAGTGATGTCATTTATTTAACCGTGACAACATGAAAAAAAATTAAAAATGACTTACATCGATAAAAAAGAAAATAGTTAAAAAATGCTAAAATGTATGACTTGAGTCATATATATATCAGAAAGAATAACTAGTAGCTAGCTTGGCTCTGTAAACTGCAAGTGCATATACCGTGGGGGTGAGAGCGAGCAGCTGGCCGGAACAGGGAGCAGCAGCAAGCCAGCAACAGGCAGCAGGCAGCAGCAGGGGTACTCGTTGTCGAGGGCGGCAATGGCTGCATGCATTCATGCAGCTAGCTAGCGTTCGATCGCTCTCAGCTCTCTCCCTCTATCTCTCTAGCTAGCTAACACGAGTAGCTTTAAAAGGCGATCGATCGACATGATCCATCCATCCGAGAGCACGCACGCGAGCCTGAGCGACCACGACGACTGACACCCAAATCGCCATGCATGCATTCGATCTCAGCTCCGGCCGGCCGGAGCGGCCTGGACTTCATTGTAGCTACCTAGAGCTTCCTTTCCTTTTGACGCCTTCCGCTTGTAATGTACTGATGAACGCTGCGATCGATGGATCGACCCAATGCAAACTCATCAAACTGCAGGCATGTCATCTTTCCTTTAATTCCCTTGCACCACTACCGACTCCTAATGTACAGTACACACCTCATATATGAAATGGATATGGTACGGTGTACTGTTAAATTCTAGAAGGTTTTAAAACATAATTGAGAAATCAAGTGGGGTATGTACTGTGGTTGTATCTTTGTGAAGGTGTGTTTGTTGTTTGGGTTCATTGATAGGATCAGTGTGCATCTTGTTTGGAGATTTGTGTTTTACTTGTCTCACAGGGTTGAGATGCAAGTCAACTGTCAACAGCGGGTTATCGGGGTCAAGCGAGGAGCTTGATGCCAGACGGTCAAGCATGCCGGGTGAAGTTGAGGAAGATCTCAGACATATACGTGGAGATAGAGCAAGACATGGACGGACAGATGATCGGGACAGTGTGTTAACCAAGTCAGTGAAAGAGAGTCCAGTGCAAGTGACAATGTGGCTCGAGGGATCGAGAGCGGAAGAGACTTGCTGGCGGTCGAGTTCGCGGATTGGTGACACGTGTCGGCGATCTGGAGCGCTTTGTCGGTTTTGGCTCAAAACCATCGGATTGAGATCCAAGCGTCCTAAAGAGAAGTCGTAGCTACTACAAAAGCTTCGAATTAGGACAAACTACCTTTAGATATGATTTTACCATTTTAGCCATGTGGGTATTGAGTCTGTAAAATATAGTCTGCAGTTAATTAAACTCTAAGGGTAAATTTGTCTTTTCCTTTTTGAACTCAGACTATAAAAGCCCATGTAGCCCTCTAGGGTTTCTTACCTATTTTCATAAATACATTTCCTATTCCAAATTTTATTCCAAATTTTGGGTCACTTTTTGGCTTCACATTGTTTCCATCGAAGAGCTCTGTAGTAGTTTGGTTGGTTTTTTCTTTCTCAAAAAAACCGAAATCGGTTTTCTTGAGGAGTTACTATGCATCGGTTTTCTTGAGTAACTACTGTTCCTGGGTTTCCATCGGAGCTGAAGAGCGCGGCGGTGTTCTGGTGTTTGAAGCAGAGGCGACACACTCGGTTGGGAGCAGCGCAGAGCTACAACCTGTGTAGTGCGAGAACTTCGCTCGGGGAGGGTGCTCAGCGCTTGAAGGAAACGGCGTAAGGGCTACAGCCGAACAGCACGCACACCAAGTGTTCGACAAATTGACTGCACATATCTCTTTACCTCGTTTTGCGTGCACTTGCAGTTATTATTCATGTTTATTATTCTGTGATGGATTAAATTACTACAAACATTTTATTGATAAATCCTTGTGTTTTTAGTGCACATCTAGTGTTTGTTAAATCATCTACGAGCACATTTATTTTCAGCATTTAATTAAATTCTTGTGCACTGTTGATGTTTAGTTTGTGTCTTATTAAATGCCTGTGATTATTGGATGTTTTTCTAGCACTCAATGATTTGTCTATCTAGTCTGTGAACTTTATTAATCTGCCTTGTGTGCGTTGTATTGCTGTCTTTTCAATTAGGACATCGGTTGATTTTTGAAGGCTAGATTAATTTTAGTGCTTATGATCTCTCAAACTGTCGCATCATATCAAATCTGATAGGAGAATGATAGCACTAGATTTATCTGGAATTTTGCTGTGATATTTAATTTGCTTCTGGTTGTTCATTGAGAGAAGCGTTGGGTGTTTAGAAAAGGTCATCAATTCGATAGAAATTGTTGAGTCACCTATTCACCTCCCTCTAGTCACCCGTTTCGGTCCTACAATTGGTATCAGAGCAGGTTAAGATCACCAGTTGACCTTAATCGGTTCTGTGATCTTTTAGCGATATGTACAGTGTCAGTAAAATTTCGTTGTTCTATGGGACGGATTTTGCTTACTGGAAGGTGCGTATGGAGGCTTATCTTCAAAGCCAAGGAAGTGCAATTTGGGAGATTGTGGACTCACAATACTCCATCCCTGAGACTCACACTACTTAGGCTGAGAAAGATCAGTATAGTGCTAATTGCAAAGCTAGAAATATAATGTTCATTGGCCTGAGTAGAAATGAGTTCGATAGGGTGCAGCACCTTCAAACTGTCAGGGAGATTTGGTCCACACTCATTGAGAAACCAAGGATTGGTTTCAGAGTCTGTGATGAGTGATTGACATATTTTACCCTCTGATTCGAAGCGGTCCCTCCGAAGGGGTTCGGAGGTGGTTTCACCGAAGGGTTCGGTAGGTTTGGTTGCTGCAGCTGTTGCAGCGGAGTGTGCTTGTCGGAGGGGTCCGACAGTACACGATGACTGGGTTGTACCGAAGGGTTCGGTACTTTGGGCGGTACACCAGAGTGTGTGCCGAAGGTTGCTAACCCAGAGAGGTCTTCGGAGTACTAGATACACTTGTCTGCTTGTCTGTGGTGCGCAGGTGACTTCGGAGGCGACGGACGGTTCGTAGCAGGTGAACCTGGGTCAAGTGGGAGGCCGCACCCCTCGCGTGCGAAGGGGGGCTTCAGAAGCATCCAAATCTGCAAAGGCTGACCAGCGTCTGCTCTGCAAAAGCTGGTACTGTCCCCTCTGCGAAGCTGACAAAAGATGCCTCCAAATATAGTAGACTACCTGTTGTACCCCCCTGTTTTGATGAGACAAAACCAGTGTAAACCCTAGGGGTAAAGTAGTCTTTTCACAGGACTGAATAGTGCCTATAAATAGTGGAGGCCGGTCAGGTCACATTAACACTTTGAGCATTCATTGTTGAGCTCCTATACTAGCCTCTCAAACTTTGTATTCATCCTGTGAGTTCAATTTTTGTGTTCCCTGTTCAAGCATCGAAGTCTTGAGTCTGTGTTCATTTTATGCTTGAGCTTGTATGCACACCTCGCTACATACTTCGGTCTCTTGTGCGTCACATCTTTTGAGTTGAGTGTGTGCGAAGCCTGTTTGAGCGAAGCTTGTTTTGAGCAAAGTGTGTTTTTCAGTGTGTGTTCGCTCTGTGTAAACTGAAGGCAAGACCTCTCTGATTACTAGCGAAGCACTGATCGAAGCCCATTTTTCTTCCCGTGGCGAATCCCTTAGCGAAGTCTGTTTTGTGTGCATTTAGACCTTCGAAGTACAAAGCCCAGCACCAGTTGTTGTCGCTAAGTATTTGGTCGAAGTCCACAGAGGAAAGTCCGCTCTTGCGAAGGGTGAAGTGCGAAGCCTGCTCGAAGGCACTCTGTGTGCGGAGCCTGCACTGACTAAGCAGAGCTGAGGTTTCAGGGTTGTGTGAGGAGCGAAGTCTTCTTGGCTTCAAACTTTTGCCCCTTGCGAAGCCTGTGTTCGGAGCTGTGAAATACCTCCAAACTAGAACTTCGAAGGTTGTGTTCGAAGCCTGTTCCACAGAAGACAGAATTAAAACAGAAGGCTATTTTTAGTCTGAAATTTTAAAAGCTCCCATTCACCCCCTCTGGTCGCTGTTTCCGGTCCAACAATTGGTATCAGAGAAGGTTAAGATGTAACGCCCTGATTTTCATCGGGCGTTAAAAATAAAAATAAAGTAATTAATAAATGAATTTCAAGAAAAGGATTTAGTATAAATTGATAAACAGGAAAGCTAAAATACGAGCTTAAAATTTCATTTAAAAATAAATTGTAGTTAGTGTATTTTTTCCCAAAAATCTCCTAGCCTTAAATTGCGTCCCAAAAATTTTCCGGAATTTTTGACGCAAAGGAATTAAATATAATCAATATCATTTCATCGTAAAACTTTAACACTAATTAATAAAATATATTTCAACAAGAATATTTGTGTGAATAAAATATATGATAAATCATTTCAATTAAAAATAATATAAAACCAAATAAAATTCGGCTAGAGAAATTTCAAGTAAATTTCTCCCACCTCAAATATATTTAGGTTTTTATTAAGAATTTTTTGTAACTAGAATAGTAATCCATAATATTTCAATGATAACTTTAATAAATAAATAATTAAATCACTCTCTTTCCAATATAATTTGAATCATAATTTCTGACTATCTATATCTTTTCCCAATCAAAAATCCCGAGGAATCAACGTTCTATTTTCGGTCGCGAAATTAAAATCCCATTTTAACTGCGTGTTTAAATCCCATTAAAAATTACTTTAAAATTATTTTTATATTCCCAAAAATGAATTAAAAACCTTGTATTGGTGTTCATGTTCGGAATTTCTAATTTCGACGCGAATACAAAATTAATTGATTTTTCAAATCGCCGTTTATTCGTTAAAATATTCACGCGTTATTTCTTTAAAATCCAAGATTTCTAAATTTATTTAATTTTCAACTTTCCAAAAACTTTTAACTTTTTCTTACAATTTCAATTTTGAATTTTCAGAAAAATATTTTCTATTTTTTCCTCCTTTCCTTTTCCCTTTTCTCTTTCCTTCTTTTTCCTTTCCTTCTCTCTCCTTGCTTTCTTTTCTTCCTGCGCACCTCCCTTGGCTGCACGCACAGCCACCTCCACTCCCTCCTCCTTCCATTTCTTCATCCTCTTCCTTTTTTTCCTCTTTCCTTCTTCTCACTCTATTTTTCTTCCTTTCTCTTCCATTTCTCTCCCTTTCTATTTCTCCCTCCTCCTTCCATTTCTCCATTCCCCTTCCTTTTTTCCTCTTTCCTTCTTCTCCCTCTATTTTCCTTCTTTTCTCTTTCCATTTATCTCTCTTTCTATTTCTCCCTTCTCTTTCTATTTCTCACTCCTCTTTCAATTTCTCCCATAGCCCTTCTCCCCCTATAAAAACCATGCCACCCTCACATTCTCCCCACACCACCCTCTCCTCCTCCCTATGCCACCCTCTCCAAAACCATCCACGTCGGCTGCGCAGCCATGTCGTCCTGCGCCCCGTGCGCCATCCGTTGTATAGCGCCAAGCCGATACTCTGCATCATCGTCTTTTGTTCCCTACCGGTGAGAACACATTTTCTTTTGGTTCACTTACTTCTATCAATTAAATTGTTCCATGTCTAATTATCGCATCATAATTGTTTCTATTCCGCTATGTCATCTTGTTTATCGATACATTTCAACTATTAATTAATATTGATCCTAAAATATCATTATCAAAACCGGATGATCCCGCTTTGATTATAATATATATAATGGGTTATTCTTGTATCATCCCTTAATCCTTGATAATCTATTTAATCTAATTTATTCGTTATTTTTACTTGATCCTTTATCGTCAAATTAATAATATTTATCTCGATTTATTAGGTCAAAATCTCATTTCAACTACGTATTTAAATTTCGTTAAAAAGCCTTTTAAAAAACTATTTTTATATATTGAATTAAGAAGAGAAAAATAAATACAAATCATGATATATAACTCAGGATTTGAGATGAGTAATTTATGTTAAGTTTCTCAAGACAAAATAAATTTTTATGAGATTTTATAAATTTATTTTAAATTGCAGAAAATAAAATTTAAATTATATGGACCGTGTATGAATAATAAAATGGTTAAAACAACGAGGAATTAAGAATCTCAAAAAGAATTCAAATTTTGGGTTTGGAAATTTTTATTAAATTCTTCAAGCTAAAAATATACACTAGGCTTTTTATTTGAATTTTTAATATTTTTATAACTATTACAATAAATACAAACATCATATAAGAAATTGGTTAAAAAACTTCATTTATATACTTTCCCCAAAAATTCATATCTCCTTCAATTTAGCTCCAAATTCGACCATTCAAATTTTGTAAAATCTATCTTTTTATTCTCTACACATTTATGCAATAAAAACAGTATGTTTATTTTGCACATTTTATTCTTATTTAATAATATTGTTTTCTATTTGAAATAAAATTCACAAAAATAGTTTAAACTTCAAAAATTCATATCATGCTCAAATTAACTCCAAATTTCACCATTTCAATTCTGGAAAATTTGTCTTTTTATTATCTACACTTTTATGCAATAAAAACAATATGTTTATTTGGCACATAATAATCTTATTAAATAAAGAAAATCCCCTTTTGGATTTAATTATTATTTCATTTAAGTAATTCAGAAAAACCCTTAAAAATTTATATATTAATTTCAGATGATATATTGACTCTGTTTCACTGTTTTTAATACAATAAAAATATAATATTCATTTTGCCCACTTTATTCTATTAAATAATATTGCAAAAGCCCTTTTAGGACATTTAATTAATTCATTTAATGAAAAGTCAACACTTTATAAAAATATCCTAAAAACTTATATAATAACTTCAGAAGACATAATAACTTAATTTCACTCTTTTTACTACAATAAAAAATTAAGGTTAATTGTATACCTTTTTGCTTCATCTCTAAAAAGGGGAAATAAAAACCCCTAGGAAAAATAATTACATCAAATCATAAATTCAGAAATCTCATTAGAAATCAATCTTAAATATTTAAGTAACAATTCCCTAAAATTTAAGACTTTATCTCCTTTACTTAAATCCAACAAAAACATGTATGTTGATATGGTTGATTTGTTTTGGATTGTTTATTGAATGTTTTATTTACTTTTCCGTATCGAGAAGACTACATTGCCATCGAAGAGCCGAAGTTCTACCCTGAGGTTCCTCCATCCCCATTTGTTGATCAAGGCAAGTCATCGACCACCCTTGTGGAAACAGTTGATCATCATTGAGCCCATGTTTTAATAAATTATCGCTATAACTCATAGGATAATATTGCATTAGTCAAATATCAAGCCCTACACTTATATTTATTAGATCCCCGTCCTTGTGTGCAAACCCAAGCCATGCTTATTGAGCCTTAACTCCTTGTCACTCTACAAATATTATATTAGCTAGTGCCCAATGTACCGGCACAACTGCTATAGGATAAAAATAATGAGTCATAGATAGATGGATTCTGTTATATGAAGTTCCCTGTTATTATTGTCTCTGGACTCTATTGGAGTTGGCTAGGTTATAAGTATGGTGGGTTCCGGGTGCAAGCTCGGGAACTGGTTGGTCGCACCCGGGGCACTATAAGGACCGGTCTGTGGGATCTGTTGCAAAGCACTTCTGTACCAACCACAAGTCTAATGGGTAAGTCCTACTGGAATTGTGGAACACTCCGACTCGATGCACCATAGTGGAGGGGGCAAGGGGCAAGCCTGTGGGCGACTTGTACCGACGAGACTCAAGGGGGGGGGGTATGGTGAGGCACCGACGCGTCGGGGCACCATATGAAACCTATAAGAGGGTGCTATTGAGTCTAGGCGAACCATATGGAAGGTTTTGGCACGAGTTCCCGTGAAATGGGTCATCTCGTTACACTTTGGTGTAAATGATGAGTGCGTGCCTTGTGGGTACAGTGGTACATCTCTGATCAGAGTAATTTAAATCTTTTCGAAAAGTCGAGCCCACGGTCAAGGGCAGGTTGTGTGACTACTCGCAGTTAGTTTACTCATGTTTGAATGGTTGAGTTATTCATGGCATGTAAGGACTGTTGTGCGAGGAGGTGAAACGTACTCCTCGAGTTAGAAGATGATGATGCATACACATGTTTACATTTCAGTACTAATAAATTGTTCACATTTAATTGCTTTACAAATTACACGCTTCCGCAAAATTAGCCACTATCTCCTTTGTTATTATCTTGCATTATATTTGCATTCGGTGGCTTGCTGAGTACACCTGTACTCACCCCATTGACTTACACCATCAGAGTCCGTCTACTACGAGGAGGATGTAGGTCTGGAGTAGCGACCCAGTCAAGGCGAGACTGGAAGGAGGCGTTCATCTAGGACCCTTATTTTATTAGTTTCTCTTCACCTTTATGCACTTTTGTATTAATGCGGTCTACGAACCGTGAATGATTGCCCGTATTGTACGTGGTCGCTTGATGAACGTCTTGGTTTATTGATTTTCTTTGGAATTTCAATAAAAGTCCTGATTTATTAAATCGGGGCGCGACATAAGATCACCAGTTGACCTTAACCGGTTTTGTGATCTGTTGGCGACATGGACAGAGTTAGTAAAATACCTCTGTTCGATGGGACTGACTTTGCATACTGGAAGGTGCGCATGGAGGCTTACTTGCTAAGCCAAGGAAATGCAATTTGGGAGATTGTGGACTCACAATACTCCATCCCTGAGACTCGCACCTCTCAAACAGAGAAGGATCAGTATAATGCCAACTCCAAGGCTAGAATATACTGTTCATTGGTTTGAGCCGGAGTGAGTTTGATAGGGTGCAGCACCTTAGGACTGCTAGGGAAATTTGGACCACTCTCACTATTTTTCATGAGGGCTCTACACAGATTAAGGCCAGGCACCAAAGCACATACAATCAACAGTATCAGCTGTTTGTGCAGGCACCTGGTGAATCTATAGATGCCATGTTTTCTCGCTTTGATGCGATAGTGAGTAACTTGCGGTCCAATGGAACGCTTGCTTACAATGATCATGATAGGGCTATCAAGCTTCTCTATGCTCTTGACCGTAGCATATGGGAAGTGAAGATATCCAGCATTGAGGAATCCGCAGGTTATGACACATTGACCTGTGATGAGCTCTTCAGCAAGCTGAAGTCCACAAAGATTGCCAAGGCATCTCTTGCAGTGCATAGGAACTCCTTGCCACACACATTGGCATTGGTTTCTAGCACTAACCGTGGCACCACTGCAGAACCAAGCACATCTGGCACTTGTGTTCTTGAAGTTGGTTTTGCTTTGTCCTCTCTGGTCTCGGTCACTAAGGAGCAGGTGGATACTCTGGATGATGATGAGCTTGCTCTCATTGCCAGAAGGTTCACCCGTTTTCACCATGAGAGACGGGATCAGAGGAGAAGTGGTTTTAGTGGTTGTTTTGAGTGTGGCGACACTTCTCACATCAAGGCCAATTGCCCAAAACTCAAGAAGAGAGATGAGAGTGAGCGCCCCAAATACCACAAAAAGGAGAGGAAACCCTTTGTGAAGGGTAAGCGCGACAAGGTGGCTAAGAGGGTAGCCAAAGCCGCTTCCAGAGCATTTGTTGCTACTCTTAGCGACATCGACACTTCCTCAACTGAGGAGTCGAGCTCTGAGGAGGAGTCTCCAAGAAAGGAGGAGAAGAAGGACAAGAAGGGACGAGATTTCACCGGCCTTTGCTTCATGGCCGACAGCGATCACAGTGGCAATGAGCTTGACTCATCTGAGGTATCTTTATCCTATGACCAGCTTTCAATTAAACTAGATGAACTGAATGAAGTAGTTCTTGGTCAGGATAGCTTACTTATGCAAGCCGCTAGAGATAGAAAAGAACTTAGACTTAGGCTAGAAACTATTTCTACTGATTATGCCATGCTTAAGTCTAGGGTTAATGATGCTGATTGTGATTCTTGTACTGTTGTCATGGGTGAGCTTGCTCAGTTGCGTTCTGTGCATGCTCAAACTCTTTCTGAGCTTGAGACTGCATAGAAGCAGCTTTTGATGGTGGATTCTAGTCATGATATAACTGAATGTATGAACTGCCCTTTATTACGTGAGAGCATTAATTTACGTGATAAGCATGTTCATGATTTAGAGGCTAGATTGGAGAGGGCCGGTAGTTCTAAGGATGTGCAGCCTGTGTGTGACACTTGCATAACCCTTAAGGACCAACTAGGCATTGTTAGAGAGCGAGCTGAGAACCTCATAACTGAAAATGAATACCTTCTTTCTGTGGTTAACAAATGCACTGAGGGAAAGGGTAGGATGGATTTGCTCTTGGCCAAGACCAAGATGTGTGCTGACAGAGCAGGGTTAGCTCTAGGATTGGGTTTTGAGAGGATTCCTTCAGACAGTGAGAACAAAACTGTTTTTACCTCACCTACTACCTTAGAGAAAGAGAGAGCTCTGTTAGACACTCCTTCAGCCAAAAATCCTACCCGGACTCCAAAGAAAACCACTCCTCCTGCCAAGAAAATCCCTCCTAAGAAAACCACTCAGCAGAAGCCCAAGGAGCATGTGAGAGTTGCTCCTATGACCCATGAGAGTACCCCTAGGAGAGTTTATCATTGTTCCTACTGTCAGCGGGCGGGTCACTTGGTTGGGTTCTGTTTTCGTCGCATCAAGCATGAGCGACGTTTTTAGGCGATGAGTTTCCAGGACATGCATTACTTATCCTTAGGTATGCATGAGTCTGAGTTTTACTCTCATCCTATTTTCGAGGCTCCTCGTGCTTCTCGGAGAGGTTTTGCTCCTCGAGGTGTTCACCATATTACATATGGTGGTAGACCTCGGGCGAGTAGCTTTGTACCTCGTCAGAGTAGGAGACCTCGTCATGGTTTTAGATCACCGCATGTAGGTAGACCTCGCATTTTGCATCATTCTGATTTTCCTGTGCGTAGATAGTCTACTTTTACTGTGCCTACTACTCGTATCACTCAGTGCTGGATGCCTCGTCATATTTTCACTCACCCCAGCACTGAGCGATCGAGATTCTCTTATCATGTGTAGGCGGCAGACCGAGGCTTGGAGGGCACGTGGATCATGGACTCCAGTTGTTCGCGCCATATGACCGGAGATGCATCATTGTTCTCCAGCCTCACCACAACCAAGCAAATGGAACATATCACCTTCGGCAACAATCGAAGGAGTAGAGTGAAAGGTAAAGTTGTGGTAAGAATCAACTCAAATTTCACTCTCAAAGATGTTGCTTTGGTTGAAAACCTGGGATACAATTTGCTTTATGTATCTCAATTGCTTGATGAGGGCTTCGAAGTGCGATTCCATCGCGATACTTCGCAAGTACTCAATTCTGATGGCGTTGTGGTATGTAAGATCTTTAGAGTTGGGAGAGTTTTTGGAGCTGATTTCTCTGAGTCTTCTGGTTCTTCTCATTGTCTTGTTGCACATTCGACTTCTAAGCTTTGGAAGTGGCATATGAGACTAGGACATATGAGCTTTGAGTTGCTCGCTCGACTGAGTGCCCTAGGTCTGATCCGAGGATTGCCCAAGCTCAAGTTTGAGAAGAATTTAGTTTGCACTCCTTGTCAACATGGAAAAATAATTGCTGCTTCGCATTCGCCTGTCACCACAGTGATGACTGAATAACCCGGAGAACTTCTCCACATGGACACTATAGGTCCTTCTCGGGTTAGTTCTTTAGGCGGCAAGTGGTATGTATTAGTCATTGTCGACGATTTCTCTCGCTACTCTTGGGTCTTCTTTCTTGCCAGCAAGGATGAAGTGTTTTCACACTTTCGGAGCTTGGCTTTGAGATTTTTTACTGAACTCCCTGGTGCATTGAAATTCATTCGAAGTGATAATGGCACCGAGTTAAAGAACAGTCTCTTTGTTGACTTTTGCATGGAGCATGGCATAGAACATCAATTCTCTGCTCCGCGGGTTCCTCAACAGAACGGTGTTGTTGAGAGAAAGAACCACACTTTGGTTGAGATGGCTAGGACGATGCTTGATGAGCACAGGACTCCTAGAAAATTCTGGGCTGAGGCCATGAATACTGCATGTTACATCTCAAACCGAATCTTCTTGCACTCAATTTTGAACCTAACATCTTATGAGCTACGTTTTGGGAGACAACCCAAGGTTACTCATCTTCAAGTTTTGGATGTCGTTGCTTTATCCTAAAACGTGGTAATTTTGATAAATTTGAGTCTCGTTCTTCTAACGGGATCTTTTTGGGTTACACTACACATGGTCATTCTTATCGTGTTTATAATTTGGAAACTAACACTGTCGTCGAGTCATGTGATGTGACTTTTGATGAATCAACCCCCTCTGTTAGTTCTGCTCTTGAACAGGCAAATGAACACGACATGGAATAGACCATCTTCGAAGAAGAAGATCCCAGAGAGTTCGAGGATGAACCCCTACTACCCTCAACATCAACCCCCGAAGCCGACCCCGCTTCGACCACTTCGGCACAAGGTCCCGAAGCAACTACCTCGACATCGGTCATCTTGGACCACTCCAACGCACAAGTTGAGGGGGAGACTGCATCCCGCCGTGAGGCTCCACACCATGTTCAAAGGATGCATCCTCCAGAGCAGATCATTGGTGAGCTTGATCAAAGGGTAACATGTTCTCATGCTTATTTCATTGATTCTGCTTTTGTTGCTTCTTTCGAGCCCTTAGATGTTAGTCATGCACTTTCTGATTCTAGTTGGATCAATGCCATGCATGAAGAACTTGAAAATTTTGAGAGAAACCAAGTCTGGACTTTAGTTGATCCTCCACCAAATGTTCATTTCATTGGAACAAAATGGATTTTCAAAAACAAACAAGGGGAGGATGGGACTGTAGTCAGAAACAAGGCTAGACTTGTTGCTCAGGGTTATTCTCAATTAGAAGAGATTGATTTTACTGAAACTTTTGCATCTGTTGCTCGTCTTGAGGCCATTAGGATTTTACTTGCATTTGCGGCATCCCAAGGTTTCAAACTCTATCAAATGGATGCCAAAAGTGCTTTTCTTAATGGTTTCATAGGCGAAGATGTTTATGTAAAACAACCCCCTGGATTTGAAAACCCCAAATACCCACATAAAGTCCTTAAACTTCATAAGGTTCTTTATGGACTCAAGCAGGCCCCTCGGGCATGGTATGATAGACTTAAGTCTTTTCTGCTTGAGCGGGGGTATTTGATGGGATCTGTTGATAAAACCCTGTTCACTCTCAAGCATGGCAAAGATTTCCTTCTAGTGCAGATTTACGTGGATGATATCATCTTTGGTGGCTCTTCTCATGCTTTTGTTGCCGAGTTTGCAGATGCCATGAGCAGGGAGTTCGAGATGTCCATGATGGGCGAACTCACATTTCCATAATGGGCGAACTCACATTTTTCCTTGGTTTGCAAATCAAGCAAAGCAAACAGGGTACCTTCGTCCACCAGACGAAGTACACCAAGAAACTGCTTAAGAAGTTCGACATGGCTGATGCGAAACCTCTTGCCACTCCAATGGCTACATCTGTAGCATTGGATCCTGACGAGGATGGAGAAGCCGTAGATCAGAAGGAGTTCCGAAGCATGATCAGCTCCCTCCTCTACTTGACTGCTACGATGCTAGCCATACACTTCGCAGTGTGTCTGTGCGCTCGTTTTCAGGCTTCACCACGAGCTTCGCACCGCCAAGCAGTAAAACACATTCTCAGGTATCTCAAACATACCCTCGAATTCGGCATTTGGTATTCAGCGTCTTCCTCTTTGTGTCTTCGAGGTTATTCCGATGCGGACTTTGCTGGGTTTAGGATTGATAGGAAAAGTACCTCTGGTACTTGTCATTTTCTTGGTACTTCTCTGGTTTGCTGGTCTTTCCGCAAATAGTCTAGTGTTGCACAATCGACGGCTGAGGCCGAATATGTTGCTGCAGCTAGCTGTTGCTCTCAGATTTTGTGGATGGTTTCCACTTTGCGAGATTTCGGGCTAGATTATAAGGGTGTTCCACTTTTCTGTGATAACACTAGTGCTATTTGTATTGCAAACAACCCGGTTCAGCATTCCAGAACCAAACATATTGATGTGCGATATCATTTTCTCAGAGATCATAATGAGAAGGGTGATATTGAACTTCAATATGTTGATACCCAACACCAACTAGCCGATATTTTCACAAAACCCCTCGATGCTTTTCATTTTTCCTACTTGCGTGGGGAACTTGGTGTTTGTCACCCTTACGACATTTTGTGAGGGGGAGCAGATTTTGACTGTATTGCATATGCTCATTGTGTGCAAAATTGCATTTACATCTCTTGCACTTATATGCCTGATTTTAATTCATGTAATCATGACAGCTCAACTCTATTTAATATGTCTGGAACATTTTGTGCATGATGTTTCTTTCCAAAATCAAATCATGCTCATTGCTTAGTCTTGAATCTAGCATGTTTAGGCGGGACTGCTTTAGCTATCTTTTATCTGCTTGATAACAAGACTCCTTTTTCTCTGGATGCTAAACATTGCAACTTGAAAAATTGTGTTATTTACTCATGGATATTCATAAAGTGCTAAACAATTTGTTCACTTAATTCAAATTTCAAAAATCCATGATTTGCACACTTCAAAGAAAAAGATCCAGGTGGGTTTGTTTGTCGCACTACCCTATTCTAGACTGCTTACCATTGCACATTGGTCTGAACTGGGATAGTGTAGTGTATGCCAAAATCACCACCTTAAGCTTCTGATGGCTTTCATGCCTAGGCTTGGCTTGATTGGAAAGTATAAGGTAGACAAACAAATAACCTCTGGCATTATGAAAAAGAAAAATTCATTGATCATCAAGTTTGCTTTTCACTGCTCCACTTGAACTAGACTTGTTTGTCTAGAGTAGAAATTGACTAGCTTTGTGCAGCCCCTGCTTTTACTTGTCTAGTTACCTTGATTAAGTGGTGATGCTGTTATTTCAAAATGATAAAATCACATGCTGTCATCGTGTTTTTAGAGGATGTTAAATTGAGCTGAGCACATGATAATTGATATTAAATGTTGGCATATTTGTTGCTTTATGTGTCCTTGCAACTCTGCCCATTTCAAATCTATGCATCTTTTACATGCTCCTTGATGTTTGCATTGCCAAAGGGGGAGAAATTCTTGAGTTCTCTGCAGCAAGGGGGTAAAATAACTCAGGGGGAGTTTTTATCTTGCAAAGGGAAGATTTACCGAAGGGGCTTTTAATCTTGTGAAAAAGGGGGAGGAAAATTCTTTTATCAAGTGACATGTTTTGGCTTGTTCTGAGTTTTTATGGTCACTTGTGTGCTAAAATTTTTCAAATTTTCTTGAACTTGAATTTGGTTGTCAATGCACTCATCAAGGGGGAGATTGAGAAACCAAGGATTGGTTTCGGAGTCTGTGATGAGTGATTGACATATTTTACCCTCTGATTCGAAGGGGTCCCTCCGAAGGGGTTCGGAGGTGGTTTCACCGAAGGGTTCGATAGGTTTGGTTGCTGCAGCTGTTGCAGCAGAGTGTGCTTGTCGGAGGGGTCCGACAATACATGATGAATGGGTTGTACCGAAGGGTTCGGTACTTTGGGCGGTACACCGGAGTGTGTGCCAAAGGTTGCTAACCCGGAGAGGTCTCCGGAGTACTGGATACACTTGTCTGCTTGTCTGTGGTGCGCAGGTGACTTCGGAGGCGACGGACGGTTCGTAGCAGGTAAACCTGGGTCAAGCGGGAGGCTTGATGCCAGGGGAGCAGGGAGTTCCGTCACGAAGGCTGCGAAGGGGTTGAGGTCGGACCTCGGGTCGAGGTGCACCAGGAGAAGGCAGTAAGTGCGGAGCATGGCTCCGGATGAAGGTACTCTGAGACGAAGTCCTCGGAAGGGAGGCACTTCGAAGGGTACTCCGAATGGAGTGACTTCGGAGTCTGGTGGATCAAGTCCTCAACAATGAGGCAAGGTGTTCGAAGTGTGCTCCGGAGGGAGACACTCAAAGGTATACCCGACGAAGGTCTCAGAAGTCGAGGTGCATCAATGGCATGGTCCGGGTGAGGATCGTCGAGGAGTGTCCTCGGGGATGAGACACTGCGACGAAGTGCTCATGAAATGCTTCATGCGGAGGCCTTAGACGAAGAGGGACTTCGAAGGGGGAGGTGGGCTTCGGAGTGAGGTTTACTTAAGATACTTCGGCCATGCATGGCTTCGGTACACGGACTGACGGAGTTCGAGCTAGGAGAAGCTGCGAAGCCGTGGTGGTCCACTCTGAAGGTGTTGGTGCGAAGGCCCTAGAGCTTTGATGGCTTCGGCTCAAAACCGTCACTGTATCGAAGGCTGACTTCGGTGAAGCGAAGGCCGTCAGGCACAAGGCTTCTCACTGAAGCTACCGCACCCCTCGCGTGCGAAGGGGGGCTTCAGAAGCATCCAAATCTGCAAAGGCTGACAGCATTTGCTCTGCAAAAGCGTCTGCTCTGCAAAAGCTGGTACTGTCCCCTCTGCGAAGCTGACAAAAGAAGCCTCCAAATAAAGTAGACTACCTGTTGTACCCCCTGTTCTGATGAGACAAAACCGGTGGTAAACCCTAGGGTAAAGTAGTATTTTCACTGGACTGAATAGTGCCTATAAATAGTGGAGGCCGGTCAGGTCACATTAACACTTTGAGCATTCATTGTTGAGATCCTGTACTAGCCTCTCAAACTTTGTATTCATCCGTGAGTTCAATTTTTGTGTTCCCTGTTCAAGCATCGAAGTCTTGAGTCTGTGTTCATTTTCTGCTTGAGCTTGTATGCACACCTCGCTACATACTTCGGTCTCTTGTGTGTCACATCTTTTGAGTTGAGTGTGTGCGAAGCTTGTTTGAGCGAAGCTTGTTTTGAGAAAAGTGTGTTTTTCAGTGTGTGTTCGCTCTGTGTAAACTGAAGGCAAGACCTCTCTGATTACTAGCGAAGCACTGATCGAAGCCCATTTTTCTTCCCGTGGTGAATCCCTTAGCGAAGTCTGTTTTGTGTGCATTTAGACCTTCGAAGTACAAAGCCCAGCACCAGTTGCTGTCGCTAAGTATTTGGTCGAAGTCCACAGAGAGAAGTCCGCTCTTGCGAAGGGTGAAGTGTGAAGCCTGCTCGAAGGCACTCTGTGTGCGGAGCCTGCACTGACTAAGCAGAGTTGGGGTTTTAGGGTTGTGTGAGGAGCGAAGTCTTCTTGGCTTCGAACTTTTGCCCCTTGCGAAGCCTGTGTTCCTAGCTGTGAAATACCTCCAAACCAGAACTTCGAAGGCTGTGTTCGAAGCTTGTTCCGCAGAAGACAGAATTAAAACAAAAGGTTATTTTAGTCTGAAATTTTAAAAGCTCCCATTCACCTCCCCTCTGGTCGCTGTTTCCGGTCCAACACTCATTGTGTTTCATGAGGGCACAACTCAGATCAAGGCCATGCGCCAAAGCACTTACAACCAAAAGTATCAAATGTTTGTGCAGAGCCCTAGTGAATCTATTGATGCCATGTTTTCCCGTTTTGATGCCATCATGAGTAATCTTCGTTCCACGGGTGTGCTTGCTTATTCTGATCATGAGAGGGCTATCAAGCTTCTCTATGCTCTTGATCGTAGCATTTGGGAGGTAAAGATATCCAGCATTGAGGAATCCACAAGTTACGACACATTAACTTGTGATGAACTCTTTAGCAAGCTTAAGTCCACTAAGATTGCCAAGACATCTCGCCAAGGACATGGAAACTCTTTGCCACCATATGTTGACGCAAAAATGTGCCCCCGCACTTGGGCCGGTTCAACATCCAAAAGTATCGCAACGATACCGACGTCGCGTTCCGACTACCCTGGATAGTGACAAGGGATTTGGAGTCGTCAGGCAATCAAATAAATAGTTAATATTTTAATCCAATTGGCCAAAAAGTATTAGTAACAATGTGAACAGTAACAAAATGACCAAAATACCTGGAATCGGCCAATTCGGAGGCCGATTCAGAGTTACAGCAGAGTCTGGTCCGAAGGGTCTCTAAGACACCTTCGGCCTTAAGCCTGGTCAAACCGGAGGTATAACCTCGGTCGGACCGAAGGTTGCGAAGTGGCTCCGGGTGAAGTCCTGAAGGTTGGCTACAAAGTAAACTCTGGCATGGTGCAGAGGGCTCTCGTCGGACCGATGAAGCCTCCCCGGTTAGACCGACGAGGTAGGCTTCGGAGTGCACGGGCTCCGACGCGTAAGGCTCCAGTGAAGGGCTTCGGCGCAGTGCGAAGTATCCCGGTCGGACCGGCGGGGCACCTTCAGTCTAACCGGCCATTGCCGATAACAGCCCAACGAAGGGCTTCGGTCAGACCAGTATCTCAACATCGGTCGGACCGAAGTAACAGATCTGATCTGCTAAACCTCGATAACCTTAGCAAATAATCTCTAATCACCTCCAACTTCGCAGAGATGTTTAGGAAGGCAATTGATCTGCAAAAACAATAAGAGATCAAACACAATTCGGCCAGAGGGCCGAATTGCCGAGTAGGGCGATAAAACCGATAAAAGGATAGCAATCCATTATATGGATTAACGGGAGGTTCACAAGAAAACCAACAAGGGTTAATGTGATTACGGACACGGCAGACGGAGGGCTTCCGAGCAAACCCATGAAGGTATGGAAAGTAAAGAAAATAAATGCGATTCAAAGCTAGGGCTTTGGATTTGTGTATTGGAGAGAGAGATGAATCGACCTTGCCCCTAGTATTTATAGGGGTGGGCTGGTTATCCCTCGTTAGAGATAGAGTTAGATGCATCCAAAATCCTATTGAGATAAGTTTTGGGTGAAAATACCTCGAATCCTACTCGGATCCATAATCTGGACCCTGGCCGGTCTGACCGAGCCCATGGGTTTGGTCTGACCGGACCTTGGCCGGTTAGACCGGCCTACCATAGCCGGTTAGACCGGCCTTTGCTAGGTTTGACATATGTTCGTTCAAAAATACTATTTTTCAGTATTTACCTAGTTTGACCATTAATGCCATTTTTTTGCTATAAACACATGCCCCCTGCCTTTTAGCAAACTTAGTGAGCTAAAAGCACAATGGGCCTTGGGCGATACTTGCAATATCAGCCTTTTAATACTTTAAGCGTTTTGCCACACACTTGGGAAGTACTTTTTTGAATATCTACCATTCAAAGCCCTTCAAAATCGCTCTCCTTGTAAAGATTCTAGGATATATGCATTGCCTAGAGCGATTCCGACTACCTTAAAAGGTCCTTCCTAACTAGGTGATCATTTACCGAATTTTGAACTCCTAGTGCCTAATGGAAAAATCGTCTTCCACACCAAATCATCGATTTGAAATGATTTTGCCTTGACCTTCTTGTTGTAGGCCCTAGCTACTCTTCTTTTATCTTTCTCTATTGCCTCTAGAGCCTTCAATCTCTTATCGGTCACCTTTTCTAAATTATCCTTTAAAAGTGTCTCATATTCATCGACCGATAAGCTATCTTGCTTAAGAAATCTAAGTGAGCCAAGATCCACCTCTACCGGTAGAACGCCTTCTTGTCCATATACTAACTCATATGGACTGACTTTAGTGGCACCATGCTTTGCAACTCTACTAGCCCATAGAGCTTCGGAAAGTACATCATGCCACCTTTTTGGAAACTCTTCAATTGTTTTCTTGATTAATTTAATCACAATTTTGTTACTAGACTCGGCCTAACCATTGGCCTGAGCATAATATGGGGAAGAGTTTACCAATTTGACCCCATAGTATTCGGCAAAGTCCCTCACCTCTGAAGTACCTTGGTCCATAGTGAGAGTTTGGGGAATGCCGAATCTGTGTATAATGTGTTTCAAGATGAAATTAATTACCTCGTTGTGAGTCATGTTCTTGAGCGGCACGGCCTCGGTCCATTTGGTGAAGTAATCTGTTGCCATCAACACGAACCAATACCCTTTCTAAGATGGAGGATGAATTTGGTCGATGAAGTCTAAATTCCAACATCAGAACAGCCATGGTTTGATAATAGGATTAAGCACCGACGCGGGTGCTATCTGAATATTTCCAAACTTTTGACAAGCTTCGCATCCCCTATAGTATCTAAAACAGTCTTTAGTCATAGCCGGCCAATAAAAACCTGCCCTTTTGAGCATCCAACTCATCTTTGGGGCCGACTAATGAGTACCACAAAGTCCTTCATGTACTTTGCCTACAACAACTCTTGCTTGATCGGGGTCTAAACACTTCAAAAGTACTCCGTCGATAGTCCGGCGATACAACATATCATCGAGCAAAACAAATTTTAAAGCCTGTCACCGAACCTTTCGATCAACCTTTTGGCTTGGATTTCTCAAATATTGGACGATTGGGATGCTCCAATCATCCTCACTGACCAAAGGAGCAATGGCCAAATTCCCACTAGAACTGCCTCAAGATTTACCATTTGGACCTGCCCCTCGAGCACTAAACCTTCCTAACAACAGTCGGTCGGACCGACCATGTTGGCCCGGTTCAACCGACTGCTGCCGGTTGTCTAGCACAGTTCGGTCTGACCGTCCTGACATGGTCGGTCAGACCGAGTACGCAAGGGTGATCGAACCATGCTCACAAAGCCAGTCAGACCGACAGTAGTACCCTCCGGTGTTACATCATCTTCAAACATCAGCCTTTCCCGTGTGCAAACTTTACCTCTCCTAATTTGATAGCCTGATGCTTGTTGAGCCAAGTCATTTGCAAGTGAGTTGGCCTCTCTAGACACATGAGTAATCTCAAAATCATTAAAGGTAGAAATTAAGTCTAAACATTTATCCAAGTAGCTATTTAACAAACCGTTAAAACATTGAGCAAGCTTGGCTACTTGTTGCACGACTAATAAAGAATCACCATATGCATGAACATATTTCACACCCATGGAGTTTAACAACTCAAGACCTAGCAATAGGGCTTCGTATTCGGCTTGATTATTAGTTGAATGAAATTCCAAATGGGCCGAGGTTTCAAAGCACATACCACCTGGTGATACGAGTACCACTCCAACACCTTGACCATTTTTGCAAGCCGAATCATCGAAGTAAAGTTTCCATGGTAACACTTCAATTAAAGCGAATTTATTGCCCCAATTGACATCTACGTGGTGATCCACTATAAAATTAGCAATGACTTGGCCTTCCATAGCTTTCAACGGTTCATAAGCCAAATCATATTTGATTAACGCATACACCTACTTGCCGATTCTACCACTTAGAATCAGCTTTTGCAACATGTATTTTATGACATCCATTTGGCAAGTGACAATACATGTGCTAGGGAGAAGATAGTGACGTAATTTGGTACACGCATAATAGAGGGATAAACACAAACGCTCTACAAACACGTATCTTGTCTCGGCGTCTAGAAGTCGATGACTCGAGAAGGTGATGATGTACTCTCTTCCTTCGATGTCTTGAGTCAACATGACTCCAATCACACTCACCTCCGTGACAATATAAAGCCGAAATGGAATCTCGGCCTTCAGCGCCCTTACCACTGCGGCGTCGATAAGCACTCTTTGATTTTCTCAAATGCGCGTTGCTGGCTTGCCCCCCAAGTGAACTCGGCTTCATTTTTTAGCTGGAGTATTGGGACGAAAGCATCAATTTTTCCAGACAAGTTAGATATAAAGCATCGCAAATAATTAACCTTGCCTAGCAGTTTCTGCACATCTTTCTTACATGTCGGCGCTACACATCCTCTAATATTCTCAAGCCTCTTAGGATAAATTTAAATGCCTCTTTCATGAATCATGAATCCCAAGAACTTACCCGCCGACACACCAAAAGCACACTTGAGCGGGTTCATTTTTAAGCCATACTGACACATTCTTTCGAAAGCAACTCTCAAATCGGTGAGGTGGTTTTCCATAGCGTTCGATTTGACCACAACATCATCCATATAAACTTCTAACATAACTCCTAGCAAGTCATGAAAGATTAAGTTCATGGCATGTTGGTATGTGGCGCCAGCATTCTTTAAACCAAATGTCATTACTACCCATTCAAACAATCTGACAAAACCTGGGCAGTGAAAAGCCGTTCTAAAAACGTCTTCTTCGGCCATAAAGAGTTGATTATAACCAGCGTTGCCATCAAGAAAACTTAGTACCTTATGTCTCGAGGCATCGTTGATCAACATGTCGGCTATCGGCATGGGATATTAATCTTTCGGAGTAGTCTTGTTCAAATCCCTAAAGTCGACGCAGATGCGGATCTTGCCACTCTCTTTCTTCTCGACAGGCACGATGTTAGCGACCCATTCCGCATACCTGCATGGCCTAATAAAACCTGCCACTAATAGATGTTCAACCTCCTCTTTAACTCAGTCATAGATGGCCAAATTGAAGCGGCGTGGCGGCTGTTTATAAGGCATAAACCCGAGTTTGATGAGGAGCCGATGCTCAACAAGCTCTCGGCTTAGCCCGGGCATCTTGCTGTAATCCCATGCGAAGCAATCAACATACGATCGAAGCAATTTTATTACTTCGGCCTTTACATCATTATTTAGATTCTAATTTACAAATTTCGGCTTCAAAACACTACCATCTCCTATGTCTACTTGTTCCAAAGGGTCAGCCGACGAGAAGCCTTGACCTAATTTTTCTATCTCACTAAAATCTTCATAGCTTCAGCCATACCGTCTTAAGAAGACCGATATTGCTCCACGCGAGATTTTAGCCAATCATGATTAGCGCTAGACATCCTCCTATCTTAGACACAACCGAGCCACAAAAGAACCTCCCCGCTGATACACTGACAAAGTCATAATCCGAGAGGTCTCGTCCCGACAAGCACTCTATCTCATCATGGGCGGTGTCGCCGGACGCATCGGCCAAACTAACATGGGCCGATGTATCAGTGTACACTATCTCGACCTCGTCGCCATCCCATTGTATTAGGCGCTGATGCAGGGTAGACGACACACATTGATTTGCGTGGATCCAATCACACCCAAGCAATACATTATAATTGCCTTGTACGTCGATGATGAAGAAAGCAGTGGGTAGTGTCTTGTTCCCCACCGTCAGTTCCAGTGACAACACATCCCGTGGGTCTCTAGACTTTCTTCACCGTGGGTCGAGGATGGGTTTCCTCGAAAAACCCATCCCGTGCCTCCTCGGCCTTCTCCTCTCGTATCTCTTGCGCCCTCAAGCACTGCAACCTCCTATTTTGTGATTTGGACATCCCCGAGGGGCACACGATGGCTTAGGATGGGTGCCGTGTGCCACAGTCTTGCTTCTAGCACTTTTGGCCGAAGGGGATTTGTTTGTATCAGCCTCAGATGTCTTGTGCTTGCCATGAGAGGTCTCCTTCTCTTGGTCGGTCGGACCGGCCGTAGCGGGCCGGTCAGACTGGTCTGTGCCAAAAACTGTCGTAAGGAAGGTCGGACCGGCGATAGTGGGTCGGTCAGACCGAGCTTTGGCCGAGTCTTCGCACTGTCCCATTGGGGCACCCTTCGGGATTGGGACCTCCTGGGATCCAACCCTGATGACTATAACCTCCGTGGCATCTTCACGTTCATCCCTTCTGGTGACATCTCACGGAGCCCGGTTCTAAGGCACTACGGACAGGCGATGAACAATATTGTCATCCCACGCCGGCCCTCGAACCTGCCACTTAGAGACACTAGAAGGAGTGTAAGTGTTAGTAGCCAGACATTGCACGAAGTTCTCCGGTGGTGGAGGCCAAGTCGGAGCCATCGTCTAGCAGTAGGGCGGCGGCATCGGAGGCTCTAGAGGCTTCTCCCACTGAGTGCCAAACCCGTTGGCTACTTGGGAGCCCGACCACGTCGATTGTACCTCGGACCAGACCAGCGAAGGGTCCTGCCAAGCCGGAGGTAAATTAGCCCATGATGGAAGCGGGCCCGACCACTGGAGGCCGAGTCCATCCAGTGGCTGCAACCCACTCAGGGGACGTGGGTTCGGCCACTGAGGCCCAGATCCACCGGGAGGCTGGAAACCCTCTAGAGGAGGCGGGTTCGGCCACTGAGGCTCAAAGCTTCCCGGAAATAGGGGCCAAGCCGGGGAGGGTTCGAACCTTGCCGGATGTTGGGACCAACCGAGAGGGGAGTTCGGCCACTGAGGTCCGAACCCTGCCGGAGGCTATACCCACTTCGAAGGGGTGTTTGGACCTTGAGATCCGAACTCAACACTCACGAGACTCGCCCTCCTAGGTAGAGATGGTACTTGGGCTGGATTTTTTTGGGCCGGCCCAAAGCACGCAGGCCCAGCTCACGCAAAGAATGGCTTGGTACGGCCCACGAATGGGTCGGGCCAGCACGCCCGTACAAGGGATGGACTTGGGCCTAGAGGTTAGGCCCAGTGGGCGGCCCAGGTATGGCCCTTAAAGTGGGCCATGCTTGGGCTGGCCCTGGCCCAAAAAAGCCCATGGGTAAATAATTCATATGCGTCCACAACACACAAGGAGGAGACATGTTATTACAAATTAAAAAAGTCTACAAATTACCATTTGAATATAACTTGCTCTATATCATGTGTAAGACAAATAAAAATTTGAGCCATTCATATATAGGACAAATCAAAATGTAAATATATATGCTCGAGAGCAAAGAAAGTAGTATTAGTGAACTAGTATCCTGTGTAAATTATTAATGAAATTCATTTTCCCCTATTTTTTGGGTTGTTCTATTATTTTATGTGAACTAGAATTTTCATTATTCAAAGATAAATTAAATAAATATTTTCATAACCCTAGTAAGAGACCGTCTAACAATGTTACAAAGTTAGAGCCGTTTTTGGGCTGGCCCGGCCCATCTAGGCCCGACGTGCTTTGGGGCATGCCTGGGCTTGGCTAACACTACTTTGGGCCAGCCCAGCCCGACCCTTAAATTTATTGGGCTAAAACAGCCCAGCCCATTTTAGGTCCTGGCCCGAAGGGCCCAGGCTGAGCCGAACAAGCACGGACCCAACTCCCAGCTCTACTCCTAGGGGGCTTCGACCGTCTCGGGGCCCGTGGGCGAACACCTCTTCTTTCGGACCTTCGCTGGTGCTTGTCCAAAAGCATCTTGTAAGTCACCTTCGGCCTTCTGCGATGTTTGGCCGAAGATGATGATTTAATATTTTCTTTCCACACCCCTACCTCCGGATTCTTTGGTACAAGTGTGCGTGTGCGAGTGTCCCCTATGACGATTGCTTTCCCCTTAGCCGACTCGGCCTGCTCTGGCCGGAATCAACACTTTCTTCCCTTCAAGCTCAACGTTGTTTATGGGAAAAGGGTCTTTGTCTAATTTCATCCTTGGATTTGCTTCTATTTTCAATCGTCCTTACTCTATGGCCGATTGTACCTGCTAACGAAAAATGTTGCAATCATTAGTGTAGTGAGAATGCGAATTGTGCCACTTGCAGTAGGGACGCTTTTTTAATTCGTCGATGGATGGCATGACCTGCCCTTTCGGCAGCCGTAGAAGTTGATTTTTTAATAGGAAGTCAAATATCTTATCACATTTAGTTACGTCGAATGAATATCTAATTTCATTAGGATGACTCTTAGAGGGAGACGGCCGCAATTCGGAGCAGGTGACGGGCTTGGACTTCGTGCTCCAAGTCCATTCGGCCATATACGTATCGGCCGGATCCTCTTCCTCTTCAGATTCTCTAACACCCCAAATTTTCAAAGTAATAAAAATATTATTTAATTCAATTTCCTGGAATTTAATATTTTGGAAATACCTTTAATACTCTCCTCTAACATTTTGAACTACAACATAGAGTAAATGGCCAATCCAGGAGCTGAAACTTTTATGTATGATCCTAAGACCAAAATATATTTTTGAGAATTTTACAAATTTTTACCAAGCTTGGAAGTAGCCCTAAGATTTTAATCTATTTCCTGGAATTATTTTTATTCAGAAATGTTTTAAAACAGTAACATGCCTCTCCCCTCCCTTTCTCTCTCTCTCGACCGGCCTAGCCCTACTCCCTCCCGCGCGCTCAGACTGACAGTCCGACCCCACCCGTCAGTGACCCCCTCTCCTCTCGTGAGCGCACCCGACACCCCGGTCCCACCTGTCGGCGCCAACCGTCCCCTCTCGTGCCCGAGCCCGGCCCCACCCGTCAGCCGCCACTCTCACTCGCTCACTGCCCACTGGCATGTGGCCCCCGCTGTCAGATCCTTTGTCTCCACGAGATCCGCCCCCAAATCTCACCCCCTCGCCGGCCGACGCCTTAATGCGCCACGGATCTGTTGCCCCCGACCCCCTCTCCCCAAATTGAGCCCGGCATTCAAACCCCCGCGCTCCGGTGACCGTTTCCCCCATTAAAACCAGCCCGATTGTGTCCCGATTCGATGAATCTGCATGCCACCCGAACCTCACCGGCGTTTAAACGCATTAACCCTCGGCCACCGCCAATTGTGCCCCCTCTTCCCCCGCCGGTGACCCTATTTAAACCCCCTAGGTACCCCGCATTCGACCCCCACGCTCACACGCTACAAGAACGCACAGAACGCCCTCACTACGGTTTTTAGCGCACCACCGCCGCCCCCACTCTAGCTGCCGCTCACCGTTGCCGGAGCCCCTCTCCGTCCACACCGATCGCACCTCCGTGACCGCCAAGGCCATCCAGACCTCGGCCACCCCTCCGTCGACGCCGAACCCCGCCGGATCGCCGTCGCCGCCAAGGAACCGAACACCTTCGCCGCCTCCGCTCGTCGCCGGCCTCGCTCCGTCGACCGTTCGTCACTGCAAGGGTACCCTCGTGATCCCCTAGTCGTCCCCTTTCCATTTTAGGCCTTAGGCTCGACCGCCGTCGCTCACCGTGGCCTCTGGCCCACTCGCCGTCGCCGGAGAAGATGACCGGCACGGGTCGAGTACCCGTGCCGTGTCGGATTTAATCTTGGCCGTGCAATCTAGATCCAACGGTAACGATTAAATCCCATGTGTGGTTTAATCTGCGCCGTCGGATCTGAGCGAAGGGGTATGTTTTAATCTCGCGCGTCCGTTAGTTTTAAAAACCCACGTTTAATTTGGAGCATCCATCGCGTACCGGTTTGGCCTTTTAATCTCGTGCATCCATTTTCACTTAACGCCCCCGCCTCGCCCTCGCGCGTTGGATCTGGATCCAACGGTCTAGATTGGGTCGGACCACGCGCACACTGCGCGGGTTCACCGTGGGCCTGGCTCACCATGGACCCGAGGTGTTTTAAATTTGAAAATAAATTCCAGAAACTGTTTTAAACTTCAAAAATTCATATCTGGCGCATTTGAACTCTAAAAATTGTCATTCCAATTTCAGAAATTTTATAATTTTATTCTCTACACATTAGTTCAATAAAAACAATATGTTACTTTAGACTTTTTCATGTTTATTTAAAAAGGTGTTTAAATACCCTTAGGGTAAAAATGTAAATTCAATTATTTAAATTTCAGTAAAAGTCATATTTATTCCTTTCTGTTCTTATACTGAAAATTACTAAATTGCCCATGAACCTTTCATTTTAAATTGATTAGAAGACTTAAAATAAGATTATTCACCATTAAAAATCCCTTTTATAAAGGACCACATTTCTTTATGGTTCATTTTAAATTATTTATAAAATGAATTTCAGGACCTTAACAACTTGATTTTTCTTTAAATAAAACCAACTCAAAACTATATGCTTGTTGTGTGATTTTATATTGTTTAGATTGGATATTGTATTTATTTTGTTTTACTTTATTTATATTGGGAAGACTACGACGCCGTCCGGGAGCCAGAATATTTCCCGGAAATTCCTCCCTCTCCCTTCGCTGAACAAGGCAAGTCACCAAACAACATTTTTGAGCATATTGAACCTATGTTTTATTAAATTATTGCTAAAACACATAGGATATACATGCATTAGTCAAATGGAACCCTTACAATATATTTATTTAGGATCCCCCGACCTTGATGTGCAACCCAAGCCATGCTATCTCGCCTAACTTCCTTGTCACCATATGATTAATGTTATTAGCTAGTGTCCAATGTATTGACACGATCGCCATAGGATAAAAATTAGTCGTAGTGAAATGGTTCTACTATATGATCCCCATTGTTTCTTATCCTTGGAATTCTGTCGGTGATGAGTTATGGTTGTGAGTGTATGCATGGTGGGTTCTGGGTGCAAGCTAGGGCATAGGTCGGTAGCACCCGGGACACTATAAGGACCGGTCTGCGGGATCCATTGCAATACACTTCCGTACTAACCACAAGTCTAATGGGTAAGTCCAAACTAAGGTATGTAGTGTTCCAAACCGAGGCCACCATTTGGAGATGGGTCAAGCAGCACCTGCGGGTGGCTTGTACCGATGTGGCGCAAAAGGGGGTGCGACGTTAGCCAGGATGCGGCCTGGTGCGCCGGCGAAACCTAGAGCGGGTGGTTATCGCTTGGAGCATTTCATGCCGAGGTTTTGGCACGAGTTCCCGTGGTATGGGTCATCTCGTTTGGGATGAGTGTGTGCCTTGTGGGTACAGTAGTACATCTCTGATCAGAGTCTTAAATCTTTTCGAAAAGCCGAGCCCACGATCAAGGGCAGGTTGCGTGACATCCCACAGTTAGATTACTCTGAATATGGATGTGCATGTTGGTTGACATGTAAGGACTGTTGTGCCAGGAGGTAAAACGTACTGCTTGAGTTAGGTGGTGTTATTGTTCATGTTATTTTTCCGCATGATTAAATTTGACTACACAAAATGCAATAATAGAAAATGTACTTTTCCGCACTATTAGCCATTACCTTTCCTTGTTTATTATCCTGCATTATTACTTGCATTTGCGGTGGCTTGTTGAGTACTTTTCGTACTCATATCTGTTGTACCCCACAGAGGATGTCTACTATGAAGACGGTCTTGAGTAGCGACCCAGTCAAGCAAAGATTCTGAAGAAGACGTTCGTCATGCATTTTAATTATTTTTATTATCGTTTTTATTAAAACTCTGATGTAATAAATATGGTCTGTGTACCATGGATATTGTCGTAGGTACGATTGTCGCATGATGAACCTCTTGTATTATTGTTTTCTTATGAAATTCAATAATGTCTCGATTTCGGTAAATCGGGGCGCCACAGATTCTCCCTTGTCGGAGTGCTCCATAGTGTGGATCTCAGCCCTTGGTTTATTAAAAGTTTTAACAAATTTTCTATCTTTATCCCGGCCGTCCTAGACCAGAGCCTATTGCAATACTTGGCTAACGTCCAAGAGGTTTTGATTATCCATACGCTCCTTAATTTATGCCTGTATGCCATTGAATGCTAGATCTGCTAGGTCTCTTTCTGATACGTTTAGGCTAAAACATTTATTCCTGGTGTCTCTAAAGCATTTAACATACTCAGAAACACTTTCGCTAGATTTTTTTCTTAATCGTCGTGAGGTGTGATAGCCTAAGCTCGGTCTCGCCTGTATAGAAATAATCATGAAACTTCTGCTCTAGTTGAGCCCATGTCTGTACGGAGTTCAGCAGAAGCGCCGAAAACCAAGTGAATGCGGTGCCGGACAACGATAGGGAAAATAACCTGAGTTTTAATGCATCTGATCCGCTAGCTTTCGCCACATTGTGCTAGAAATTGGCTAATGTGTTCTAATGTGGATTTACTACTCTCACCATCAAATTTCGTGAAATCTGGGACTCTATAACCACGAGGGTACAGAATGGTGTCAAAGTGGTCAGGATATGATTTTCGATAAACCCTAGCTCTATCCTGTAACGCCCCGATTTAATAAATCCGGACCTTTATTGAAATTCCATAGAAAATCAATAAATACAAGACGTTCATCACACGACTGCATACAATACATCAATCAATCATGGTTCGTAGACTATATTATTACAAAAGAGTTAAAACAAAGAGAAACTAATAAAATAAATCCTCTAGATGAACACCTTCTTTCAGTCTCGTGCCTTGACTGGGTCGCTACTACAAACAATCGCCCTCCTCGTAGTAGACTACCTCTGGTGGTGTAAGTCAATGGGGGTGAGTACAATCGTACTCAGCAAGCCACTGAATGCAATTATAATGTAAGGTAATAACAAGGAAGGTAGTGGCTCACTTTTGCGGAAAAGAATATTTGTAAAGTAATTAATGTAATTAGTTTATTAGTATAGGAAATTAAATATGTGTATGCATCATCTTCTAACTCGAGGGGTACAGTCAACCCACCCTCGCTCAATAGTCCTTACATGCCATGAATAACACAAACATTCAAGCAATAGTAAACTAACTGCGAGAAGTCACACAACCTGCCCTTGACCGTGGGCTCGACTTTTCAAAAAGATTTAAAACTCTGATCAGAGGTGTACTGTACCCATAAGGCACACACTCATCCCATACACCAAAGTGTAACGAGATGACCCATACTACGGGAACTTGTGCCAAAACCTTCTGTATGGAATGCTCCAATTCGGTAACACCCTCTTATGGGTTTCATATGGTGCCCGACACGTCGAGCCAACACCATACCCCCTTGAGCCACGTCGGTACAAGTCACCCACAGGTTGCCCCTTGCCCCCTCCACTATGGTGCATCGAGTCGGTTTGTTCCATACTTCCAGTTAGGACTTACCCATTAGACTTGTGGTTAGTACGGAAGTGCTTTGCAATAGATCCCACAGACCAGTCCTTATAGTGTCCCGAGTGCGACCAACTAATGCCCTATCTTGCACCTGGAACCCACCATACTTATAACATAGTCAACTCCAATAGAATCCAGAGACGAGAATAACGGGGAAATTCATATAGTAGAATCCAACTATCTACGACTCATTCTTTTATCCTATAGTAGTTGTGTCGGTACATTGGACACTAGCTAATATAATATTGTAGTGTGACAAGGAGTTTAGGCTCAATAAGCATGGCTTAGGTTTACACACAAGGATGGAGATCTAATAAATATGATTTAGGGCTTGATATTAGACTAATGCAAATATATCCTATGTGTTATAGCAGTATTTAAATAAAACATGGGCTCAATTATGATCAAAATGGGGGTTGTGACTTGCCTTGATCCGCAAATGGCAAATGTGGAACCTCGGGATAGAACTCCGAATCCTCGACGGTGTCGTAATCTTCTCGATACGAAAAATAAACATAACATTCAATAAACATTCCAAAATCACACTTCAAACATATAAACTTTGGTTGGATTAAAACAAGTGAAATAAAGTTATTAAATATTCTGAAATTATTACCTAAATTTTTAATAAAATTTTATGGAGTTCTAGATTTTTCTAAAAAGAATTATGAATTTACCCTATAGTGTTTTTAAATCCCTTATTAAATAAAAATAAAATGTCCAGCATAAATCTACTGTTTTTATTGCATAAATGTAAAGGGAATAAAAAGATAAATATTTCAGAATTTGAATGGTCAAATTTGGAGTTAAAATAAAGAAGATATGAATTTTTTAAGATTTGAGCATTTTCTAGAATTATTTTTGAACCATAAAATGCTATGGTCCTCGGTGGACCAGGTCTACTGTGGACCAGCGCGTTGTGGACCCAGAACGCTGGCTGACATGCGGGCTAGCGAGCGCAGAAGCCCAAGCACGGCTAGCGGCAACGGGCGGGAAATGTGCTGGCGGGGCCCGCAACGGAGGCGTGCTACTGCGCATGCAGCGGGACCCACGAATGCAACTGCAGCGCATGCAGGCGGAGTCCATGGTGTGAGCGGCTGGCAGGCCACGGCTGAAAAATTACAGGGCAGGAGAGAGAAACGGGAGCGGCTAGGAAAGAAATAATTAGAGTTTATTTTTCTTATTTCACTAATTTTTTTTGAATGGATGTTTGTATTCACTGTAATAGTTATAAAAATCTTAAAAATTCAAATAAAAAGCCTAGTGTATATTTTTGGCTTGAAGAATTTAATAAAAATTTCCAACCAAAATTTGAATTCTTTTTGAGATTCTTAATTCCTCGTTATTTTAACCATTTTATTATTCATACACGGTTCATATAATTTAAATTTTATTTCTCCAATTTAAAATAAAATTATAAAATCTCCTAAAAAAATTATTTTGCCTTGAGAAACTTAACATAAATTACTCCACTCAAATCATGAATTATATATCATGGTTTGTATTTATTTTCCTTTCTTAATTAAATATATTAAAATAGTTTTTAAAAGGGATTTTTAACAGAGTTTTAAATACGTATTTAAAAACGAGATTTTGACCTAACAAATCGATATGGATATTATTAATTTGATGATAGATGGTTCAGTGAAAATAATGAATAATCTGAATTAAATAAATTATAAAGGTTTAAGGGAAAATACAAAAATAACCTATATATCGTAATAAATTAATATAATATAATTTCAGACAAAATGTAGGGAGAGGAGAGGGATCCTCACCCAACCGGAGAAGAGGGGACATGGCCGTGGCATGGCGTGGACTCAGGAGGAGGGGAGTGGCGACGCGGGTGGCGGGCTTGGGTGGCGGCGCTGCATGGCGGTGGCGCTCGGCGACAGTAGGAGCGCGGTGACGGCCGCTGTGCGCGGGGCGGAGGCGTGCCATTCTCAGCTTGGGAAAGAGAGGAGGCAATGGATGGTTTTTATAGAGGAAGGAGGCTAGGAGAAAATAGAAAGGGGAGAGAAAAATTAGAAGGAGAAGGGAGAGGGGAGGCTATAGGATGGAGGAGGAAGAAAGGCAAGTCAGCATGAAAGAAAGGAAGGTGAGAGAAGGAAAAATAGGAAGGAAAGAAAGAGAAAGGAAAGAAAGAGAAAGGAAAGAAAGAGAAACGGAAGGGAGAGAAGAGGCTGCGGTGGAGTGGAGAGCCGAGCCGCATGCGAGAAAGAAAGGAAGGAGAGAGAAAGGAAAGGGAAAAGAAGGAAAGGGAAAAAGGAAAGGAAAGGAGGAAAAAATAGGAAAATATTTTTCTGAAAATTTAAAAATGAATTTTTAAGTAAAAGTAAAAAGTTTTTGGAAAGTTTGAAATTTAAAATAAATTTAGAAATCTTGGATTTTAAATAAATAACACGCGAATATTTTAACGAGTAAACGACGGTTTAGAAAATCAATAAATTTTGTATTTACGTCAAAATCAGAAATTCCGAACATGAACACTGAACCAAGGTTTTTAATCCATTTTTTGGAATATAAAAATAATTTTTAAAGTGATTTTTAATGGAATTTAAACACGCAGTTAAAATGGGATTTTAATTTCGCGACCGAGAATAGAATGTTGATTCCTCCGGATTTTTTATTGGGAAAGAAAATATAAATAGTCGGAAATGATGATTCAAATTATATTGGAAATAGAGTGGTTTAATTACCTTTTTTATTAAAGTATTTCATTGAAATATTATGGATTATTATTCTAGTTACAAAATCCTTAATAAAAACCTAAATTTATTTGTGGCAGGAGAAATTTACTTGAAATTTCTCTAGCTGAATTTTATTTGGTTTTATATTATTTTAATTGAAATGGTTTATCATATATTTTATTCACACAAAATTCTTTTTGAAATATATTTTATTAATTAGTGTCAAAGTTTTACGACGAAATGATATTGATTATATTTAATTCCTTTGTGTCAAAAATTCCGGAAATTTTTTGGGACACAATTTAAGGCTAGGAGATTTTTGGGAAAAAATACACTTAGCTACGATTTATTTTCAAATGAAATTTTAAGCTCGTATTTTAGCTTTCCTATTTATCAATTTATACTAAATCCTTTTCTTGAAATTCATTTATTAATTACTTTATTTTTATTTTTAACGCCTGATGAAAATCAGGGCGTTACATATCCCGAGGTGCAAAGCCGGTGCATTCCATAAATAGCGTGTGAATACGTTCCTCGATATCATCGTGATCTAATGCTTGTGCGCGTCTTTCATGTGGTGGCGGGATGCATGGCGGTATATCGACATGCTCTGGCCTATGCTGTGGTGCGGGAGTGTGCAGTGCGAGCGGCGGCAGAGCAGTATGGGCGCAGGCGACGGTGGTACTTGATAAGTTGGGTTTGCCTGGCCATAAGCGTAGCTATGTGTTTCGACTGCGGATGAAGTAGCCATAAACGTGATGGTTTTTCCAGTATTGCCGTCGGTTCTGCTATAAATATGTTGTGCTGACGGAATACTAGTGATTGGTGCTGGTGAATTCGGCCTCAGTAAAACCGAATCTTCTAAACACTGCCGCCACTTGCGAGACAACTGTGGGTTCTAGTTTATTGGCTAGCGAGGCGCTAACCGCCTGATCAATAGACGCAGCTATTCTACGATCAACTTGTGAGGCAGATAAAGGGGGTGATGATGGGCGTACCTAGGTCAAGTTGAGGTTGTCGCGCATGACGAAGCCCGAGCATGTCTTTATGCAATCTCTGAGCATCAGTTCCTCGAGTTATCTCTTTTTTGCTTCAATCTTTGCTTCGGTCTTCCTCAGATATGTCCGCCATGGTGGGCATTATAATGTTGCGGTCATCAATGTCCGCGCTCCCCATAATGTTCATCGACGATGTAGTGGAAGTAGACATAGTAGAGGTACCCGCTACCGATGTAGAGGTAGTAGTCATGGTTGGCGTTGTCCCCAGTGGAGTCGCCAGAAAGTGTGTTGACGCAGAAATGCGCCCCTGCACTTGGGCCGGTTCGACGTCCAAAAGTATCGCAACGATACCGACGTCGCGTTCCGACTACCCTGGATAGTGACAAGGGATTTGGAGTCACCAGGCAATTAGATAAATAGTTAATATTTTAATCCAATTGGATGAAAAGTATTAGTAACAATGTGAACAGTAACAAAATGACCAAAATACCTTTAATCAGCCAATTCAGAGGCCGATTCGGAGTTAGAACGGAGTCTGGTCTGAAGGGTCTCTTGGACACCTTCGGCCTCAAGCCCGGTCAGATCGGAGGTATAACCTCGGTCATAGCTGGAGGTTGCGAAGTGGCTCCGGGTGAAGTCCCGAAGGTTGGTTGCGAAGTAAACTCCGGCACGGTGCGGAGGGCTCCGATCGGACCGACGAAGCCTCCCCGGTTAGACCGACGAGGTAGGCTTCGGAGTGCATGGGCTCCGGCGCGTAAGGCTTCGGCGAAGGGCTTCAGCGCAATGCGAAGTATCCCGGTCGAACTGGCGGGGCACCTTTAGTTTGACCGGCCATTACCGACAACAGCTTGATGAAGGGCTTTGGTCAAACCGGTATCTCAACGTCGGTCGGACCGAAGTAACAGATCCAATTTGCTAAACCTCGGTAATCTTAGCAAATAATCTCCAATTGCCTCCAAACTTCGTAGACATGTTTAGGAAGGCAATTGATCTGCAAAAACAATAAGAGATCAAACACAATTCGGCCAGAGGGCCGAATTGCCGAGTAGGGCGATAAAAACCGATAAAAAGGATAACAATCTGTTACGTGGATTAATGGTAGGTTCACAAGCGAACCAGCAAGGGTTACCGTGATTACGGACGCGGCAGACAGAGAGCTTCCAAGAAAACCCACGAAGGTACGGAAAGTAAAGAAAATAAATGCGATTCAAAGCTAGGGCTTTGGATTTGTGTATTGGAGAGAGAGTTGAATTGGCCTTGCCCCTAGTATTTATAGGGGGTGGGTTGGTTATCCCTGTCTAGAGATAGAGTTAGATGCGTCCAAATCCTGTTGAGATAAGTTTTGGGCAAAAATACCTCGAATCCTACTCAGATCCATAATCTGGACGCTAGCTAGTCTGACCGAGCCCATGGGTTCGGTCTGACCGAGCTATGGTCCGGTCTGACCGGACTTGGCCGGTTAGACCGGCCTACCATAGCCGGTCAGACCAGCCTTTGCCATGTTTGACATATTTTCGGTCAAAAATACTATTTTTCAGTATTTGCCTAGTTTGACCATTAATGCCATTTTTGCTATAAACACCATCCATGGCACTAGTTTCTGGTTCTGGCAATGGCACCTCATCTGGAGGTATTGCATCGGGTTCTTCTGGATCTTGTGTCTTTACTGGTGGCTTTGCCTTGTCTTCTCTGGTCTCTTTCACAAAAGAGCAGGTGGACACTTTGGATGATGAGGAGCTTGCTCTCATTTTCAAGAAGTTCACCTAGTTCTATAATGATAGACGGGATCAGAGGAAAGGAGGCTCTCGGGGGTGTTTTGAGTGTGGGGATACATCGCATATTAAAGCTAACTGCCCTAAACTCAAAAAGAAAGATGAGAATGAGCCCAGGTACCAGAAGAGGGACAAAAAGACTTATTTCAAGAAGAACCAGTGATAAGCTTGCCAAGAGAGTAGCCAAGGCTGCTTCCAGAGCTTTCATGGCTGCATTGAGTGACATTGACACTTCTTCAAGTGAAGAGCCAAGCTCTGATGAGGATGAACCACAGAAGGAGGAGAAGAAGGTAAAGGACTTCACCGGCCTTTGCTTCATGGCCGACAGCATCCACAGCGGCGATGAGCTAGACTCATCTAAGGTATCTATCCCGTGACCAGCTTTTAGTCAAAAATGATGAATTGAATGATGATTTGATTGGTCAGGATATATTACTTAAACAAGCTTCTAAAGAAAGGAAAGAACTTAGACTTAGGCTTGATTCTGTATCCACTGAACTTGTCATGCTTAGGTATAAGTCTGAGGATGTTGAATGTGAGTCTTGTTTGGTGGTTACGAGTGAGCTTGCCGAGTTGTGTACTGTGCATGCTAAAACTATCGATAAGCTTGAGAATGCACAAAAACAGCTCGTTGTGGTTGAGTCTAGACCTATTTCTTCTGATGCTTGTTCAAATTGTCCTTTATTGATTGATAACATTAATTTGAGAGAAAAGCATGTTAAGGAGTTAGAGGCTAGATTGGAGAGTGCTGAGTTTTCTAAGGATGTGCAGCCTGCTTGTCCCACCTGCATCACCCTTAAGGACCAACTCTGTTTTGCTAGAGGGCAAGTTGAAAATCTCATGACTGAAAATGAATACCTTCTTTATGTGGTAAACAAATGCACTGAGGGAAAAGGAAGGATGGATTTGTTTTTGGCTAAAACCAAGATGTGTGCTGACAGGATAGGGTTAGCTTTAGGGTTGATTTTTGAGAGAACCTCTCCAGACATTGACAACAAACCAATTTTTACTTCACCCACTACCCTAGAGGAAGAGAGAGCCCAGTTAGACACTCCACAGAAAGCCACGAAATCCATCCAGCCTACCATGAAAACACCACCTCCACCAAAGAAAGCCCCTCAATAGAAACTAAGAGAGCCTGTGAGGATTGCTCCCAAGATTCATGCACCTACTCCAAATTTTTTTTTCATTGCTCATATTGCCAAAGGGTGGGACACTTGGATGGTTTCTGTTTTCATCGCATGAAGGATAAGCGATGTTCATGGGATATGGGGACATGGGACATGTATCAGCCACCTGTTGGTATACATGAGCTTGTCTCTCATTCTCGCTCTTGCTTTCTTGAGGAGAGCCTGTGAGGATTGCTCCCAAGATTCATGCACCTACCCCAAAAAAGATTTTTTATTGCTCATATTGATAGAAGGTGGGACACTTGGTTGGTTTCTGTTTTCTTCACATGAAGGATGAGCGATGTTCTTAGGAGATGGGGACATGGGACATGTATCAGCCACCTGTTGGTATACATGAGCCTGTCTCTCATTCTCGTTCTCTCTTTCTTGAGGCTCCTCGTGCTCACATGAGAGGATTTGCCCTTCGTGGGATACACCATGACTCATATGGTGCTAGACCACGTGTTAGTGGTTTTGGTCCTCGACAGGTAGGGAGACCTCGTCATTTTTATGGCTCCCACCATTTAGGTAGACCTCACACTTTTTATCATGATTCATATCTTGTACGTAGACAGTCTACTACTACTTTGCCTATGGCTCGAGTTTCTCAGTGCTGGATACCACAATAGTTTTTCACTCACCCCAGCACTGAGCACTCGAGATTTTCTCATTTTGTGTAGGCGACAGATGGAGGCCTGAAGAACAAGTGGATCGTGGATTCCAATTGTTCGCGCCACATGACCGAGAAGACATCATGGTTCTCCAGCCTCACCTCGACTCAGCGACATGAGCACATCACCTTTGGCAACAATAGGAGGAGCAGAGTAATAGGCAAAGGTATGATTAGAATTATTGAAAATTTCATTCTAAAGATGTCGCTTTGGTTGAGGATTTGGGATACAATTTGCTTTCTTTATCTCATTTGCTTGATGAGGGCTTGGAAGTGCGTTTCAGACGCGACACTTCACAAGTTCTCGATTTTTCTGACACTTTGGTTTGTAAGATTTCAAGAATAGGGAGAGTCTTTGGAGCTGATTTTTCTGAGTCATTTGGTTCTTCTCATTATCTTATTGTTGGACCATCTTCTAAGCTCTGGATGTGGCATAGGAGACTAGGGCATATGAGCTTTGACTTGCTTGCTCGATTGAGTGCCCTAGGTCTGATCCGAGGATTGCCCAAGCTCAAGTTTGAGAAGAATCTTATTTGTGCTCCTTGTCGATATGGAAAGATGGTCACCGCCTCTCATTCACCAATCAATGTGGTGATGACAGAACAACCCAGAGAACTTCTCCATATGGACAATGTATGTCCTTCTCGGGTTAGTTCCTTGGGTGGCAAATGGTATGTCCTTGTTGTAGTGGATGACTATTCCCGCTATTATTGGGTCTATTTTCTTGCAAGCAAAGATGAAGTGTTTTCACACTTTCAGAGCTTAGCCTTGAGACTATTCACTGAACTCCCTGGTGCATTGAAAGCAATCATAAGTGACAATGGCACCAAGTTCAAGAATGGTTTCTTTGTTGACTTTTGCCTTGATCACGTCATTGAACACTAATTTTCTGCTCCATAGATTCCTCAACAGGATAGAGTTGTCGAGAGAAAGAACCACACTTTGGTGGAGATGGCTAGGATGATGATCGATGAGCATAGGACTCCTAGAAGGTTTTAGCCTGAGGCCATAAACACTGCTTGTTACATCTCCAACCAGATTTTTCTGCGCTCACTTTTGAATTTGACTTCATATGAGCTGCGTTTTGGGAGAAAGCCCAAGGTTACTCATCTTCGAGTATTTGGTTGTCGGTGCTTTATCCTAAAACATGGAAATTTGGACAAATTTGAGTCGCGTTCTTCAGATGGGATCTGTTTGGGTTATTCCACTCATGGTCATTCATATCGTGTATTTAATCTTAAGACTAACACTGTCATCGAGTCATATGATGTGACTTTTGATGAATCAACCCCGTGTGTTAGTTCTTCTTTTGAGCTTTCTAGTGAAAAGTATATGAATGAGACCATATTTGAAGAAGAATATCCTGAAGAATATGAAGGCCTTGAGGATGATCCACTACTTTCCTTGACATCAACCCCTAAAGCAGACCCTACATCGACTACTTCAATAAGAGGTCTCGAAGAATCTGCTTCGACTTTAGTCATCTTCGACCACACTCCGGCAAGTGTTGAGGGGTAGGCTGCATCTCATCGAGAAGCCCCGCTGATGGGGAATCGGGTGGCCCGATCTTTCGGTGAGTAGAGGAGGATAAGGTAACTTCGATTGGAAGGAGACGACGTTAACGACCCGACTACAACCGTACGAGACGTTCGTGTTGCGCCTTAGCGATCGATACACCAACTCCAAGGGTTGTTGATCTTATCGGTGATCAACCTTGTTCCTGCAAGCAATCGAAGAACGAGCAAGAACAAGATAAAGGAGCAACTAGAATTGCTGGATATGAAAGACGCACAGAGATAGTTGGGGTTCTGAAAACGTGAAACCGGCGATCTAACCGATCACGGGTTTACACGGACAAGTAGCATTGGCTAAACTTTTATCTAATCAAAACCCGCCTTACAACTGAAGTCTCTAGGGGTATTTATAGCCCTAGGGACGTCCCCAAAGTTTTGAAAACTTATTACATATGGAAAGGACTAATTATTTCCAAAACAGATTGACTAAAAAATGGAAATTCCGTGCTTAATTGGTTCGGCCTGAAAAAGGAGCACGCATTGATTTGGTGATTGCGATCTCCTCTGATGGAATCTGGAGGTGTAGCTGGATCCGTTGGAAAGAGGCCATCTCAAACTTTCCAAAAAGTCCAAGATCACCCTAATTGGAGCTTCCATATAAAAGTTATGTGCGTTTGAATTTCGTATTGTTCCTGCAGTCCGAGTGTGAATCCCACACGTGTAGAACTTTATCTCCACTTTTTATTGACACAAAAATGACGTCTCAAAGTTGCATATTATATTTGGATTAACTTGACTTGGTCCCCAATCAACTTCCATGATGTTCCATGCTCTTGATGTGCTCTTAACGTGTCGCTTGATCCATGAAAGAATTTCTGTAATTGAAAACAAAGCCAACTCATGGTGTAGCATCCTTAGCTCAAATATATAAAATGTAAATCTAATATAGAATGAATGAACCTTGGGTTGTTTACTGTAAAGTATAAGCATGGTTATATCTGATCTAGTGATGTCCTCATCATTCTCTCCTTCTTGGCTGCAAACCGTCCTCGGTTTGTTCTTGTGTTCATCATCAATGCAACTCCTAGCAAAAGAACCACTATTGTGCAGTATCTCTTGTTCTTTAAACATGCGGTGAATTGAAGAAAACCAACTCACCAAATCCTTTGCTTGAACAAATGATATCGAATCTGTACTTTTAGATATTGGAGCAGGAATTGTGTCATTGCTAAGCAGCCCACAAGGCTCTCCTTCTTGAAAACAAACCTGTGTATTTAAATCAAAACAAGAGACTCTCGAGATAATAGGATTAGTTAAAACACCTTGGTTGAGACTATTATTTTCAGAATTTACATGTTGTTTCAAATCTGAACATATGTAAACTCTATGCACAAAGTATACTCCTTGATCATTGTATTTTCCAATTACATGAAAACTCATTTGAGCAGGACATGGCAAATCAGGTCTAGTGAGTAAATTCTCATTTAAAGCACTAAGTTCACAAAGATCATCAAGTTCAATATAACCCCAAGTATTTAAAGAAGATAACAATTTCTGTTCTTCCTCTTCACTAGCAATGTGAACAACATGTATCAAATCACTTAAAGGTTCGGCAACAAAGTCAACCTGTTCATTAACTAGTTGTGGCATGTATATAAGTGAAGTATTAACACACAACTCTTCTTTATTACAAGGAGTGTCAAGCAAATCATCTGGTAACAAAGCAATTTCAGCAAAAGATTCTACTAACGGTGGCTCTATAATAGCATGAATGGTGGACAATTGTGTTTTATCAGGAGTACACTCACCTTGATTAATTTCAGCACATATATTACCTTGCAAAACCTTTTCCGATGATGTAAGTGCATTTTTATTCTCCTTTTCTTGTTCAAGGTTAGTAGTACTAGCAAGCACACAAAATGGTGTTTCCTCTAAATCAATGGCAATCTGAATTTCAGCTCGACATGCAAGTTCAAACAATTGAGAGAGAGAATTATATGTTTCATGAAGAAGCATTTCCTGAATTTCCTTGTTAAGCCCATGTAAAAACCTTTGTTCTATAGCTTCTTCACATTCATCTATAGCACAACGTAATAAACAAACATGCATATCATGATAGTATGAGGCAACGCTTTTGCTATCTTGTTTTAAACATTGTAGTTTCTTTAATAGAATATCGGCATAATATGGAGGAACAAAAGCATCTCTCAAATATTTCTTTAAGTCTTTCCAAGATTGAGGTATTTTATCATGTCTACAAAGATGTTTCCAATGATATGCAGCATCTTTAACTAACACTTTAGAGGCAGCCATAACCTTTTCTCTTTCAGACATGTTATACTTTTTAAATTCATTATCTACAGCTAGCTCCCATTGAATATATGCCTGAGGATCATAATTTCCTTCAAAATAAGGTATTGTACATTTGAACCTAGCTAGAATTTCATCACATACCTCATATTTATTGTGTTGATCTCTCATGTGTCGATGAAAATGTCGATATTGAGCTTCACTATATCCTATCTCCTTGTGTATCCCTGCCATGATTAGTAGTAGACAAGAAACATACAAATAATATGTACGCTCCTATTAACTACAAGATTGTGAAGGCACAACGTCACACTCGCTCAATCCTGTATCAAGCTCTTACAAGTTCTTACCAATGCAAGCATGAAGGTGTTGTACACCGACTTAACCACAAACACCACGGAGATTAGATGTATCGATGCTTTGGAAAACACTTGGTTGTACAAGTTGTAGTCAAATCTGTGGAGCTCTAGGGATGCTGAAATATGTAGCAAGGAAAACTAGAACCACATTAGCATAAGCAAATTGAGTAATTGTTCAACATCGGTATTGTGCTGATCCTAGGCTTGAACGTACTAGAGACGCGAGCCTAGACACAAACGATACCACCAAACCGCAAAAGGTAGAACTAGCTTTCCTCCTCTTTTGTCACAAGTTTTCTTTCTTCACTTTTTTTCTCTTTTCTCTTTTTTTTTGGTGCAGTTTTTTTTTATTTTTTTTGAGCACCTTTCTGCCTTTTTTCCTTTTTTTCTCTCTTTTTTTAAAGAACAGCAAATGACAAGGTGACTCTTAGTGTAGAACTCCCGAACCTTGTACGACCCAAAACAGAACACAAACGACCAAATATGAAGATGACTCTAAAAGGGAAAACACAGATCTGGTTGTAAGCTTTCCAAAATATATCAAAACTCTCCAATCCGAGTAGGCAGGTGCGAGATATGATAGTTTTAGTAACACCTGCACAACCTGCCCGAATTCTACCCGAATTCCAGAATAACAAACCGACTAAACAGACCAAAACATGGTGGTAAAAACGTGACAAGAACTCGAAACTCTAAACGAACTAAACGCTAAGACCAGCAACTTCACACGACGATGCAACCAAAAACTCAAAATACCGATACTAAGCAGAACTAGTAATAGGCTCAAAGAGGCTTGGATCTCGGGTAATTTTTTTGTGTGGCTTTTTCTGGGCTATAGGAAAAAAATGAAATAAAACTCACCGAGCAACGAAAGCTCTAATACCACTTGATGGGGAATCGGGTGGCCCGATCTTTCGGTGAGTAGAGGAGGATAAGGTAACTTCGATTGGAAGGAGACGACGTTAACGACCCGACTACAACCGTACGAGACGTTCGTGTTGCGCCTTAGCGATCGATACACCAACTCCAAGGGTTGTTGATCTTATCGGTGATCAACCTTGTTCTTGCAAGCAATCGAAGAACGAGCAAGAACAAGATAAAGGAGCAACTAGAATTGCTGGATATGAAAGACGCACAGAGATAGTTGGGGTTCTGAAAACGTGAAACCGGCGATCTAACCGATCACGGGTTTACACGGACAAGTAGCATTGGCTAAACTTTTATCTAATCAAAACCCGCCTTACAACTGAAGTCTCTAGGGGTATTTATAGCCCTAGGGACGTCCCCAAAGTTTTGAAAACTTATTACATATGGAAAGGACTAATTATTTCCAAAACAGATTGACTAAAAAATGGAAATTCCGTGCTTAATTGGTTCGGCCTGAAAAAGGAGCACGCATTGATTTGGTGATTGCGATCTCCTCTGATGGAATCTGGAGGTGTAGCTGGATCCGTTGGAAAGAGGCCATCTCAAACTTTCCAAAAAGTCCAAGATCACCCTAATTGGAGCTTCCATATAAAAGTTATGTGCGTTTGAATTTCGTATTGTTCCTGCAGTCCGAGTGTGAATCCCACACGTGTAGAACTTTATCTCCACTTTTTATTGACACAAAAATGACGTCTCAAAGTTGCATATTATATTTGGATTAACTTGACTTGGTCCCCAATCAACTTCCATGATGTTCCATGCTCTTGATGTGCTCTTAACGTGTCGCTTGATCCATGAAAGAATTTCTGTAATTGAAAACAAAGCCAACTCATGGTGTAGCATCCTTAGCTCAAATATATAAAATGTAAATCTAATATAGAATGAATGAACCTTGGGTTGTTTACTGTAAAGTATAAGCATGGTTATATCTGATCTAGTGATGTCCTCATCACCCGCGGCACATTCAGAAGATGCATCCTCTAGAGCAGATCATCGTGAGCTAAATGAAAGGGTAACTCGATCTCATGCTCACTTTATTGATTCTACATTTGTTGCCTCCTTTGAGCCCTTAGATGGTAGTCATGCTTTATCTGATTCGAGTTGGATTAATGCCATGCATGAGGAGTTAGAAAACTTTGATAGAAACCAAGTATGGGTTCTTGTAGATCCACCCCCTAACATTCATATCATCGGCACAAATTGGATTTTCAAAAACAAACAGGGGGAGGATGGGTCTATTGTGAGAAACAAGGCTTTCTCAGGGTTACTCTCAAGTCGAGGTGGTTGATTTTTGAGAGACCTTTGCTCTAGTAGCTCGACTTGAGGCCATTAGGATTTTGCTTGCTTTTGCATCTTCTCGTGGTTTCAAGCTTTATCAAATGGATGTTAAAAGTGCTTTTCTTAATGGTTTTATAGGAGAGGATGTTTAGGTTAGACAACCCCTAGGCTTTGAACATCCCAAGTACCCCCATAGAGTCTTTAAACTTTTCAAAGCTTTGTATGGGCTCAAGCAAACTCCTAGGGCCTGGTATGACCGACTTAGGAACTTTTTGCTTGAGCATGGGTACAAAATGGGCTTTGTTGATAAAACCTTGTTTACTCTTAAGCATGGCAAAGATTTCCTCCTTATTCAGATTTATGTTGATGACATTGTTTTTGGTGGCTCTTCTCATACACTTGTGGCCAAGTTTGCTAATTCTATGAGCAGGGAATTCGAGATGTCGATGATGGGCGAGTTGACCTTCTTCCTTGGTTTGCAAATCAAGCAAAGCAAAAAAGGTACTTTTGTGCATAAGACGAAGTACACCAAGGACCTTCTGAAGCGCTTTGACATGAGCGATGCGAAACCACTTTCCATTCCGATGGCTACCTCAGTAGCGCTTGATCCGGATGAAGATGGAAAAGAGGTGGATTAAAAGGAGTTCCGGAGCATGATTGGCTCCCTCCTCTACTTGATAGTGTAGCACCCTGATTTACCAAAATCGGAACATTATTGAATTTCATAAGAAAAACAATAATACAAGAGGTTCATCATGCGACAATCGTACATACGACAAATATTCATGGTATGCAGACCATATTATTACATCAGAATTAATTAAAAACGATAATAAAAGTAGAATGCATGACGAACGCCTTCTTCAAGATCTTTTCACTAGACTGAGTCGCTACTCCAGACCATCTTCATAGTAGGCATCCTCTGAAGTGTTCAACGGGTATGAATACAAAAAGTACTCAACAAGCCACCGCAGATGCAAGTAATAATGCAAGATAATAACAAAAGAAGGATAATGGCTAAAAGTGCAGAAAAGTACATTTTCAGTTATTGCATTTAATGTAGTCAAGTTTTATCATGCGGAATAATAAACATGAACAACAATAATATCATCTAACTCGAGGAGTATGTTTTACCTCCTCGCACAACAGTCCTTACATGCCAAACCATCATGCACATACATTTAAAAGTAGACTAACTGTGGGATGTCAAGCAACCCACCCTTGACCATGGGCTCGGCTTTTCGAAAAGATTTATGACTTTGATCAGAGGTGTACTACTGTACCCACAAGGCACGCACTCATCCCAAACACTAAAGTATAACGAGATGACCCATACCACAGGAACTCGTGCCAAAACCTCAGCATGAAATGCTCCAAGCGATAACCACCCGCTCTAGGTTTCGCCGTCACGTCGGGCCGCATCCTGGCTAACGTCGCACCCCCTTTTGCGCCACGTTGGTACAAGCCACCCGCAGGTGCTGCTTGACCCATCTCCAAGTGGTGGCCTCGGTTTGAAACACTCCATACCTTAGTTAGGACTCACCCATTAGACTTGTGGTTAGTACGGAAGTGTATTGCAACGGATCCCGCAGACCGGTCTTTATAGTGCCCCGGGTGCTACCGACCAATGCCCTAGCTTGCACCCGGAACCCACCATGCATACACTCTCAACGATAACTCTATCACCAATCAAATTTCCAAGGATAAGAATAACGGGGATCATATAGTAGAACCAAGTTACTACGACTCATTTTTAATCCTATAGCAATCGTGTCGATACATTGGACACTAACTAATTGTACTAATCATATGGTGACAAGGAGTTTAGGCTAGATAGCATGGCTTGGGTTGCACATCAAGGTCGGGGGATCCTAATAAATATATCGTAAGGGTTTCATTTGACTAATGCATGTATATCCTATGTGTTTTAGCGATAGTTTAATAAAACATGAGTTCAATATGCTCAAAAGATTAGTTTGGTGACTTGCCTTGTTCAGCGAATGGAGAGGGAGGAACTTCCGGGTAATATTCCGGCTCCTCGGCGGCATCATAGTCTTCCCATTATAAATAAAATGAAATAAAATAAATACAACATTCAATTAAACAATATAAAACCACACAACAAGCACATAGGTTTTGATTGGTTCAATCTAAAGAAAACCAAGTTGTTAAGTTCCTGAAATTTATCTTATAAATAATTTAAAATAAATATAATGAAATATTGTCTTTTATAAAAGGGGGTTTTTAATTGTGAATAATTTCATTTTAAGTTTTCTAATTAATTTAAAAAGAAAGGTTCAGAGACAACTTAGTGGTTTCATTATTTCAACAGGGAATGAATAAATATAAATTATGCTGAAATTTAAATAATTAAATTTGTATTTTACCCTAAGGGCATTTGAATACTTTATTAAATAAACATGAAATGTCCAAAGTAAACATACTGTTTTTATTGTGTACTAACGTGTAGAGAATAAAATTAAAAAATTTCTGGAATTGAAATAATAATTTTTGGAGATCAAATGCGCCAGCTATGAATTTTAGAAGTTTAAAACCATTTCTGAAATTTAAATTAAATCAAAAACAGTGTCGGGTCCACGGTGAGCCAGGCTCACGGTGAACCGTGCACTGTGCACGTGGTCCGGCCCAATCTGGACAGTTGGATCCAGATCCAACGCGCGGGGGCGAGGCGGGGGAGTTAAAATAACATGGACGGCTGAGATTAAAACATTGAACCGATACGCGATGGATGGTCCAGATTAAACGTGGGTTTTAAATATTAACGAACGCGTGAGATTAAAACGTACCCCTTCGCTCAGATCCGACGATGTAGATTAAACCACACAGAGGATTTAATCGGTACTGTTAGATCCAAATCGCACGGCCAGGATCGAATCCGACACGGCACGGGTACTCGACCCGTGCCGATCGTCTTCTCTGGCGACGGCGAACGGTCCAGAGGCCACGGCGAGCAACGACGGACGTGACTAAGGGCTAAAATGGACGGAGGGGACTACGGGGATCATGAGGATACCGTCGGAGGGGCTTGGGGTCGACGGAGCGGGGTCGGTGACAAGCGGAGACGGCGAAGATGTTCGGGTCCTCATCGTCGAGGGAGATCCGGTGGGGTTCGTCGGCGATGGAGGGGTGGCCGAGGTTGGTGAGGTCCTTGCGGTCACAGCGGTGCGGTCGGTGAGGACGGAGGGGGATTCCGGCGACGGCGAGTGGCGGCTGTGAGGTGTTTAAGTGAGCGTCACGGGCGTTTGGTTCGGTTCTGGCGCAATTGCGAGCGAGGGGTGGATGCGGGGCACTAGGGGGGTTTAAATAGGGTCACCGGCGAGGGCAGAGGGGGCGCAATTGATGGTGGCCATGAGTAAACGCGTTTTTAAATGCCGGTGAGCTCAGTTGCAAGGGTTCAATGAACTTGGACGCGAATTGGTCGGAATTGAAGAGGGGGAAACGGTCGTCGGGGATCGGGTGTAGTAATGGCGGGCTCAATTTGGGGAGAGGGGGTCGGGGGCAGCGGATCCGAGGTGCGTTATGGTGTCGGCCGGCGAGGGGGGATTTGGGGGCGGATCTCACGGGGAAGATGGATCCGATAGGTGGGGGCCACCAGGCAGTGGGTGCGAGCGAGCGGGCGAGGCGACTGACGGGTGGGGTCAGGTGGTCGAGCGCGCGCACGGAGAGGAGGGTGGTCTCTGACAGGTGGGGCCTGGGTGTCAGACGGGGCGCGCGAAGAGGAGTGGGCTGGGCTGGCCGGGAGAGAGAGAAAGGGAGGGGGAGGCCCATTACTGTTTAAATGATTTTTTGATTAAAAATAATTACAGAAAATGGATTAAGGCATTTGGGCTACTTCCAAGGTTGATAAAATTTTTAAAAATTCTCAAAAATATATCTTGGCCTTAGGATCATATACAAAATTTTCTAGCCCCTGGTTTGGTCATTACATCTAGGTTTCAGTTCAAAGAGGTTAAGGATGGCATTAAAGGTATTTTCCAAAATAAATAATCTCAGGAAATATATTAAATAATGTTTTTATTTCTTTGGAAATTTGGGATGTTACAAACCTATCCCCCTTACAAAGAATCTCGTCCTCGAGATTGGAGCGCTACTCGAATAGCTCGGGGTATTGGGCTTTCAACTCGTCTTCCTTTTCCTAGGTGGCTTCCTCGACGGGGTGGTTGTTCCACTGAACCTTGCAGAAGCGGACCACACGGCTCCTGGTTACTCTTTCTTTGGTTTCCAAGATCTTGACGGGTTTCTCGATGTAGGTCAAATCCTCTTGGACTGTTGAGTTGTTGGAGATCGGCTTGCTCGATGGGTACACGAAGACACTTCTTCAGTTGAGAGACGGGGAACACATCGTAAACTCGTGCCAAAGATGGATGCAGTTCTAGTTGATATGCCACTTCTCCTTGCCGTCGGAGGATCTGAAAAGGTCCGACATAGCGGGGTGCTAGCTTGCCTTTCATGTTGAACCTTTGAGTGCCACGAAGGGGAGTGACTCGGAGATAGACATAATCACCCTCCTCAAAGGTTAGGTCTCTTCGTCGGTTATCGGCGTAGCTTTTCTGTCGGGACAGGGCTATCGTCAATTGGTCCCTGATGATCTTGACCTTCTCTTCATCTTCCCTATATCTGTCCCAAACAGCTGCGACTCTCTAGTCTGATCCCAGAGCAATGGCATTCCGCACTTACGCCCGTAAAGTGCTTCGAACGGGGACATTTGCAGGCTAGCTTGGTAGCTGTTGTTGTAGGAGAACTCCACATAGGGCAAGTTCTTGTCCCACATTCCGCCAAAGTCTAGAGCGCAAGATCTAAGCATATCCTCCAATATCTGGTTGACCCTTTCAGTTTGACCATCGGTCTAAGGACGATAGGCGGTGCTAAAGTTCAGTCGGGTGTCGAGTTCCTCTTGAAGGTTCTTCCAAAACTTTGAGGTGAACTGACTCCCACAGTCAGATACAATCTTCTTAGGAACTCCGTGCAAGCATACGATCCGGGTCATATACAACTCGGCCAATTTGGCGACGGTGTAAGTTGTCTTGACGGGGATGAAGAGAGCCACCTTGGTGAGTCAGTCGATGATCACCCAGATAGAATCATAACTAGCTTGGGTCCTGGGCAGTCCCATGATGAAGTCCATTCCTATCTCTTCCCACTTCCATTTAGGGACCTTGAGAGGCTGCAATAGTCCAGCAGGTCTTTTATGCTTTGCCTTGACTCGCTGGCATGTGTCGCACTTGGCCACATACTCAGCTATTTCCCTCTTCATACTGACCTACAAATATTTCTCCTTTAGGTCTTGATACTTCTTTGTACTCCCGAGATGTATGGAGTATAGAGTATCATGGGCTTCTTGGAGGATGAGAGCCTTCAACTCAGGCTTGTTGGGTACGCATATTCGGTTTCCGAGCCAGATGGTACCGTGCTCGTCCTCGGAGAATCCGGGGGCTTTACCCTTCCACATGTTTTGCTGGATCTCCAAGATGTCCAGGTCTTCCTTGTGCTTTTCTCGGATCTGGTCTATTAAGACAGGCCTAGACTCCAAGACAGCGAGGTACGCTCGGGTGGTGATCCCTAAATTCAACCTTTCCATCTCCTTGTATAGCAAAGGGGCCTGGTCCTGTATCATGATGGCATTACAGTACCCTTTTGACTAAGGGTGTCTGCCACCACATTGGCCTTGCCTAGATGATAATGGATGCCCAAGTCATAATCCTTGATAAGTTCCAACCATCTCCTTTGCCTGAGGTTCAGGTCTGGTTGGGTGAATATGTACTTGAGGCTCTTGTGGTCGGTGAAGACCTCACACCGATTTCCCATAAGGTAATGTCTCCATATCTTCAAGGCATGAACCACGACTGCTAACTCCAGGTCATGGGTTGGGTAGTTCAGCTCATGCGGTCTCAGCTGTCGGGAGGCATAAGATATAACCTTACCCTCTTGCATCAAGACACATCCCAATCCCTGACGAGAGGCATCACAGTAGACATGGAAGTCTTTCCGGATGTCTCGCATAGTCAGAATAGGGGCTGACACAAGCTTCTTCTTGAGGGTTTGGAAGCTTTCTTTACAATCTGGGGTCCATTCAATTTTTCTTCCTTCTGTAATAGTCTGGTCATAGGCTTGATGATCGTTGAAAAATTCTCGATGAACCGACGGTAGTATCCGGCCAATCCGAGAAAACTCCGGATCTCGGTCACAGGTCGTGGGCTGCAGTTAGTTGGATACTGCTTCCACGGTGGTCGGGTCCACTGCTATTCCTCCGGCAGATATGACATGGCCGAGGAACTTCACCTCAGATGACCAAAATTCACACTTGCTGTATTTGGCGTACAATTGATGTTCCCTTAGCTTTCCGTGGGTCAGACGGAGGTGGGTTTCATGTTCTTCCTCGGTCTTGGAGTAGACGAGGATATCGTCGATGAATACCATGATGAACTTATCCAAGAACTCCATGAAAACATTGTTCATCATGTTCATGAAAAAGGCCGGGGCATTCGTGAGTCCGAATGACATCACTGTATACTCGTAGAGTCCATAGCAGGGAGGTGAAGGCAGTCTTGGGTATGTCCTCTTCTCTAATCCTCAACTGGTGATAACCTGACCTGAGGTCAATCTTGGAAAACACCGAGGATCCTTTCAGTTGATCGAACAGGTCGTCGATCCGAGGCAATGGGTACTTGTTCTTGATGGTTACGTTGTTCAGGGCTCTATAGTCCACAGACATCCTTTTGGTCTTGTCCTTCTTCATGGCAAAGATGATCGGTGCACCCCAGGGTGAGGTACTCGGTCGGATGTACCCTTTCTGCTCTAGGTCTTCTATGTTGCTCTTGACTTCGGCCAATTCATTGGCGGCCACCCGGTATGGGCGCTTGGAGATTGAAGTGGTCCCGGGGACAAGTTCGATTCTGAATTTGATGTCCCGCTTGGGAGGCATTCTTGGTAGGTCCTCAGGGAAGACGTCCATGAACTCCTTGACTATGAGCACTTCTTCAAGAGCTAGCGAATGGAAGGACGCTTCAAGTGGTTTGCGGCTGGTCATTCAAAAAGTGACGGCTTCGCCTTCGGGGTTGGTCACTGTTACAGACTTGTTGGCACAGTCGATCATTCCCTTGTGCTTCATCAACCAATCCATCCCTAGGATGAGGTCGAGTCCGGTACACTTAATGAGGACTGGCTCGACCCAGAATAGTACTCCTTTGATCTCTATATTAACCTTAGGACTGTATAAGTGGGCTAAGGTTTTATTGCCCGGAGTGGCAATCATCATGGGGATTGATAGAGGGAGCACTTCCAAGTCGTTGGTTTTCACAAAATCTTCCGAGATGAAAGAGTGTGTTGCTCCAGAGTCAAATAATATTATAGCCGGTATGGAATTTGTGGTAAACGTACCGAGCACGACTTCAGGAGCTTCCTGAGCTTCCTCCGCGCTGATGTGGTTGATGCGGGACCGAATCGCCTAGTTGGGTGCCGCGCCTTGGGTTTGCTTGGGGTGAGGACACTGGTGCGAGTAGTGCCCTTCCTTTCAGTAGTTGAAGCAGACGACCGACCTCCCTTGGCGATCCTTCAAGATCGGGGCCTTGGCGGTAGGCGTCGGCTGAGCGGTCGGAGCTGGTGGAGCGGGGCGGGGATGCCCGGCGTTGGATCCACCATCGGCGTGAGGCGGCCTGTAGGCGGGCCGAGGATGGTAGGCGGGCGCTGGTGGCGGAGGAACGAAGCGGGGCCTCTGGGAGTTCGCCTATTGATGCTTGAAGGCGATCATCTTCCTCTTCTTGAGGTCCAACTTGTTTTGCTCAGTCTCTTGGATGAGCGCTTTGTTCACTAGCCGTTGGAAGTCGGCGTAGTCGGTAGTGACGAGCTGGATAGACAGCTCATCCTTAAGTCCCTGGAGGAACTTGGTCCTGGCGGAGGGCGTCGGTCCGCACCTCTTCCTGCACGTAGCGCGCCAGACGGTTGAACTCATGAAGGTACTACATGACAGTTCGGCTACCCTAGTGCAGGTCGCGGAACTCCTGCTGTTCACCGCGATGACACTGGCGGGGATGTGGGCGGCGCGAAAGGCGATGGTGAACTCCGCCCAAGTCATCATGTGGTCCTCTGGCTGGGACTCACGATAGTTGTCCCACCACTCTACGACAGGACCCTGGAGCTGGTGAGTGGCGAAGGCCACCCTCTCCCGGTCGGTGCAGGGGAGGAGGTACAACTTCTTCCCAATGGAGCGGAGCCAGTCTCCGGCCTCCATGGGGTTGGTGGTGCTAGAGAAAATCGGGGGACGCACGTGCAAGAACTCCGAGAGTTGGGGCGCGGGCGCGGGTGCTGGTGCGCGAGGGGCAGGCTCCACATTCTACAGACAATCCAACTGAGCCTGTTGGTGCTGCATCTGAGTGAGGAGGGCGGTGATCAGCTGGTTTTGATTCGCCATCATCTCCGCCAAGGTGGGGTGGTTGGCGGATGGCGACCTAGTCTGTCGTGGGCCCGTTGCACCCCAGTTGGGCACAACACCTTCGGGCAAGCCGTGGCTTCCTCCTTCTCTATTGTTGGAGTTGGTGTTCTGGTTGTCGGCCATCTTCTGAACATAAGGTGATATAAGGTAAAAATACGATGAAACAACATTGCAATCAAAATGGCCCATAGGGCTCATATATATATAAACCAAGTGGTATAAATGTTCATTACATTAAGCTCTTTTTTTAATACACCTACAACCCAACTCGTTGTAGGTGGTACCACAACATTATCTCAAACAACGATAGCTAACGCCTACTCTCCACCGGAGGCGGTCTCCATGCTCTCGGAACCACGAGTACGCGGCTCCCGAGGGATGGTGGGCTCGAGAAAATTCTCGATGATCGGGTCGGAGACGAGGCCGAGGCGTGGTGTAGGGGCGCTGGCGGTGGACGGTCCGGTGGTGGAGGGGTGTGGCGGGATCCTCTTGGGGAGAGGGGCAGGCTCACGGATGGGCTTCCTCTTCCTCGGGAGGAGGGGAACCATCTTCGCAATATCCTTCTGCAGCTGCATAATCTTGCGTTGCAGCTCACCATTTTGTTGGATCAAGTTCTTCGTCTCCTCATGAAGAAACTCAACCTCATCATGGTGCTCATCGGCGTCGAGCACATCCTCAGTATGGAGGTCGTCCATGGCTTGAAGAAGACGCGACTGCCGGGCCATAACCAGATCACAAACGGAGTGAACTCCGAGGTAGATGCTACGGTAGGCGCCGGGAGTGCGCTTTGGCACAAGCCAGGAAGGACGAGTTTTGAAGATGATCATCATAGATCATCCTCAACTCCATAAGGTCCTGGAGGGCAACGCGTTGGCACGCGACGTCGAAAGTCGGGCCCCCAAGTGCGGTGGTGTAGGGCAGTAGGTGCTCTCCAGAGCCGTGGACGGTGAGGGAGACATCGCAAGGTCTGGCGAATTCTTCCAGGTACACCCTGAGGAGCCATGCTGAATAGCGTGGGCCTCATGGCTCCAATGTGATGATTCATTGTCAATGATAGTCAAAGAGGACAGAAGAAGAAAGAAGATCTGCTGCGTCATGGGCCGCGTGTGACTCAAGTACACGGGCATCGAGCGACTGTCGGGAAGAGGGGCCCACGAAGTCGGGCTGGCCCAATCTGGGTACATGGGCTAGGAGAAGCAGAGGACCCACTGGGCTATTGACCAGGATTGACTCAGGTACACGGGCAGTGAGTGATTGCCGGGCTGAGAGAGCTACGGAGTCGGGCCAGCCCAATCCGGGTACCTGGTGCAAAGTCGTTGGAGGCTTTGTCAGTTTCGGTGCAAAACTGTCGACCTACTGATCTTGTATCAGACTGTCTAGAAGAGTAGCCGTAGTCGTTACGAAAGCTTAGCTTCTGGATAAGTCATCTGTAAATAGGAGTTTACTATTTTGTCCCTAGGCCCATAGTCAGTCAGTTGAGTCTGTAAAAATATCCTAAGGGCAGTTTAGTATTTTCCTTTTATTTCAGCGTCTGTAAAAACCCTAAGGGGCTGGTAGAATATTCCTAGCTATTGGGCAGCCTATAAATAGGGCCCCAATCCCTAGGTTTAGGTCACCCTTTTCAAGAAATCACTTTTTTAATCAAGGATTGGGTCACTTTCGTTTCCTGTGGTCTCTCTCTGTTTTCTTGTGTGCGTCGCCAGGAGCTTTCATCTGTTCATCGTGAGTTCCTCCGGTTCTTCACGTTTTCTCTCAAGAGTTTATTCCTGTTGTTTGGTGTGCAACGCTCCTCTTGTGACTTCGCAGCCTCGTGCTACGTGCTTTTTTATTCCTAATTGTTTAATCTCTCTGGTTGCTTCTGTGAGTAGTACTAGTTCTTGCATGCAGCAAGTAGTACCTACTCCTTGTAGCAACAGTACGCTAGCCTTGTCTAGCCTTGCTTTTTCCTGTATAGCTTTTTGATCGAGTAGACAAGGTCTAGTCTTTCTCTGGCTGTTTCTGGCGAAGCCCCTTTTTGTTCGAAGTCCTTCAACTCTATGAAGCAGGCTTCGACCTGACTTCTTCGAAGGCTTTGCTAGAACCTTCAACTCCAAACTTGAACTGTGAATTTAGCTTCGAAGTATTCTCTGTGCTTAGTTTTTGTTCGTTGACATACTTTGGCACTTTTGCGAAGCATACGTTGACAGGCTTCAAAGTTAGCTTCGAAGCATGTCTCTCTGGTAGACTTCGCTCAGAGTCTATTTTCTGAGAAATTGTTCTACTGTTGTCATCTTCGTGGATCTCAGTTTGAGGGCTCGAAGCTTGTCATTTGAAGTATGTTTAAAGGCTTCATTTTCTTGTGATAGCACCAGCAGACTCCGTTTCGGAGTTAGTCTGTGAGTCGAACACTTCGGTTGTCATACTTCGATCTAGTTAGCTTCGAAGTTTGTGTGGTAGGCTTCGTTTTGGTCTTGCTGCTGTGTGTTTTCCTTCGCTATACTTTCGAAGCTTGCTTTTCTACGAACTTTGTTCGAAGTTTTCTGTTCGGAGTATAGGCTTCGAAGTACACTGTTCGAAGCAGGCTTCGACACTTTCATACTTCGCACCGAAGCATACTTCGCATTCTGCCACATTTGAACTAGGCTAGATTCCACAAACCTCTAACATCTTCCAACTTCACACGTCACCTCCGAAGACAAACTTTGCCAGACTTTGACATTGAACTCCGAAGTAGGCTTTGTCACAGCGAAGCAGGCTTCGACACTGCGAAGCAGGCTTCGCTGAGTATCGAATAGGAGACAAATTTGAACAGTAACTTCTCATCTCATTTTATGTTCACCTAGATCAGTTGCTGTGATGATTTGGTTCTGTGAAGTTTGATTAGCCATGTTTTGAATTCTTTGCTTATCTGCCTATTAGCACTGTATTGGTGTTTCTTAGTTCAAGACACCAGTCGTTTCTAGGCTAGATACTTTTAGGCTTTGGCGATATGTTTACTTTCTGCTGCTAAGTCTTTTGAGGTGCGTTGGGTGTTGAGAGCAGGCCATTAATTCAAAAGAATTTTTAGGTGCCCATTCACCCCCCTTCTGGTCGCTACTTACAGTCCTACACACCCCCTGGAATTCGGGCTCGAAGAGGAACCCGAGGAAAGTGAGCATCATGCGGAGCTCCCGGACGAAGCCCTCGTAGTGGCGGCAGTAGCTGTGCACTTGGTAGACAGGCATCTACAAAAACAACAAGTTGATGAAAAGTGAGGATAGGAACAAAGTTTATAAAGAAGATTTTTGAGAAATAATTTTCTGTAGCTATTGGCTAGGCTGGTCCGTTTGGCTTCCTACAGTCAAGTCGGCTCTGATACCATCTTGTAGCACCCTGATTTACCGAAATCGGAACATTATTGAATTTCATAAGAAAAACAATAATACAAGAGGTTCATCATGCTACAATCGTACATACGACAAATATTCATGGTACACAGACCATATTATTACACCAGAATTAATTAAAAATGATAATAAAAGTAGAATGCATAACGAACGCCTTCTTCAAGATCTTTTCACTTGACTGGGTCGCTACTCCAGACCATTTTCATAGTAGGCATCCTCTGAATTGTTCAACGGGTATGAATACAAAAAGTACTCAACAAGACACCACAGATGCAAGTAATAATGCAAGATAATAACAAAGGAAGGATAATGGTTAAAGTGTGGAAAAGTACATTTTCAGTTATTGCATTTAATGTAGTCAAGTTTTATTATGCGGAATAATAAACATGAACAACAATAATATCATCTAACTCTAGGAGTACGTTTTACCTCATCGCACAACAGTCCTTACATGCCAAACCATCATGCACATACATTTAAAAGTAGACTAACTGTGGGATGTCACGCAACCCGCCCTTGACCGTGGGCTCGGCTTTTCGAAAAGATTTATGACTCTGATCAGAGGTGTACTACTCTACCCACAAGGCACGCACTCATCCCAAACACCGAAGTGTAACGATATGACCCATACCACGGGAACTCGTGCCAAAACCTCAGCATGAAATGCTCCAAGCGATAACCACCCGCTCTAGGTTTCGCCGGCGCGCCGGGCCGCATCCCGGCTAACGTCGCTCCCCTTTTGCGCCACGTTGGTACAAGCCACCCGCAGGTGCTGCTTGACCCATCTCCAAGTGGTGGCCTCGGTTTGGAACACTCCATACCTTAGTTAGGACTTACCCATTAGACTTGTGGTTAGTACGGAAGTGTATTGCAATGGATCCCGCAGACCGGTCCTTATAGTGCCCCGGGTGCTACCGACCAATGCCCTAGCTTGGACCCGGAACCCACCATGCATACACTCTCAACCATAACTCTATCACCAATCAGATTTCCATGGATAAGAATAACGGGGATCATATAGTAGAACCAAGTTACTACGACTCATTGTTAATCCTATAGCAATCGTGTCGATACATTGGACACTAACTAATAGTACTAATCATATGGTGACAAGGAGTTTAGGCTAGATAGCATGGCTTGGGTTGCACATCAAGGTCGGGGGATCCTAATAAATATATCGTAAGGGTTTCATTTGACTAATGCATGTATATCCTATGTGTTTTAGCGATAGTTTAATAAAACATGGGTTCAATATGCTCAAAAGATTGGTTTGGTGACTTGCCTTGTTTTGTGAATGGGGAGGGAGGAACTTCCGGTTAATATTCCGGCTCCTTGGCGGCGTCGTGGTCTTCCCATTATAAATAAAATGAAATAAAATAAATACAACATTCAATTAAACAATATAAAACCACACAACAAGCACATAGGTTTTGATTGGTTCAATCTAAAGAAAACCAAGTTGTTAAGTTCCTGAAATTTATCTTATAAATAATTTAAAATAACTATAATGAAATATTGTCCTTTATAAAAGGGGTTTTTTAATTGTGAATAATTTCATTTTAAGTTTTCTAATTAATTTAAAAAGAAAGGTTCAGAGACAACTTAGTGGTTTCATTATTTCAACAGGGAATGAATAAATATAAATTATGCTGAAATTTAAATAAGTAAATTTGTATTTTACCCTAAGGGCATTTGAATACTTTATTAAATAAACATGAAATGTCCAAAGTAAACATACTGTTTTTATTGTACTAACGTGTAGAGAATAAAATTACAAAATTTCTGGAATTGAAATGATAATTTTTGGAGATCAAATGCGCCGGATATGAATTTTAGAAGTTTAAAACCATTTCTAAAATTTAAATTAAATCAAAAAGAGTCTCGGGTCCACGGTGAGCCAGGCTCACGGTGAACCCGCGCACTGTGCGCGTGGTCCGGCCCAATCTGGACCGTTGGATCCAGATCCAACGCACGGGGGCGAGGCGGGGGAGTTAAAATAATGTGGACGGCTGAGATTAAAACATCGAACCGGTACGCGATGGACGGCCCGGATTAAACGTGGGTTTTAAATATTCACGAACGCGCGAGATTAAAACGTACCCCTTCACTCAGATCCGACGGCGTAGATTAAACCGCACAGAGGATTTAATCGGTACCGTTAGATCCAGATCGCACGGCCAGGATCGAATCCGACACGGCACGGGTACTTGACCCGTGCCGGTCGTCTTCTCCGGCGACGACGAACGGGCCAAAGGTCACGGCGAGCGACGTCGGTCGGGACTAAGGGCTAAAATGGACGGAGGGGACTACGAGGATCATGAGGATACCTTCGGAGGGGCTTCGGGTCAATGGAGTGGGGCCGGCGACGAGCGGAGGCGGCGAAGATGTTTGGGTCCTCGTCGGCGAGGGAGATCCGGTGCGGTTCATTGGCGATGGATGGGTGGCCGAGGTCGGCGAGGTCCTTGCGGTCACAGTGGTGCGATCGGTGAGGACAGAGGGGGACTTCGGCGATGACGAGTGGCGGATGGAGTGAAGGCGGCGATGAGGTGTTTAAGTGAGCATCACGGGCGTTTGGTTCGGTTCTGGCGCAATTGTGAGCGAGGGGTGGATGCGGGGCACCAGGGGGGTTTAAATAGGGTCACCGGCGGGGGCAGAGGGGGCGCAATTGATGGTGGCCGTTAGTAAACACGTTTTTAAATGCCGGCGAGCTTGGTAGCAAGAGTTCAACAAACCTGGACATGAATTGGTCGGAATTGAAGAGGGGGAAATAGTCGCCGGGGATCGGGTGAAGTAATGGCGGGCTCAATTCGGGGAGAGGGGGTCGGGGGCAGCGGATCCGAGGTGCGTTATGGCGTCGGTCGGTGAGGAGGGGATTTGGGGTCGGATCTCGCGGGGAAGACGGATCCGATAGGTGGGGGCCACCAGACAGTGGGTGCGAGCGAGCGGGCGAGGCGACTGACGGGTGGGGTCGGGTGGTCGAGCACGCGCGTGGAGAGGAGGGGGGTCTCTGATGGGTGGGGCCTGGATGTCAGACGGGGCGCGCGAAGAGGAGTGGGTTGGGCCGGCCGGGAGAGAGAGAAAGGGAGGGGGAGTCCCGTTACTGTTTAAATGATTTTCTGATTAAAAATAATTACAGAAAATGGATTAAAGCATTTGGGCTACTTCCAAGGTTGATAAAAATTTGTAAAAATTCTCAAAAATATATCTTGGCCTTTGGATCATATACAAAATTTTCTAGCCCTTGAGAGACCACAATGAGAAGGGTGATATTGAGTTGAGATATGATGATACCCAAAACCAGCTTGCAGACATTTTTACCAAGCCTCTTGATGCTTCTCGATTTGCATTTTTGAGAGGAGATCTTGGTGTTTGTCATCCCTATGGCATCTTGTGAGGGGGAGTTGTGTGTCATTGCATAAGCTTCTGTTATATGATTAACTGCGTTTACTTGTACTTGCATGGATATGCCTTTGAATTATTGTCTTTAATAATGATGATTTTGCTCTGTTGAATATGTTTGATATCTTTCATGAGCATGGCTTTTGTTTCTGAAAATTAAAACATGGTCACTACTTAGTCTGGTAACTAGCATGAGTAGGCTGATTGCTTTTGCTATCTTTTACATGCCAGATAGCTAAGTCTTTTACATTTGGATGCAAAATGCAACTTGAACATTTAAATGCTTTCATGGAAATCTTGTACTGAAACTAACATCAATTTTTTTTATAATTTTTAATTAAATTTTAAAAATAATTAAGAAGACAAGCCTATGTCTTTAAGTCCTAATTAATTGCACCAGACTACGTACGTGCTCACATTGATCTATATATCAATCTGACGATATATATCGTATCAACACACACAGATGATGCCAAAGACGCACACTGTGTGTGCAGATCGAAAGATCGATGATCGATCATATATATCTTATGAATGGTTAACCATGTTGCACAAGTTGACATGCATATATATCGTACGTAGTATCGATCAGCTGCGAGTTACAATAGATAAGATGTTGGCGTGCACGTACGATCGATCATCGTCAGTGCTTCGATCTAGCTGCTGCTTGCTGCATATATGCATATATGTCAATCAATCGTTAATGCAATGCGTCGCATATATGCATGCATGCATTTCCACTGGGAGAAGAAAGTTCCAAAGTCGTCGCTAGCTTCTGGTTGCTGCATGCCGTGTCGTGTTTCTCCGAGAGAACGCGCTTCGGCAAAAGCTTGTATCCAGCTAGATTTCTCATGCTTACCAAAAGCTACTCCAACAAGCATCGATGCATGCATGCACACACTAAATTAAAGCGGCCATGAATGTCACAATGGTTGGACAGTGCACCATTTGTTACCTTGCTAGTCAGATACGCCGTTGCAACACAACCTTATTTTGTAATAGAGTCTTTACGCAAAATTCATATTTCTGCATGCCCTATGCGTTGCAACAAAATCTTATTTTTCAATAGAGTCTTTGCGCAAAATTGATGTTTTTGTATGATTTTTTAGAAATCTAAGAGTTTTTACACAAAATTTGTACATTCATGCAAAATACAGAAATTAAAAAACTGAAATGCAAAAGTATATTTTTCTTTTCTGTTTTTCTGTTTTATTTTTCTTCTTTTTATGTTGCATGCAGTTGCACGCGGGGTTGGTAGTTGCAGTGCGCAAGTTTTTGCATGCAGTACGGATTTTTCTTGTTTTATTTTTTTTCTTTCTCACGCAAGTTTTCTTTCTCTGTTGCATGCAGTTGCATGCGGGGTTGGTAGTTGCAGTGCGCAAGTTTTTTTCTCTGTTGCATGCAGTGCGAACGGACTATCTAGCCGCTTTATATTAGTTAAAATTTCTTTCTCACGCAAGTTTTCTTTCTCTGTATGCATGCAGTTGCATTCGGGGTTGGTAGTTGCAGTGCACAAGTTTTTTTTCTCTGTTGCATGCAGTGTGGATGAACGGACCATCTAGCCACTTTATATTAGTTAAGATGTGCCGGTTGGAGAGCTTACCATTATTGATGAACCGTACTTACGAGGCATAGTGGTTGTTGCACGTACGTACGGGCAGCTCGGACTATCTCATATTATTGGACTGATAAGACTATCAGAGGTGAATTAAAGCTTAAAAAATTTTCTCCTACAAAGACAACCTTAAAGTACACCTTTCGTTAATACCACCTTTCATTAATACCAGTTCGGAGATATTGCCAACACTCTGAATCTGGCTTCGCATTCGACAAAACAATGAAGCTCAGAAGACACTCTGGAGTACAACCTTCAGAGGTTTTAGTTTGGAAGTACAAACGACACTCAAAACTAGACTTCGGACAAAGCTGTACTTCAAACTCCAAATGACTTCGCTCACGACCCCAACACGGAAAATACTTTGAAATGACCTTCATAAACGCTTGCTCCGCACACAAAGGTGCTTTGAGATATGCTTCACAAAACAAGGCTTTGCTACAAAGTACAACAACCACTTTGCACTATTGCTTTGCAGAAATAGTGTGCAGTACATAAAAACACACCCCACAGATGAGCTTCAAAAAGGGACTTCATAGAGAGACTTCGAAGAAGGTTTCACAAAGTGACTTCGTAGTAAATAAAATCGTTAGTGTATGTTGAGGCTTGGCCTCCCATTACACAACATAGCGTAAGTACTGCTAGTACAATGAAAAAAACATAACTCAAGTTGTTCATGGATTTTCAAGATTTCACACAAGGTGCCAGAAATAATCTAAGAGAAACAAGTTGCTCATGCACCAGAGAATCATTTCTTCTTATGCAAGAAAAACACAAAAGAACTTAATAAGACTCACACATGAAATACTCACTGCAAATACAAGTTCATGCAAGATATGAAACAAAGATCAAAGATTAAACAAAGTTTCATTGCAAGAACAAGCAACACAAAAGCCTTCGAGTACAAAAGTGGCAGTTGGCTCTAGGATGAATGAAAATGCAGAAGGTTCTAAACCTATGCACAGGTGTGCTAAAAGTATATATTACCCTAGACCTCATCCTACCCTTCCTTTTATAGCCTACTCATACATGCAAAGTGACTATAGTACCCCTACGGTTTACATGATTTTTTATTCACATAGTTCAGGGGGTATTATAGGTAGTCCTACTTTACAATTTATTCAAAGCTCCACAATGCGTCAAATTTACTGGCTTCTTTTTGACAGAGACTTGCAACACTTGATGAAGTGCCTGACTAACTTCGATTGTAGGCTCTGAACTGTTGAGGCTTCGTTGCACCAAAGTCGACTTGTAGTTTGATGGTTTTGAGCCGAAGCCATCAAAGCCCTTATCGCCTTCGCATCATGCCTTCGGAGTGGACCACCACGGCTTCGCAACTCCTCTAGCTTGACCACCGTCCATCTTTGTACCGAAGGCCACATAGTCAAAGCCCATGACAAGCCATCCATACTTCAAAGTCCTTCGAAGTATGCCTTCGAAATGCCTCTATCCTGAGCACATCTTCGGAGTGCCTCCCCTCCTTCGAAGTATCTCCCTTCGGGGAATACTTTCAAATTGCCTCCTTTCGGAGGACTTCATCAACCACACTTTGTAGTGTATCCCTCCAGAGCACACCTTCGAAGTATCCCTCTGAAATGCCTCCCTTTGGAGCTCATTTTCGAAGTGCTTTCCTGTCTTCATCTCGTGCACTTGTGTTCGAGACCCTCCATCTAGAGAGCCTACGAACACCCCTTCGGACCACACTTGACTTCACCCAGCTTCCTTAATTGATCCTCCGGCACTAAGTCTCCCACTTGTTCCTGATACCTCACCGTTGACCGCCAAGTTGCATCTAGTTCCTACACATAACAAGACAAGCAAACATTGTTTCGCAGCACCCTCCAGTATACACCAAACCCTTCGGTGTTCCCTTTGGTGCACAAATAAAATACCGAACCCTTCATAAAACTCCTCTGACACACTATGAAATATCAACCAATTCGATAAACCCTTCAGATCACACACCAAAAACCGACCCCTTCGATAAAGAACCCTTCATTCATAGATGCTTGTCAATCACTCATTACAGACAAAACCAAATCACATCTCAACTTGGTTTCTCAATCTCCCCCTTGATGAATGCATTGACAACCTCCATAAGAATCAAGGTAAATTTAAAGATTTAGCACACAAGTGACCATAAAAACTCAGAAAAGAGCCAAAACCTATCACTTGATTTTAAATTCTCCAAACTCTCCCCCTTTGGAGATGCATGCATCAAGGTGACAAAGATGATGCAAAGAGAGGTGGGAGGGTGGTGTGTAGATGAAAGCCTCTGAAACATGATTAATAGCAATTACAATACAGAACAAACATTTGCCTGGAATATAGTCTTAAAATGTTTTATGATAAGCTCAAGTGAATACTACCCAATAAAAATCATGAGCAAACAATTTTCATATTTTTGCAAACAAAAGCATCACCACTCAGACTAGCATACTAGTCATGTTAAAGCATATAATGCAAAAGCTAGCAAGTATCTACCCAGATAAGCATATCCAAGAACCACGAAGCTTCAGCAAACTTGTTATCCAATATTTTCAAGATTTATGATTACTTTTTCATTTTTTTAGTGCCAGGGGCTATTTTCTTGTCAACCTTATGCTGACCAATCAAGCTAAGCCTAGGTCAAGCAAATACCATCAAAATCTTAAAGCATTGATCTTGGCATCAGAAAATCCTCTAAGGCATAAAGATGATGATGCAGAATATCAAATACCAAATTCTAAAGTGTGCTTGAGATATCTTAGGATGTGCTTCATGTCTTGACGATGGGAAGATATCAGAGACGCTTAAAAATGAGCACACAAACATAAGGCGAAGTGTATGTTTGATCTCATGGCCATCAAATAGAGGAGGGAGCCGATCATGCTCTAGAACTCCTTCTGATCAACTTCTTTACCATCTTCGTTCGGGTCAAGTGCAATCAAGGTAGCCATATTGTGGCTAGTGGCTTCGCATCGCTCATGTCAAAGCGCTTCAGTAGATCTTTGGTGTACTTTGTCTGATGAGTGAAGGTACCTTGTTTGCATTGTTTAATTTGCAAACCAAGGAAAAACGTCAGCTCTCCCATCATCGACATTTTGAACTCTCTGCTCATAGACTCTACAAACTCGGCAACAAGTGCACGAGAAGAGCTACCAAAAATAATGTCATCAACATATATCTGAATAAGGTAGAATCTTTTCCATGCTTGAGAGTAAACAAGGTTTTGTCAACATAGCCTATTTTGTACCCATGCTCTAGCAAAAATGACCTAAGAAAGTGCCTGCTTGAGTCCATACAAAGCTTTATGAAGTTTAAATATTCTATGGGGGTACTTGGGATGTTCAAAGCCGGGGGTTGTTTGACAAAAACATCCTATCCTATAAAACCATTTAGGAAAGCACTTTTGAGATCCATTTGAAAATGTTTGAAACCATGAGAAGATGCACACACAAGAAAAATCCTAATAGCCTCTAGTTGAGCTACAAGAGCAAAAGTTTCTCCAAAATCAATCCCCTCGACTTGAGAATAACCCTGAGCAACATGTCTAGTCTTGTTTCTCACAACAGACCCAGCCTCTTCCTGTTTGTTTTTGAAAATCCATTTTGTGCATATAACATGAACATTGGGAGGTGGCTCAACAAGGACCCAGACTTGGTTTCTCTCAAAATTTTCAAGATACTCATGCATGTCATTGATCCAACTTGAATAAGATAAATCATGACTAACATCTAAGGGCTCAAAAGAAGTGACAAATACAGAATCTATAAAATGAGCATGAGATTGAGTTACCCCTTCATTTAGCTCACCAAAAGTTAACTTTGGAGGATGTCGAAGCTGTATGTGGTGAGAGGCTTATTGTCGATAAAGAATCTCCCCCTCACCTAAAGCCGGAGCATGCTCGATGCTTTCCAAAGTCAATGCTTTTGTACCTCTTACTGATGTAGAGGATGCAAGGTCCGCTTCAGGGGTTGTCATAGTGGGTAGTAGGGGATCATCCTTGTGCTCTTCGAAGTGTAATGGATCTTCCTCTTCAAAAATGGTTTCATTCATATTTTGCTCACTAGCAAGCTCAAAAGATGTACTAATACATGGAGAAGATTCATAAAAAGTCACATCACATGACTCGATAATAGTGTCAGTATCAAGATTAAAAACATGATATGAATGACCATGAGGAGAATATCCCAAAATGATACCATGAGAAGAACATGACTCAAATTTTTCTAGATTTCCATGTTTTAGAATGAAGCACCAACATCCAAATACTGTCAAGTGTGTCACTTTGTTCTTCCTTCCAAAACACAGCTCATAAGATGTCAAATTTAAAAACAAGCGCAAGAAAATCTGATCGGAGATGTAACAAGCGGTGCTCATGGACTCAACCCAAAATATTCTAGGAGTTCTATGCTCATTGAGCATTGTCCTAGCCATCTCCACCAATGTTGTTGCGTGGGAACAACAATAGCCTATGGGGGATACTCGTAGTTTGATTTGTGTAGTAAAGGGGGAGTCAGGATTATGAACCGATGGTTACCTCAACGGGTGAGGCAAAAGACAGCTGAGAGAGAGGACTTGAGAGGATTTTTAGATAGATTCGAACCTCCCTAAGGATAGTAGCCCTAATCCTATGTGTGTATGATTGAATATGGTTTTTCTCTCATTCCCGAATGTTCGAGGCGAGTTGAATCCAATCGGCATTGGATCCAAGAAGGTTGAAAAGTCTCTGAAAAAGGGAGTCTAAAGAGGGGTCTCAAAAAGAGTCTCTCCTCCTAAAGCCTCCCCCTGGTCCTTTTATATGAGAATGATAGGGGGTTACATGAGTGTAATTATCGTGCTACTAGCTATGAAAACAGCCACACAATGGCAGTTTATTCATAGAAACAACTATAATATTTAATGACGGTCTTGACGAAGGTAATCGTTGCTATGATGAATTGCAGACTATCCGTTGGAGTAGAGGAACTTGGACATGCTTCTTCTCGAGTGCGGGCTCTAGTGGACTTGTGGTCCCCTAGAGTCAGTCTTCATGAGTCGGCTAACTGCCTATAGTCGGCGTGAAACCACTCGGCAGGATTCTCAGAGTTATATCCCCGATAGCAGCCCCCGAGCTTTTTTATCTTGCGATTGACTTGGAGCAGATTGAAAGAGCTCCAAGTAATCTTGTTGCTAATATAATTTTCTTGATCGGTGCACCGCTCAGGTGCAACTACCGAGTGCAGCCCCCGAGACTGAAGTTTCTTCAATGAATAAGCTTCAATTACAAAAAATGTCTTCTAAAAACTTTTCTTTGGTGTTAGTGAGCAATGGAACCGTATGGATCCTTTGCTGGCAAAAGGAGACACACATAATAGTGGCAGTTGGTGCTGTCAGTTCTGAATGACTTGTGCAACTTCCAATGTTACTTTTGGTAGAAGTAGTGAGGGCAACCGTCACTTTTTTCTTCAACTTCTGTTGTGCAGTTTGAAGTTTTTTTTGACAATTCTAGGAACCGTGCCGGCGTAATTGATGACAAAAGTACTCTGGGTTGCATGTTCGGCAACTGCGATGCTTTGAATTTTGGAACCGTTTGGAGAGAAATCGAGGGCTATAAATGATATCCTCAGCGTACCTTGATCTTTTACCCTTATCTTCATGTATTCTTCCCCATTCGATCTCCTAGCACCCTGCAAATGCTCTCGGCATTGCAACTGCATGGTTTTCTATCGCAAAGCCCAACGATTGTTTAACTTTAAACCTTTGGCGGGTGCCTCCAAAGTTTCGATGGCAGTGAGCGCTTCTCGGAAGTGGGTCGACCGGGCGAAGGAGTTCTGCCCATCGACGGTTGGAGAAGAGGTGGTGTTGGCGCTAGAGAGACACAAAGAGATCCCGCCAAAGATTCTGTCTTCGTGGGATGCAACTAGCGACAAGTTGTTTCCTTCGCCTGATAGCTATGAGATTTTGGTTTTTAATTCCTTCTTCTCTCATAGTTTCGGGTTGCCGGTGCATCCTTTATTCACGTTGTTCTCCACCATTATGACATTTCTCTTTGCATTCTGAATCCTAACTCCATTATTCCCCTTACTATCTTTGTCCACATGTGTGAGGCATTTTTCAGGATTGAGTCCCATTTCAATATTTTTCGCCATTTTTTCTACTTGTGGTCCCTCAGCAGTAATGTGGTTAGCGGTTGTGGGCTTCAGCTTCATGATGGGAAAGTGACAGAGTATATCTCTGTGCCGCTTCTTTCTTCCAATAAGGGGTGGCACTCGGGTTGGTTTTATGCAGTCAACCATGAGCCATCACTTTCTCTAGAGATTGACTGAGTGCCAAAGATGGCACTCACTTGGACCAACCGATGACTGACTGACGAGCAGGGAAAGGTCGATGAGCTGGTAGAATTGGTTCACCAGCTTTGGGAGGGCAACGTCATTGGTCTCAATGTGGTGGTGAGCTTCCTGCTTCACCGAATCGTGCCATTAAAGCAATGGCTTCACCTCGACTTTGAGTAGTCGGGCCTCGAAGACCCAACCAGGGAGTCGATTGAAAATCTGACTAGGTCAGAGGTGGAGGCAAAGGCGCAAAGTGTCTTTGACAGCAAAGTTGATGTCCAAAGCTTCACCTAGTGTCATCCCTTTAGACACATCTTTCCTCGACCGAAGGTAATGTTATCTTCTTTCTTTGAAGGTGTTGTTGGAGTTTGTGGGTTGTCTCCCAAGCACTAAACCTAAGACATGCAGATCTAAGTTGTTTCCACTACTGGAGTTTCCTCATCCAGTCGGGCAGAAAGATGTTGGGCCAGACGACGATGCTTCCTAGAGGAAGAGGAAGAGGAAGAGAAAGGAAATTTGTTCCCCTCACGCAAAGAAACTGAAGAAGTCAGCAGAGGCCTCATCCATTCGGCGGTCGACCCAAAGTTCGACTAGGGCATAGGCGAGGAAGAAGATGGTGTAGGGACCTCCAAGGATCACTTCGTCCTTCATCAGGGAGGCAGGCACCAACTCGGAGACCTCCAAGAGGATGCCTGCAATAGACGAGGTGATGGTGTCGTCATCCTCTATGTCCACCCCACCTCCTCCTTCACCTTCGCGACCGCCAACCTCTTCCTCGGTCCCTCCATCCAATTTTGTTCTGGGCATGAGTCCTAGCTCGCGGACGAAGAAGTTGGTCTTTCGACAGTCGACATGGCAAGGATGTCGGGAGGTATTTGGTCTTCTTGATTGACTTTTAATAATTTCCTTCAAATTTCTTTCAGTAGCATTGATGGATCGCCGCTGCCCAAGACAAATCTTGTTGGGGCGGCTACCATCGTCATGTCGACCACTGAATTGGTGGTCTATGTGGTGCTGCCAGCGCCGTCTAAAGGTCGGAGGTCTCCGATCCTCCTGAGTGCAGAGGTTGATGACATGGCGCCACTAGATGGTGAAATGTCACTATTAGGCGACATGTCAGTGTCTGCCCTCCTTCACCAAGGAGGCCTGGAGGTTCATCGTCGGCTGCTAGAGTGGCCGCGGAGGAGTGTGCCACAACAAGGAAGGAGCCATCCGCTCCTACTGTCGTGGTCGGGAGTATGCCATGATCCCCTGCGCGTCCTTCAGCCCGACGGTGGTCGGGGAATGTGGCTGAGTGCTTGGATGTATTCTAACACTATAGCTAGAGGATTCTAGTGAGTTCTTGTAACGCCCAGATTTAATAAATCTGTACCTTTATTGAAATTCCATATAAAATCAATAAACCAAGACGTTCATCACACGACCACGTACAATATGACAAGCATTCATGGTTCGGAGACCGTATTAGTACAAAACTGAATAAATTGAAGAGAAACTAATAAAACAAGGGTCCTAGATGAACGCCTCCTTCCAGTCTCGCCTTGACTGGGTCGCTACTCCAGACCTTCATCCTCCTCGTAGTAGACGGGCTCTGGGGGTGTAAGTCAACGGGGGTTAGTACAATCGTACTCAGCAATCCACCGGATGCAAATATAATGCAGAGTCGGAGATAGTGGCTAACTTTGCGGAAAAGCATATTTGTAAAGCAAGTAAATGTGATCAAGTTATTAATACAGAAATGTAAACATGTGTATGCATCATCTTCTAACTCGAGGGGTACAGTCAGCCCACCCTCGCTCAACAGTCCTTACATGCCATGAATAACTTAACCATTCAAACAATTATAAACTAACTGCGAGAAGTCACACAACCCGCCCTCGACCGTGGGCTCGGCTTTTCGAAAAGATTGAATACTCTGATCATAGGTGTACCGGTGTACCCACAAGGCACGCACTCATCACATACACCAAAGTATAACGAGATGACCCATACCACGGGAACTCGTGCCAAAACGTTCTATATGGTCCTCCTTGACCCGACAGCACCCTCTTATGGGTTTCATATGGTGCCCCGACGTGTCGAGCCAACACCATACCCCCCTTGAGCCACGTCGGTACAAGTCACCCGCAGGTTGCCCCTTGCCCCCTCCACTATGGTGCATCGAGTCAGATTGTTCCATACTTCTAGTTAGGACTTACCCATTAGACTTGTGGTTAGTACGGAAGTGCTTTGCAACAGATCCCGCAGACCGGTCCTTATAATGCCCTGGGTGCAACCAACCAATGCCCTAGCTTGCACCCGGAACCCACCATACTTATAACATAGCCAACTCCAACAGAGTCTAGAGACGAGAATAACAGGGTAATACATATAGTAGAATCCATCTATCTACGACTCATTCTTTTATCCTATAGCAATTTTGTTGGTACATTGGACACTAGATAATATATTATTTGTAGAGTGACAAGGAGTTAAGGCTCAATAAGCATGGCTTGGGTTTGCACACAAGGACGGGGATCTAATAAATATAGTGTAGGACTGGATATTTGACTAATGCAATATTATCCAATGAGTTATAGCAATAATTTATTAAAACATGGGCTCAATGATGATCAAAATGGGGGTTGTGACTTTCCTTGCTCATCAAATAGTGAAGGTGGAACCTCGGGGTAAAACTCCGGCTCCTCGACGAACACGTAGTCTTCTCGATACGGAAAGAAATAAACATAGCATTTAATAAACAATCAAGACAGCACAAAGTATACACATACAAGTTTATGGTTTAAATATGTGAAATAACTCTTTTATTCTGAAGTTATGTTGAAAAACATTAACGATTAAATTTTAAGGTTTTTCTTAATTTATTTTAGGAATTAACAATTTAACCCTAAGGGGTTTTTATTCATTTATTTAATAAGAATATTTTTTCTAAAGTAACATACTATTTTTATGGCATAAACATGTAGAGACTAAAATGCTGAGTTTAACAAAATTTGAATGGTGAAATTTGGAGTTAAAATGAGCAAGTTATGAATTTTTAAAGTTTAAACAAATTTCTGGATTTTTATTTTAAACAGAAAACAATCCTTGGTCCATGGTGAACCAGGTTCACCGTCAACCCGTGACTGTGCGCGTGGGCCGGCGGGGAGTAAGTGAGATCCAACGGCCTAGAGAGCTCGATACCCTTTCAACTTGGATCAACGATCGGGATTGAATCCCACGGGGGATTTAATTTCTGCCGCCTGATCTCGATCGAACGGCCAGAAATCAATCCAGCACGGCACGTGGCGCCGAGGGTATTTTACCCTTCTTCCCTAACTCCGGCGACACGACGGCGAGCTATTCTGGCGACGGCGAGGGCCTAAAGGCTTGGCTACTAGCTTAAATGGAACCAGGGGAGTGTGGGGAACACGATTGTACCGGAGATGGCGACGATGGGGCAGTGGCGGCGGTCGGCGACAAGGCTAGACGGCGGATCTCCTCGGGTGCTCGATGGCGACGACGATCCGGTGGTGCCCACGACCAATGGAGGAGATGCCGAGGATGGGCGGGCTCTGGCGGTCACGACGGTGGCGGCGGCATGGACGAAGGAGGTCCAAGGCGCCGGCGAGCGGTGGCCGGAGGTGAAACAAGAGAGGAAACCAAAAACAGAGCGGGGCGTTCTGGTTTCGCTCTAGCACAGGCTACGACGGTGAGGGCAGAGAGTGGTGCTGGGGGGTTTAAATAGGGGCTCGCCGGCGTAAGGAGGGAAGGGAACCGAGGGTTCCCATAAACTCCGGCGAGGGTTTCCTAACTCACGGCCAAGCTTCCATAAACGGGAAAACACGTCGGGTTTCGAAGGAAAGGGGACCAGGCGACTAGGGACTGAGGCGCGGGCCAGTGAGGCTGACAGGTGGGGACAAGCTGACGCAGGCGCGGGAGAGGAGAGAGGGGAGCGCGCCGACAGGAGGGCCCCACCTGGCGGTGTCTTGGCTTTGGACTGGGCTGGGCCTAGGGGATTTTGAGGGTTGCGGCCCAAAGGGATTTAAAAAGCTTTTCTGAATTAAAATAAATCCAGCAATTCATTTATTAATTTAGGAGTTTAATCACTCTTGATAAAATTTGGAAAAATTCCTAAAATTATATCTTGGCCTCTGGATTCTATATTAAATTTTCCAAGTTGAAATTTAAGTTTTCCCCTTGTTTGGGTTTAATAGGGCTTTTTAAGGGTTTTCTTTAATTACATAATTCCTTTAATTCCCTAAAAATGTATTTTCTTTATTTTATTTATTTTTAAATCTTGGGGTGTTACAGTTCTCCTGCAAAATATGCGTTTTAGGAGTCATGTTGAATATCATAGGCCTCATGGCTTTAGAAGTTATGAGTAATTGTCAACGGAAGTCAACAGAGAGACGTGAAGAGGAGAGAAGACCTATTGTGTCTTGGTCCACGTGTGACTCAGGTACACGGGCGGCGAGCGACTGCCGAGTAGAGGGGCCACGGAGTCGGGCCAGCTCCATCCAGGTACATGGGCCAGGAACAGCAGGGGATCTATTGGTCTGTTAACCGGGTTTGACCCAGGTAAACGGACGGCGAGCGATTGCCGGGCTGAGGGAGCTGTGGAATTGGGCCGACCCAATCTGGGTACCCGGTGCGAAGACAGCGGATGATTTGTCGATTTTGGCGTAAAACCGACGCAACTATCTAGACCGCCCATAGGAGATCCGACAATCCTAAAACGAAGCCATACCTGCTACGAAAGCTCCACGTCAGGACAAATTACCTTTAGTTAGAATACTACTATTTTGCCTGTTGGGCCCGTAGTTTTATTTTTGCGTCTGTGTAAGTTATCATAGGGGTAAATCTATCTTTTCTCATTTAATGAGCTGTTTATAAAATGAGCTTGTATCCCCTACAATTTCTAGCTCAACCAAATTGAAAAATCAGAGTTTCCTTTTTATCTAGCTGTGTATTCCCTGTTCTTGCGCCGTCGTCTTTCTTGCTTTGATTTCTGTAGCCGCTATCTCCTTTTTTTGGTGCGTTGGCTGGCTGGATCCTGTTTGCCTATTGGCCTAACAAGCGCTAGGCGAAGCTGTGCTCTGACTGGAAGCCACCGATCGGGAGGTGCCATGGCGCAGGCGGCCGCACAATAAGTTTCTTCTAAAAACCAGTGATTGGGTTTTTTAGGGAAGAACTGTTCTGGTTTTTGTGTTCCTCCGGTTTTTAGTCTTCAAGATAGTGTGGTGCGGTGGGTTTATGACTGCGGCATGCTGCCGTGGGGTGTGCCCAGCGTGGTAGCGGCGGAAGAGCCTTGAAGCAGCGTACAGTTGAAACACTTGAGTCCTAGCGCATGGTGTTCAACGTACACAGCAGGAAGTTTGTAGCGCAACACAGAGAAGAATAGGGACTCACGTTTGAAAAACAGAAACAATAACTTTTCTCGTTATTCGTGCACCTTCATTTATTTTGGTAATTCTTTTTTTGAATCTATTTTAATAGCTGCAAAAATTATTATGTTTACATGATGAATATTCACTGATAGCGGTGTTTATTTACTACATTAATTTTGTCTAATTAAATCATTAAATATTGTGTTTGCTCATACTTGATGAACTGCCTTTAAACTGTCGATATTCTCTTATGTGTGATGAATTTTCAGTGATTTGGTGAGATTGTTCTGGGATGTTATTTGTTCTATGAGATATCTTAATCTTCCTTTAATCACTGTTGTGGTGTCTTTTGGTTTAGGACACCGGTCATTTTAGGCTACATTATTTTCCGTGTTTGAGATATGTTTTATTTTCAATGGTGTCTTTTGAGAGCATTGGGTGTTGGGAGAATGCCATTGATTCGAAAAACAATTTAGGTGCCCATTCACCCCACTCTAGTCGCTACACTTGGTCCTACAAGTGGTATCAGAGCCTGGTTAGAGTTTTTCCATACCTTAACCGGTTCTAACCCAAGGTAGCGATCATGAATTCTTCTGGCAAGGTTCCGTCCCTTGAGGTCTTTGGCTACAACTATTGGAAGACTCGCATGCAAGCCTATCTATTGAGCTAGAGCTTAGGGATATGGGATATGTGTGTTCATGCTACTTTCACCGTACTTCCAGTTGCAGAGCGTACTACTCCTGAGATAGTCAATCTACATGACCTGAACAATAAGGCAGTGAACATACTGTTTTCTGGTTAGGTCCCGACGAGTTTGAGCGTGTTAGCCATCTCGACACTGCTCAAGAGATCTGGGCTACCCTCCAGGCACACCATGAGGGGACAGCTCAGGTCAAGGCTAGGCTCTATCAGACCCACTGGCGAGAATATGAAAACTTCTCACAGAAGCTGGGTGAGACTATTGAAGCTTTGTTTGGTCGCTTTCAGTTGAACATTAACAAGCTTTGGGCCAACAAGGCCGATCGTGATCAGTTGGTCTCAGATCATGAATAGGCGCTCAAGGTTCTCCATACCTTGGACCCTAAGATCTGGGAGATCAAGGTATCCTCTATTGTTGAGAGCGATTCCTATGATACCTTTACTGTCGTAGAGCTTTTCAGCAAGCTCAAGGCCTCAGAGGTTGATATCTAGTTGAGATCAAATCTCACTGGTTCTGGATCAAAAAACCCTGGCCCTTGCGACGCCTTCTGCTGATTCTACTGCTTTAAGTTGTGCTTTGTCCTCTTTGATGTCTATTGTTGAGGACCAATTGGATTTTCTAGGAGATGATGACCTTTGTATTTTCAATAGTCGTGTTCGTCATGTCTATGATAAAAGAATGTTCAAATGACATGGCACAAAACATGGTTGATTTGAGTGTGGTGATCCAAGTCATTTCATCGCCGACTGCCCCAAGCGGAACACACACAAGAAGGGCACCAGCGGGGGCACCTATGACTCCAACAAGCACGACAGCTTCGCCTTCACAAAGTGCAAGCCCAAGATGAGATTCTTTCGAAAGGCCCTGAAGAACTACCGACGCGAGAACAAGAAGCGATACAAGGCCTTCTTCGCCGAGATGGAGAGAAGCTACTCCAAGAGATCATCCTCTTCTTCCTCTTCATCAAGCTCAAGCGACGAGGAAATGGTGATCAAGAAGGGAAGGACAAGGATGATCCAACATGCCTCTACTTCATGGCCTTCGGGGACAGGCCGAAGACCTGCTCGCACGGTAGCCGAAGATCCTGCAAGAGCATCCGCTCAATGGCTCTTAAGGATAAAGAAGATAAGGGTTCCCCTGACAACTCCGACGATGATGACGATGAGAAAGTATCTTCCTATGAACAAGAAGTCATTGAATTACTTAAAGAGAACCGTCAAAAGTTAAAATATCGGGAGAAACTTCTTAGAGGGGCTAAGAAGATGATATATGAGCTTGAGAGTGAGCTTGCCATAACCAATGGCAAGATTGAGAGTCTATCTTCTTTACCTTGCTTGGGTGACAGTAGTGAGTGCCCTAACTATTAGGTGTTGTTGTGTGACCTGACGACTTTGAAGTCTAGGTACATAGAGAGGGTTGATGAGAGAGACGCTTTGGCCACTGAGCTTGAAAGCGCTCAGCTGGAGCTGAAGATGCTCATGCCACTATCATCGTGCCCTATAGAGACTGCCCATCCCATTTAGCTATTTTAGCAGAGGTGAGAGGCAGAGTGACGAGCAGTTGGACGAGTTAGAGAGAGTCAGAGCTAAGCTAGAGCAGACTAAGCTTGATCTCGATACATTGTCAGTTTCACCCACTATCTGTGAGAACTGCTTGTCTCTGAGGTTGGAACTGATCAAGCTAAAAGATTTGAAGTTTTTCCAAGTTGATAGAGAGTGTGAGATTTGCTTGTCTCAGGTGGAGGTGCTAGCTTCCTTGAGAGAGGAGTTAGTTATGCTCAAAATGAGAACTGTTACCTCCGTCAGATCCTAAGTTGGGTGAGTGCCAGAGAGCCTCAGCTCGGCATGATGATCCAGCAGTTGAAGAGGAAGGATGGGTTTGGAGTAGGTTACACCTACACCAAGGCTGACTTTGAGAGTGCCCTGAGCCGTGTAGTGGAGTGGAGTAAGATGGCTCCAGAGAAGAGATATCCCAAGACTCACTCCACTGAGTCTTTTCAGGCCTATCAGCCCAAGGATGGAGTGTTCCAAGAACAGTCTAAAGCTCCACCCAAGAAGCCTAATTGGATCCCGAAGCCCAAGCATCTCCACACTTCTCTTGACTCTCTACCTGGACCCTCTCACATCGAAGAGCATATACCAAACACCACTAAGCCCAAGAAACCCAAGCCTCAACCAGTCTATGAGTTCTGTAAGAGAGAAGGGCATATTGTGAAGTTTTGCTTCAGGAGGAAGCGGTTGAGAGAGCTCTAGGAGGGCAGGAGCAGTTCTACCAGCAAGGTGGTAGAGAGAGAGTCCCTCGATGCGGAGAGAGGCTAGAGGCCAGGGCGCATCATGTAGGTTGTGGTAGAGGAGACGACTTTCGTGCTCGTGCTTCGGAGGGTGGATTTCGCTCCGGCCAGAGTTACAGGTCGTTCTGGATACGACTTTAGACCTCATCGCCGTGACACTAGGCATAACAGAGGACCGTGCTTTGAGCAGCGCTTTGGTCTAGACTCTTATGATTCTTTCTGCTTTCCTTCTTTTGAGTAGATGGCTCGACACTAGTTTAGCTCTTTTGCTAACCTGGTGTCAGACCATTTGCTCCCCCTTATGACCATCGATTTTGCAGGATCGAGGCCTAAAGGACATATGGATCATGGATTCGGGATGTTCTCGCCACATGACGGGACATCACAGATGGTTCTCAAGCCTCACTTCCCCGATCTCCAAGGAATACATCACCTTGGGAACAATGGTCAAGGGAAGGTACATGGTTTTGGTTTATGTTTCGCAACTTCTTGAGGAGGGCTTAGAGGTTCATTTTAAGAAGGGCATGTCGCCTGTTGTTGATTCTAGAGGATCTTTGGTTTCCCAGATCTTACCCTCCGGTAAGTTTGTTTGGATTGATTTCTTCTAGTTCTTTTATCCTTCACGCTGTTTGATGTTGGATCCTCTTTTGAGCTCTGGAGGTGGCATAGGAGGTTAGGTCATTTGAGCTTTCATCTGCTAGTCAGATTGAGTTCTATGGACCTCATCTAAGGATTGTCCAAGCTTAAGATGGAGAAGGATCTAGTTTGCCATCTCTATCGTCATGGGAAGATCGTTGCCTCTTCTCACACACCTGTGACTCAGGTGATGACTTCATACCTAGGAGAGCTGTTACACATGGATACTATTGGTCTAGCTCAGGTACATTCAGTTGGTGGGAAGTGGTACGCGCTTGTGATAGTTGACGACTTTTCTCGACTCTCGTGGGTTTTCTTTCTAGAGTCTAAGGATGAGGCTTTCCAGTTTGGTTTATGACTTGGTTTTGAAGTTGAAGAATGAGAACAATGATAGGATGCGAGCCATTCACTTTGACAATGGATCTGAATTAAAGAATTCTCAGTTTGTCAGCTTTTGTAGTGATCAGGGTCTTGAGCATGTTTTTTGCTCCTTACACTCCCCCACAGAACGGCGTTGTGGAATGGAAGAAACGCACGTTGGTCGAGATGGCCAGGACGATGCTCGATGAGCAAAGGACTCTAGGCGCTTTTGGGCTAAAGCTATGAACACAACTTGCTATTGGCCAACCATATTTTTCTTAGAGCTTACCTAGGTAAGACATCATATGAGTTGCGGTTTGGAAAACAACCCAAGGTGAGTCACTTGCGAGCGTTTGGCTGTAAGTGCTTTGTGCGCAAGAAAGGAGGGCATTTGGACAAGTTGGAGTATCGTTTTTGGGATAGAGTCTTTTTTGGTTATGCTTTGCATTCTCGAGGCTTCAGTGTTTGGAACCTCGACTCCCATTAGCTTGTTGAGACGTGTGAGGTTTCTTTTGATGAGTCCATCCTTCGCTTACTCCTTCTTTTGAGCTTTCTAGTGATGATGAGCTTGGAGAGTCCATCTTCGAGGAAGGTGATGATTCTCTGATGTTGATGAGGGTAGCCCTTCTACACATCGTGCAGACCCCACACCTTCTGAGATTTCGACACATTGATTGAGCCCCCTCAGTCGAGTCAAGAGGTGCTAGCTGCTGACTCCAGTGAGGTGACATCTGATCACCAAGGATCCCGAGCAGTTCAGCATGATCACCCTTAGAGCTCATCATCGGTGATCTCACTATGAGATCCTTGCGTTCTCAGGCTGGTTCACTCACTATTTTTGCTGAGTCTGCTTTTTTGCCACCTTTGAGCCTAGAGATGTTGCTCATGCTTTATTGATGCAAATTGGATAAATGTCATTCAAGAAGAGCTTGAAAATTTTGTTCGCAATCGAGTTTGGACACTAGTGAGTTTCCACCAGGATGCAACCCCATAGGCACCAAGTGGGTGTTTAAGAAAGCAAGGTGAAGATGGGGTTTTGGTGCGCAACAAAGCTCGATTAGTTTGCACAGGGTTTTTGCCAGGAGGAGGGTATTGATTTTGAGGAGACGTTCGCCCCTGTTGTCCATCTTGAGTCTCTTCGCATAATTTTGGCATTCACCGCTTCTAAAGGTTTTAAGCTTTTCAAATGGATGCAAGAGTGCTTTTCTGAATGGGTACATAGATGAGAGGTCTATGTTAGGCAAACCCCTGGTTTTGAAAACCCTAAGTGTTGGGGGAATTAGTTTCCCTTGAACAGAGGCCAAATGATGTTAGCTTCCGAAGGCCTCGGGCCTGGATCCTGTCTCCACCGAAGCCCAAAAGCGAAGTCCGACATCCTCTGACGAAGTTAATTCCAAGAATAGCCAGGCTTGCCTTCGGAGCCCTCTGGAGCCAAGCCTTCGGGACCCCTCCGGTCCCCTTCGGAAGCCAAGCCTCCGGGACCCCTCCGATGACCTTTGAAGCCCTTATCCGGAGCCTTCTCCGCGAAGCCCTCTTCGGGGTACCTCTTTTGAGTGCCATTCCGAGCCTCCTCAACCACTCCGCCTTGAAGGCCTTCGGCAAGCACTCCGAACCAGAAGAAATATCAAGCATCGTACAGTGTAAAGCCATATTGGGCCCCTTCACCCCTGGTCTGCCATATCCATGCTCCAGAAAGATGTTTATTCTACTACATCTGTAAAGTCAAATGTCAAGTACTCTAGCCTTTTTATTTTCATACCCCTATTAATCCTACGACTGTAGAGGCCAATTTGTTCTTTTCCTTTGGCCCGTCGTGCATATAAACGGCAAGGCCATGCCCTTGTAATAGACAGGTTGACAAGATGAGGCAAAAACTATGCCAAATCCACTATAAACTGGACGTAGGGCTATCATCCCTCCGGGGAGGCCTGAACCAGTATAAACTCTTTCTCCCTTTGTGAGAACCCTTCAAGGTTCATTCTATACACCATACATTAATACACAAAAACCTGCTGTAGCAGCCACAATTGCTACAACAGTTGGCGCCGTCCATGGGGAGCTTATGTACAAAAAGCTAAGTTTTCTGCCACTACCTCTATTTCAAAGTACTCTTGCAGGGGGAGCTTCGGAATCCCAGGATTCTGTGGACCCTTCGATAAGAGACTTCAAGTACATGCCGAAGGCCTCTCTCGCCTTCCACCACCCCTCGCGCCTTGGAGTGCACCCTTCGGCAAGGGGCTCCGGGCGTGCGCCGAAGGCCTCCGAAGCCTTAGGGGCTACGAGGTGAGCTCTTCAATCGTGCGAAGCCACTCGATTTCTAGATCAAGTCGAGCTTCCAGAGGTATGTACACAGTTCGAAGCCCTGCTTTGTTGTGCAAAGCTGAAATTGTTTCAGTAAATAATCGAAGCCTTGCTTCATATCATTTAAAAAGCCGAAGTCTTACTTCGCCTTAAAATCGAAGCCTTGCTTCACCTTATTGAAAATCGAAGCCTTTCTTCGCCTTATTGAAAATTGAAGCCTTGCTTCGCATTGTTTAAAAATCAAAGCCTTGCTTCACTTTATTGAAAACCGAAGTCTTGCTTTGCCTTAAAATTGAAGCCTCACTTCGTCTTATTCAAAATTGAAGTCTTGCTTCGCTTTATTTAAAACAAAAGCCTCGCTTCACTTTGTAAAAACTGGAGCACTCCTCCGAAGGCTACACAACACCTCCGGGCCCATAGCAGTGGGCTGCAGGACTCTGTCGGGCGACGGCTTGAGGCGTCCGGGATTCTAGGCTTTGGCCTAATGCATCCCAGGGTTGTAGGTGGCCTAGGGTCAAAGGTGGCCTAGAGTTGAAGGTGGCTCAATCACATCACAGGTTCGGTGAATCCACACCACCCATTCCTTTCATTCTTATAGGATCAAGCTCAGAAGCCTTGCTTCGCTATCTGAACATGCTTAGAAGCCTTGCTTCGGGTGTTAAAGTCTAATCTAAGATTTAAGCATACCAAAGTCATGCTTCGCCTAAAATCTAAATGCGCTTCGGAACCTTGCTCCCGCATATTTACTATCCAAAATCAAGCATGCCGAAGCCATGCTTCGCTTAATTTGAGTATGTGAAGCCTTGCTTCGCTTCAAATTAAAGCATTCGAAGCCCAAAAGAGGCCTTTGATCGACGTGATATAAGCGTCTGAAGCCGCCAAAAGGCGCACCCCTTTGCATTTATAATTGCGTGCACCGGCAATGACTAAGTCCCTAACTGCCACGCGCAAGGGGGGACCGAGGTATGTATGCGAAGTGTGCGAATGAAATGCGCAGTACGTGTGACAAGCTAAACATTCGAAACACACAATTTATGCGAAGCATGCAAACGGAGTATGCAAATATACAAATCCCATTCATTGAATGATAAAAACGAAGTATGTTGCAAGTACACTTCAAAAACAAAAATTACGAGTATATGTATCTAAGCCTAGGAAAAAGAGCTCGTGGCCCCAACATGTTCTACCCTCGCTTGCTCTTCTTCTAGGTAGGGCCTCCTCTGGACGAAGCCCCGTCGGAGCCTGACCTCCCGTGGCCGGACCGTCCACGCTCTGAAGCCCATAAACCTCGTCTTTCGCCTAGCAGGTTGGTCTAAGTCTGAGACACAGGCAATACCACGTTGAAGGTAGAAAAGTCTAGGGCTTCATCGCCTTGTAAGGCCATACCTGAAGACTGCAGCCCCTTGCCACTTAAGCCCACTTCAAAACAGCTTAAGTATGGCGAGGATGAGGAACTCCGAAGGGGCTCCATCTTCACGGCAGTCAGCAGCTCCTAGGCTACTTCGGGAATAGCTTCGCCCCTAGGTCCCCTCGAAAGTTTGAACCAAGGGGGCCTTTGGACCTAGCTACTTCGAGCACCACCCAAAGTTGGCGAAGATCCTCTGAATCCTCAAGCATTTTGAAGTCAACATCCGAAGGCTAAGCCTGGGCAGGTATAAAGTACCCCCGTATTTCTATTAATAAACTGATAAGTCATTTACAGGCCTACAACTACAAATTACAAAAAGCCTAAGGAGGTCTACACCTTCGAAGGCGGAGGCTTCGATGTCGAAGGCTGAGCTGGCGAGGCTTGTGCCCTGGCTCAGCGAAGGTGGGAGACCCGTTGGAGATCCAGGACCGCTTCGCACCCTTGAGCCTTCCAGTGTTCTTAAAGCTGGCAACACGCTCCGTGGACATCCGAAGGTGGCAAAAACAAGTGAGGGCCTCTGAAGGCCACCAGCGTGGCCGAAGATGCTACCTCGAGGTGGTTGCACCCCAAGTTGTGAAGCATTTGCAACACCCCTTGGCTAGCCACTCATCCGGCCATCAGCGCGAAGCCCTTCATCAACACCTCCGCCGTCGCCGCAGCCATCTGAAGGAACTCGAGGTGGTACCCGACTGGATCTTGAGGATTGAAGTCCGGTGCGGGCACTCGGTCCCCAGGTGTTCGAGGACTTCGGTCAAGCTCGAGGCGGCCTTGTCGATCCCTCACACCACGAAGTCTTCTAGAGATCAACTGGCTACGTGAAGATCACAGCACTCCGCCGCCAGCTTCGCCCTAGTTTCCTCCGAAGCCCAAAGTGCTTCTTGAAGCCTTTCTGTCTCTGAGGCCAAGGGTTCTCTTGCCTTGTCTGCCTCGGGCCTCGCCTCTTCTGCCGCTGCTTCGGGTTGCCTTCGCCTCTCGGCCTCCTCTGAAGCTTGGTGCTGAAGGGTGTCCTCTCCTCCTCCAAAAGGGTCACCCGATGGTCCACGGAGGCTACTGCTGCAGTGTTCAGCGTGAAGGCTTGGCAAGATTCAAGAAAATCTTTAGTATTGATTAAAAAGCTAGTATCACTCAGAGCTTGTGTGAAGCTTCGCTCACCTGGACAATGGCTTCGTGGGCATTTGCAAGAGATCGAGGTGGCTAGCGTGGCTAAGCTGTGCCACCAAGTCCCCTTGCCCCACAGCAACAGCCCCTCGTGGATGGAGTTGATGGCTGCCTCTGTCACGGGTCCCCTCAGAAGTAGAGGTCAGACCATCTGCATCACAGGCTCCACAAGAGCAGGATCCGATGGAGCCAGGCTTTGGTCTACTACCTCGACATCCTGTTCGGCTTGATCCTAAGGGACCCCTCTCGCGGTTGTCCCCCTTGTCCTCTTCGGACGAAGAGCTCTCGGACTCCGAGCTACTGCCGCTGCTACTACTCCCACTGCTGTTAGAGGTCCCCTCAGGCCTCGACATGACAAGCCTCACGTTGCCACCGGTGTCTGAAGAAAAATACAAGTTAATATATATGAATATAAAGAAAAGGGTGATCAAGTGTCTGCCTTCGTCCGCATCCTCTTCGCTATAAGAAATGTCCTAGAAGGAGGTAGGAGCGATGTGCGCTCCCCAGCCCCTTCACTGCGCGGGCTGAGCCCCAGCCCCCACGCTTGAAGGGGTCACCATCTCAGCCTCCGGCTCCACCACTTCGGTTGCCGCTATAGCCTCCGGTGCCACCACTTTGGTTGTCACCACCAGAGCATCTACTGGCTCCGCTTCAGCACCAAGGTTCATGGCCACATGCTCCGCCTTGCTAGGGGCTTCATCCACCGAAGGCTCTGAGTGAACCCTTGAGGACTCCGCAAACTTTGAGGCCTTGGGTTCCTCGTCGTCCACCCTCTTCCTCTTGGAGCCGCCCATCGAAGGTGTCA